>JAKOGI010000219.1:642500-879214 GCA_029747015.1 Carnegiea gigantea
CGTATAAATTACGGGCTTGGTTATGCAACTGAGGTTACTACTCCGCATCTGGGCCCACACAGTCCACAATCAGTCTAAATTCAATAAGATACACCCCTGTCCCTCCCATGAATTTTTATAAAATTTTCCCAAGTTTTCAGGGTTTCCCAACTCAATCTAAGTTAGGGTCCAGATTCGGCCAGAATCCGAGCCCCAATTCTAGAGACCGTAACTTTTGATTCCGATATCCAATTTAAACGTTCTTACCTAATCCAGAAACTTTAGGCCGTCCTCTACCTTTTCTATGTTCAGAGTTTTGCCCGATTCCATCCTAAACCAGGTCGTTTTCTTGCTTCTTTTAGCGATGTTAGAGTCTGTTTTAGTCTGGACAGCCCTGGATGGGTAAATTTTAACTCGGACCACACAACTCTAACCAGTCCGATTCCAAAACGAGGTCGTTCGGCCCATCCAGAGCCTATTACGCAAAAAGTTCACAATTTTAGCAATCGAACCTACCCTAGAGAATTCTTCAAATCTGGGGACAAAGCAACCCCACACCTAGCCCGGCAGTAGCTGATGGATTTTCTAACCCGAATTCCTGACCTCATAACTCTCGCACTCGACCTCCAAAAATCAAATTCTCGCCCAATACAAAAAGGTAATCTTGTCTACTACAACTTTCATGTTCGGTGTTCGCCCAAATTCACGCAGTAGTTAGGCCAAAAGATCCCAAAATTTACCGACTATACCCACTGACCTGATTTCGACAGTGCCCAGTAAACAGCCCACACCTTTTTTGTTTTAACTTCGATTTGTTCGATTCAAAAACTCACATACTAAGAACAACAGATCTGCCTACCATAAAAATTTCAAGATTTTTGGATGATCATAAAAATGTCACCAAATTTTCAAAGTTGGGGTACTGCAGTGCATATTCTGCCAAGTCCATCACTCCACTTTGGGGTCGGTTTTTGCGTGTGTCGGGTCACCAAAAATTTTAACTCTCCCACTACTGACCCCTAGACCCTCGTCCCATCCCAAGCAAGCCAAACGAATAATGTTTTAACCACAAAGAAAATCAAAACGACATCAAAGTTTATACCTTTGCTCGGTTTTGGTCCTAAGTTAGTGGAGTCACCTTCTTCGCCCAAGTTCAATGTCGAGAACACTGAAAAACACAATAGATTGTATATTAGAAAACGCTTTAGTTCATAAATCAAGGTTAAAACTCAAGAAAGTGGCAAAAATTTGGGTTTCATGGCTCTCTACCTTACTAAGAGAGAGAGAGGGGGGGAGAGAGAGAGAGATAGAGACGTGTGAGAGGTAGAGAGAGGATGAGAAGATGTGACGGGGGGAATGTTTTCACGGTTAGGGTTAGGAGGGGGGTTTCACGGCTTTGGGGAGGAAAAAGGAAGGGAAAAGGAAAAAAAGAGAAGGAAAAAACAGAAAGGAAAGAGAAGGGAAAAAGGAAGGGAAATAAGGGGGGAAAAGAAGGAGATTATGTACAAATCTAGGGTTTGATTTGGGGAAAAAATTTAAATTTCAAAATAAAAATAGCTAGGAGGAAAAATAATCGAAAAGATAATTGATTGAGTTATGAGACAAATATGAAATTATTTAAATCGAAGAAAGAGGAACAAAATAACCCGGATGGAAAATAAGTATGTATATTTTTTTCATCGTTGAAATAAAGTTTTAAAGGATAACTCGTAGCGAAAGAAAAAAATATTTATAATGACATGGATTACGAAGGTTAATTTGATTTTTCAGGGTCTTACATGTGTGTGTGTGTGTGTGTGTGTACTAGTGATGTAATGCAATTATGTCACAAAGAGAAGGAAGAATCGAACTTAAGACGACCTATTATATATATGAAAGATATACTTGTAACTCATGTTATTCATTTCGTTCACTGCTGCAATAGTTATGGTTTCAATGTCATTATCCCTTTTTTGGCTGTAAATTAAATATTGAATTTGATTACTTGCCTTGTCATAGTATCTTAAGACTTTGTAATTGAGATTGCATGACACTTTCTTCCCCTAGTAAGTAGTTGTTTTAGTTGAAAAAAATGCAGAAAATAGCACTATAGCTAGCCAATATTACAAGGAAAGTTAAGAAATATCAACTTATGCGACAAGCGCCTTGAATAGTCAACAACAAACTACCTGACAGAACAGGTGGGTGCATCACCAATTCTGAAGCATTCCACATGTATACATATATAGTTTGAAAAGGTAAAGTGAGCACAACTGTGTGCTACTTGTGTTAGTTGTGTACTTGCATTTCTTAGCTTTGATGGTTAGGCATCATTTTCATCTAGTATAGCCAAAATTTTGAATCACAGGGACGACTTTCTGCACAATTCC
Organism: Carnegiea gigantea; assembly: GCA_029747015.1. Lineage (NCBI taxonomy): Eukaryota > Viridiplantae > Streptophyta > Magnoliopsida > Caryophyllales > Cactaceae > Carnegiea > Carnegiea gigantea. Next base: position 644,849 of record JAKOGI010000219.1, read on the forward strand.
TAGCCGTATGTTTGCAAGCCTAATTTTTATGCTCCAAGAAACATTATCCCTATCCAACCCTTCATTATATTCCCCTAAAAAAAGGTACTATTTTTCATGTCTCTTTATCCATTTTCGCTAAGTGATTGTCAAAGAGACGGTTAATGCTAATCTAAAAATTTCATCGGATATTATGTTGTGCTTGGTATGGTGTAATGCATTCAATAGAAGAAACTTGGCCAACTTTCTTCTTATGATTAGAGGTGGCAATTTTACCCGCGCCCGTTGGATATTCATTCCACCCGACCTGAAAAAGCGGGTGACAACCCGAAATATATGGATGATGGATGGATGATGGATGATGGTTTAACGGATTGGATTGGATCCGGGTGATGCTCCATCTGACCCACCACCCGATCCATCACCCACTTAGTCATCCACTTGTTTATCTCCTATTTGCAATGAGTTTACTTTTTATTTTTGTCCTTTAAATTTCACTCATTTTTTTGGATAATTGTATTCTTAATTTTATGATTTTCATCAAAGTTAATATGATGAATATGATATTTATTCCTTCCATATACCTAAAATATCTTTTTTAAACTTCTCAATATATTTGCTAACATATTATATATAAACTTTTATTACCCGTGTATAACCCGATCCATCCGTTTTCACCCGCGGATGAGGGATGGATGGATTGGATTAGATTTTTGCGGATGATGGGTGGGTTGGATGAAGCGGATTAAAGCGGGTGATGGATGGGGATGATGGTTCACCCGACCCGAACCCGATCCATTGCCAACCCTACTTATGACTACATTTTTATGTTATATATTACATTATAGTGTAGCCTACCAAATAATATGTTAGGATTTAACTATGCTACAAAGCTCCTCTTTGTTTGATAGTATTCGATAGCGTTTGACTCTCCAAACATTAGATGTATTGTTTCCTTGAGTTATGATGCTCTTAGTGGCACAAATCGCCAAGCCATCAACACGTAGAACTATAAATCATGTCTTGAGTCCGGATCCTTGAAAATGACTTGGACCAAAATAGTAGAATCAGTTCAAGGTCATTTAAGGAAGTTCTGTCAGGTTGCCCACTATCCAAATGCTCCTGAGGTTGGAGATGGTTTGATCAATCGTTCAGTTCCACTATCGATGGAAAACTTCACAACACCCACACTATTTGAGCAATGCAACAACTTTGTTTAAGGATAACATTTGGACTAAAATTGTGACCTTTTACATCTCTTTTCACCTAGATTTTAGTTCATATTTTTATAGGTGTTTTGTGCTTTTGTAGGCAATAAACCAATGAGAGCTAGTCTCGAAGTTAAAGACGATTAATAAAATCAAAATACATATAGGAAGGCTCATGATTTAAGGCCAAGAAGGCCTAGCAAGAAGGCAAAGAAGACACACTCTTAAGTGGCAGAGTAGTGCCAAAACTGCTGCAGGGAAAAAGATGCAAGCAGGAAAATCTAGCAGGGTGGCAATGGCTGTCTATGCCACCTAGCCGACCATGGTACCCTATATCACATTACTGCCACTGCTGCTATTCTAGGAGAGTAGCGTGTTCTTTCATGCCATATAGAATGGTTGTGCAACTCCTGCGGATTGGTTGTTTATAAGTAGCCCTTTATCCGCCATTTGTAACCTCAAACAAGTTTCGAGTAGGTTTTTAGGGTAGATTAGGATTAGCTTCAGGGTAAATTAGTTTTTATGGCCTCTCAAACACACTCTTGTAGTTTATTATGGCTTCAAACTTTTTGTTGCTCTGCTTGCATTCTCTCTCTACTTTCTTACAATTATTAACTTGGTTCTTGAAATTCTTTCTCCTTTATACTATGCTTTTCTTTTATTTTGTGATTTTTATGCTTCACGTTGTTAGATTTTGCTTAGTTGATGTTTAAATTTCATGCTTTAACTCTTTAATCTCTGGTCCTGTCTTTCAATTTCTTCTTTCAACGATGCTACTTTAATGATCTTCTCTGTCCCTTTTCATTCAGGACAAAACCCATTTGAAAAGCTCTTGAATTTCTTCTTGCCATGGTAAGTTTAGTTATAGTTAGGATCGATTAGTCGAACTAAGTGAAGAGTAGGGCTCAATTTACACCAAATCAACCTCACGGATGCTCCTCTTAGGGATTTAATCCTTTCAAGGTAATGACCTTTGTCTCTCCCGCTCTCTTTGTTACATTCAATATAATATTTTGGGTCTTATTCTTTGTTTAGTTGTTAATTTGTGTTTGGATTCATATGTTGGTTTATTTAGCTGATTATAAGTTTTGTTTAGTTAATTATGATCAAGCATATTTAAAATAGGATTAGGCTTTAATTAGTTTAATATGCACTTGCATCAACAAGTTAAAACACCATCAAACTTGGTGTTGGTATAAAACCATCAAATATGTTCGCAGTACAGACTGTTGGTATCCAATGCTTGGGATTAAAATCCTCAGCACCCTAAAAATACAAATTATTATCGCCCATGTGTTCTTTTATGTTGTTTTCGTATAAGATATTATAGATAAATAAAATAAAGCTCTTTAGTAGTATTTAGACAATGTTGACTAGACTTTATTTATATATGTTTGTTTTAGGTAGTTTGCTAATGGTATTTTAAGTCTTTAGGCTATTATGAATAGATTTTTTTTTCTTAGATTATGATTACCAATTAATCTGTTATTAAATATTGATTGAATATTGGAACAACCATGGAGATGTTGATCTTCCCATTTTTTCTTTGTAAATTTTCCTTCTTCTCTTTTGCTCCCTAGATTCCTTTTTTTCCCCTTTTCCTCGCTCTAATCACTATCATCTTGGTATCAAAGCTTCCTTGTTTTCTATCAGTACGGTATATGAGTACAACCATTCCACACCTCATTTCACTTACTCTATTAGCTATAGTCCTTTAAGCCTTAAAGTTTTGATCTCTCACCGCCAAAAAATGACTCTCAGATATCCTAAGTTTTAAGACAACTACTTTTAGATCTCTGACTTTTTGAAAATAAGACTGGCATACCATATATTTTCGGACCACAAATTCTAGGACTTTTTTTTTATTATTTTAGCCTGAAACTTTTAGAAATTTTTAACTTTGGCCTAAATGTGGTACTTTTAACAATTTTGCTATTTTTGGACTTTTTTAGGAAATATGTCTATTTTAAATGATTTTTCTTCTTATAACGACTTTACTGATACTAGTTATCATAATCTACTATTTATATCATAAATATTAAATTTTCTATCGCTTATCAAAATAATAAAGTTTAATTAGAGAGTTTTGAGAGTTCATAGCCCCAAGTACCACTCAATTATCGATTTTTTTCCAAACTAGCATTGAGTTATTTTTTTTCCTCCACTAGCAGTAAGTTAATAATATTTTTCCAATGTAACATTAGGTTACTTATTAAGCTAGAGTAGCAGATAACTTGTTTTTTTTAATTGATAATAATAATAATAATAATAATAATAATAATAATAATAATAATAATAATATAATGTTAAAAAAACCCACCCGAACCCCCTATTACCACTACCCGATCACCACAACCCCTTATTATTATTATTATTATTATTATTATTATTATTATTATTATTATTATTATTGTTGTTGTTGTTGTTGTTGTTGTTGTTGTTGTTGTTGTTGTTGTTGTGTTGTTGTTGTTGTTGTTGTTGTTGTTGTTGTTGTTGTTGTTGTTGTTGTTGTTGTTGTTGTTGTTGTTATTACTATTATTATTATTATTGTTGTTGTTGTTGTTGTTGTTGTTGTTGTTGTTGTTAAGAAAAATAAAAAACATACAAGTTACCTTCTACTTTAGGTTAAAAGGTCATCTTGTGTTACTTTAGAAAACTATTGTAAACTTAGTGCCACTGGGGAAAAAAAATAACTCAATGCTAATTTGGAAAAAAATCGATAATTGAGTGCTACTTAGGGTTATGAACTCAGAGTTTTGATTATTACCTAAACTTCGTTGGCACTAGGCCCTGATGCTCCTCTAACTTTCAGTTTATAGAGATTGCTAATCTCAACCTCACCTCCCTTAGATCAGACACAATACAGATATATTTTATTTCTTACCTCAGACCATAGTCACTAATTGAGTTTTATAATTTAAAGGATAGCAAGACTTTAATAAAGAAATTGTAATATCTAAGACATAAGCATGATTTAATGACATTCCCTGCTGGGAAACATCTTTTATTAAAAGCTTAAAGGTGGAAATATTACAATGGAAAGATTGAATAGAAACTTAAGGTACTAAAATTATCAGAGATGCTTGCTTATAGAGAAATGGAGATACCCGACTTCTCTTTTATACATGTATCCTCAAATGACCGTATTCTTCCACAGCACTCATCCTCTCCTTTTATAGAGGAAATGGACTACATAGGATGTCTTAATAGGTATAGAGCACACACTAATATTTTCAAATGAGTACAACTACTCTCACATGACTACAGTAGGCTGCATTACTCTATTTACTTGATACTTGACAAGACAACACATAATGGTGCAATAACTTTTTAGAGCACTTAATGCTAACAAAACTAGTCATTCATATTGAGATTCTACATGCTTTTATCTCCAATAATGTCTTCTAGTCCATCATTATCTAGATAGTCATCAAAATCTTTATCAAGTTAAAGATGCTATGGAACCCATTTTGCAAATAATTCATGCAGATATTTCTTTCCTTTTTCTGATATGAATTTTCCAACTCCAACATCGAAGAATCAAAGGCATCTTTTGAAATAGCTCCTTCTACCTTCATAGATTTGCTGAACTCATTATGATAGATTAAAGTATTGTTTCCGCAATGTATTAGAGTTTCTTCTCATTCAATTAATATCCACATTTGATGATAGATATTGTAAAACCAATGGCTCTTGCTAAAGCATGATCACTAACTACTTCTTATTATTCTAGAAATCATTCTTGTCATTGATCATTGGGATCTTTTAGATCAATTAATTGAGTAAGATAATGGGTTGGCTTGGGCTTTTCATTTTCATACTCAATTACTATGTAATGTACCTCAACATACAGACTTCTATTGTATAGAATTTTTGTTAGACTACCAGGAGATTTAGTTTAGTTAGTCTTGAGAAGAATGAGACTTCACATATGGGATTTCCATGAGGTAAGCTATCATTGTATATTCTCGGGCTTTCTTGATGGGGTCATCTACAGGGATTTAATTTGCTGGGAATCTAACACCACTCACTCTAGGTCTATCAAGGAAGAAAATTTTAGTACTCCATGACTCCTAAATATCATAGGAATAATTGTGATAATAGTCGATGTAAGTTGCATACCAGTCATTAAACCATTTTTCTTGAACACAAAAACTTTTTTTTCTGAGACATCATAAGGACACCTTACATAATTCATATGTAACTCTAAAAGATTAAATCTCTATACTATTAAATAGGTAGAAGATGGTAAACTAAAGAGTGATATGCTTTTTATATGAAATTTCAAAATATCCATAAGCATTCTACTAGAAGGAGAAACCTATTTTAGCAGTAATGACATTTCATTTTGGATTTTCTCTTTTTCTGGTAGGAGTTCTGCTCTGATGATCACTATTGGCGAGTACATAAGCTAAATTATGTATCAGAGAATTCTTCAATCCCTATATATGTCCAATAGAGGAAGAAAATTGGTTAAGCCATAATTACCAATACAGAAGCCCCTTGTGCTTGCATACTTGATAAGTTCTTTTTCACAAAGCCAAGTATTCAATTCGAATAAAAAAAGATCTTGGGGCTAAAAAGATTAAGAACATCTCAATTCTCCTTGTGATTGCAAGAATTTCTTTTTCCATCGTGGAATAGTTTCGTTTTGTTTTATTAAAACTTTCATTACAATATTTGCAATGTTTTTCAGTGCATATTGATGTCATCTGTCTCAAGAATTAAATCATCTCATTCATTATGCAATTAAGAACAAGAAGATTTTTGTATATTTTTTGAAGTTTTGAACAATCTTTGAATTAATAGGGGTTCCATGTCCAATTTACTTCTTTCTTGAGTTTTGCTGCAACTATTTTCTTAATTTGACTAAATCTTAATATAATCTAAAGCAGATGTAAGACATCAACGAAACCTTTCTAATTGCTTCATATCTTCAATCTTCTTAGAAAAATTTTCTATTTTTTTCTAAAAGATGCTTTTGGAGAATGATTTGTCAAACTCTTATTTCTAGACGTAAAAATTTAATTTCTTGTTCAGCATAAATACGCTTGTTCTTACCAGGAATAATATCATGATTAATGCATCTTTGGGTGACAGTTAGGACATCCTATTTGTATTGTTGTACAACAAGAATATCATCGATATAAACTAGACAACAATGATTAAAATCTTTGATGATGTTATCCATTCTTCTTTGGAATATTTAAAGTGTATTTGTTAGACCAAATGGCATTACCATCCACTCATAATGTCTTTGAGGAGCACTAAAAGCAGTCAAAGGAATGCATTCTTCATCCATTTTTATCTGCCAATATTAGCTTTTACAATCCATTTTCGATAATCAAGAGGCTCCTTGAATTCTATTATTAGGAATACAATAACTATTAAAGACAGTATTATCATTAATCTTTTTGTAAATACCATTCTAGCTTTTTATCTTTTTTTTAGCTTGATTTCTCATCATAAAAGCAGGGGTAGTGTAAGGATTCTTACTATTTCTAATTAATCATTTGTCTAATAGTTCTTTGATTTGCTTATTAAATTCTTGGTTATCTTGGTGTGTATATACCATTTGTTTGACTTGGATAATAGTATTGGGATTCAGTAAAGTAATCTTTACAAATATCTTATCTTTGTCCCAAAATTTTAGAGGATTATCATAATAAAGTTCTTTGTGTAACTGATCTTGTTGCTCAGCAATCTACTCTTCAATAGATAACTCAAATAGTGAGATTGTTAGCGCTACTTCATGTTGTATAGGGATTACCTTCTCACCACATTGGCTACATGTAAATTTAATCTTCTAATGAGTATATGCTTTATTTAACTTATCAATAGGGACCAAGTGACCATTTATGGTAAATATGATTTGGTTTATCGTTTGTGTGTATGGAGAATATGATCTTTGAAAATTATTTTCCAATAATCGTAGCATGTGAGGGTTATTAGGAGTCTATAGAACTGGTATAATGCATTGGATTCCTCCTATTTCTATGAATAACCCCCTATGACTTTATTATGGCTCATTATACTAATCTGTTACTCTTTTTTGTAAAGAATTCTTTACTTTTTTCCACATTCGGGAAATAAAGATCTTTTTTCAAAATAGATAGAACAGCCACTATCGATATAGGCACACAATTTATATCTATTATATCCTTCTAAACATACATTTATTGGGATATAAATGCTATTAGGATTAGTATTAGTAACTTCATAGCATATTTCTATAGTCATATTTTTAATTAATTCATCCTCATAGATTGACTCACTCACAGTCCTCGTTTGTGTCTAATGACTTTTCTATTTAGACTCATACTTCAGTCTATGTTGTATCTTACAGATAAAACTTATTCTACTCATTTCACTGGTCATACTAATTGTATCATCTCTTTAAACTCTTCTTTAACTGTTGAAGATCCCTCCCCATGTTGATCTTGCACTCATGCTTCTTAATAGTTGGGCTTTAATGGTAATTTTACCATTCTCATCGATCTTTATTACATTTTTCTTATTGATTTTTATGGAATTTGCAAAGCTAGATGTCCATGACTTATTAATCTTTATCTGCTGTGAATTAAATTTTATCCTTTGAATTTTTTGGATTGGAGTAAAACTTTCAAATTTTTCCACCTTTATCTTTGTTATCGTAGTTTTTGGGTTTATAGTATTATCTAACTCGTAGATTATTTTTCAAAATATTCTTAGTAGGTAACCTCTTCTTTTCATGTCCATCCTAACTGTTTTTATCTTAAAAGATGAGAAGTTTTCAACAAATTGATTTTTTAGACTTACATAGTATCTAGTTCGACAACTGAATTCTACTAATCGATTACATAAATTTGTCTTAATCCTTGTGATAATTTGACTATTAAATTTGGTATGCCTAATGTCATAGATCAAAGCATAAACATCAATATCTTTTCCATAATATTGTAATGAAGTGATTTGAACTTGGACTTTTTCAACATGGATATACCTGTACTTTTTATCTTTGTTATGCTTAAGGATGTTTTTTCAATTAATAAAATTAACTTCTTTCATATCATATTCATAGTTTTATCTCTAAATCTCCTTCCATTATTTCACATACATACTTACTCTTTAATTGAAAGATAGATTTTTTATAGATCATGTCCTTCTGAATTATAGAAAGACCAATTTCCCTTGACGTCTTCATTTTCATTATCTACTATAAATTTTTCTCCTTGAATATCACTAAGACTAATTGAGCTACTTTCTATCATGTGGCTAGTTTCTTCATAATTACGTTCTTCATATTCATCCTTCACTACAATCTCAACAATTCTCTTATTGGTTCTCAATGCTAGGTCTAGTGCTTCTTCCTCACTAAATTCAAAATAATCTAGACTACCCAAAGCTCCAATAGGCTTCCTATTCTTCCTATTTTTTTCATTTGTTTGCATAATACTCTACTTCTCCGCATACCTATAACTTACAATTGTTTTTCCTACCGGTTAATACTCTTCGCCTTTTAGGGCCTGGCTTGTTATAATACTTTCATTTATATTTCTCTCCCATTTGCTTGATAAAGTTCTTTTTCTTGTAAAATTTTCTTTTTCTTTTCTTCTCAGGTTCATTTCCCCATTAAGACGTTGATCATTGATCCATTCTTAAACAAGAGATTCTTATACCAAGGGTATCAATGACATCTACTTTTTCAAGCCAAGCAACATATTTTTCATTTATTATATAATTGATCAGATGTGCTAATTTGTCAATATTGGTTTCATTATGCCCAATTATGTGACTAAATTCTACAAAAAAAAAAAAAAAAAATTGACTTAATTCAGCAATATAATTTTTCTGATATCTTATACCCCATAACTCTATGTTATTAATCTTTCTTTGCCATTCTCTACCTTTTTCTTCGAAATTAAGCTTAGCTTCAATGAATTTAGTTTCAATTCCTTACATAATTTTCTGAACATAGCATCTAGTTTCTATCATTCTTAATACATTTTTTCATTTCTCATCTAATGAATCATACCAGTCAGCTACAATGTCAGAAAAACGGTGTTCAATGGAGTGTAGAAAATTTCCAGTCGTCTATGTGGTATTCAAGTTCAAGACACTATTCATACCCCTTCACTAATGTTCAAATATTTCTTCCCTATTGTGATTTCCATCAATATTTAAGATGTAATCAATTTGGCTAATTGGGATGAGGCTAATTTCTTCAAATGATGTGGCTTTCCTTAGAATGAATTCAAAGAAAAAGTTTGTTGTGCGCCCTGCTGGAATATATTTAGGTCTCAGAAAATGGGTATTTCTTCTAAAAGATTCACCAAATTCTTCACATTTAGGAATAACATTATTACTTAGATTGGATTCAATTTTGTCTGCATTGAGTTCTTCTCCAATCTCATGGATTTCACCATCATCTACCAATTTTTCATTTTTTTTATTTAGTTTTCTCTTAATAAAATTTCCTCCAAAGGAACAACATTTAGATCTTCTAGTTTGATCAAGTCCATATCTTGATATATATCTTCTTCTAACTTGACATTATTTGTCTTTTCATTATCAAAAGATAGGACTTCTTGCTTGTCTACTTATTATTGCACTCATGATATTGTTTAATTCTCTTAGATCTCATTTCTTATCAAACACATTTTGCAACTCTTCTTCCTTTTCTGCCTTTTCTGATGATTCTTTAGTTGATTTTCCTCCCACTTCTTTTTCGATTTTTATATCTTGCAAAGGAAATGAATTTTTATTTTCTAGATTTTGAAACGAATGTTTATGCTAAAATGAAGTATTAATTCTTAAATCATATTTTTCACTGTGTCTAACTTCGTTGATTAAAGAACGATGGATCACATATAATTGCTTCTTTATCTCTTTAATTTCTGTCTTAATTTTGGCTAATTCAACATTTAATTATAAAACTATATCAGCGATATAGTTTAATTGCAGTGCTACTGAAGTGGTTCCCTTCGGTGAGTGAACAGTATGTGAATAATTAGGAGTAGGACCATTAGATGACGATTCAAGTATTAAACATAGTTAAATAATTTAATTAACTATTAATTAATGTAATTATCTTAATTATTTTTTGCCACATTGCTCTGATGCCAGATTAAAGAGGGTTTGGAGTAGTACTTATAAACATAAAATCACATGCATAAAATTAAAATTTTTGAAAGTAAGTTTTTAAGGATTAGGATAAAATATGCAAATATGAAAAATTAGGCAAATTACTTGTGAATTAAAATAGTAGAATTGGACCTAAAAATAGTTTGCATACTTTTTGAAGGTCCTTTCTAGTTAGTTACATTATAAGTTAGGGTACCTTACAGTTATTTCTAAAAACTGAAGGTCCTTAAAATAGTTTATATAAAATTTAAGGTACCTTTGTTGTAGTTTTTCCTTTGACCTAGTATGGAAGAAGATTAGCACTTTCTTCCCAAAAAGAAAAATGTTCAGATATGCCTAGAGATTTCGTTCTAAGATCCAGATTATTGGTTTGTGTAGCGTTGTTTCCTTGTCACATTTGTGAATGCTGCATTCTTTCAAATTGGGTTCTACGTTGTTAGTGCAAAAATGTTCTGCTGCTTGACTGTATAAGCATGGACTACGCTGACTCGGATTTGAAGTCACTCTATGTGATTATTCAATATAAACTATATCCAACAAAATATAGCTCTTTATAAAGTGTTCTCGCAGTACAAACATGTGGAAGAGATCATAGCATACAAGTGATTAGTTGATTTTCATGCTTGCATCAAGTTATAATCCTAGAGAAATGCACCCAGAGTTTTTCCTATGCTTCAAACAAGGTTGTTTTGAGTTCGAATTGTGGCCTGCATACTACAGAAATTCTCCTAGTTATGGAGCCTACCAAGCTAATTTAGTTACTTGAGATCTAAGAAAAGTTGTCAGTTACATCTTATCTTTCTAGAAAGCCTTCTAGCACTACTAGTCTGCTATTATGACGTGAGAGTGATAAGAATGAAAAGCATGAAATCGTAGGTAAATTTATTTTGATGTGAAGCAATATGACCTAGGAACTGAGGTTTTTAAATGTCATTTATCCTAAGTGTTCAAGTTTATGATCAATCGAAGACTAGAAGAATTTGACAAAAGAATGAAAGCCAGAATTAAAGAAAGGAATCAAGGATAATAGTGTTGAAGATGTGTTAGTACATGAAGAAACCAAAGAAAAGGTCAAAAATATGGCTTTCCTAACTTACAGAAGCCATGATTTGAAAGAAGATATACAAGGTGATGAAGTTAAGGATTCTACTCCAGAGAAAGAACTTCAAAAGACCTTTGCTGCTAAAAGTCAAACTTTGAACAATGAAGTTGAACATGGATTAGATCAATTCTCTCAGGGTTGCTTCTCATGGAAGATAATTCAAACACTTTTATCTTGGTGCCACATTCTACATACTGATGTCGGTTACGTGCTTCCGCTTTGTTATTTTACTTCACTATAGAACTCAAGGACAAGATTTTTTTTCCCCACCTATTGGGGGAGAGAAATAAAGATGAAGATAAAAGAAAGTCGAGTGTAAGAAATATAGGGAATATTCTTGTATGTAGAAAATTATTGTATTTTTATAGTGTTTCTATATTATTTTCATATGGGATATTAGAGGGTAATTATCGTGTTTTTGGCCTATTGTAAATAGATGTTTTGTCTAGATTACCATTATATTGTCGATCGCTGAATATTAAATTGATATTGAATCAAGCACATAGATGTTGATCTTCCGCTCTTCATCCCCCTGATTTCCCTCTTCCTTTGTAATCATTCCCCCTTATTCCCTTCTTTGTCCTTGTTCTTGATCTTGGTGTTTCGTTGGCTTTCCCAAGTGGCTTCTTGGGTATAAAGCCACTGAATCCCTAATCTCCCCCATCCTCCCCTAGAATGTCTAGGACGATGGTGAAAGCACTTGTTGCAAAGTTTTCTCTTCACTGCTAGCAGCCTCATCTCCCTTGTTTTGGTTCTTCCTAGGTCCTTGTTTGGGAATTAGAGCCTTCAATCCAAACTTTCTATTAACTTAGGCTTCCTTTTCCTCAGCTTCATTCTCATCCCTAATCCTAACCATCTAAACAACCTTCTGATACATCTCTTGGAAGTTGGCAAAGATGCGGCTTGCTGCCGCCTCCTTAAACATACATTTTACGATATGCTCAAATCGATCCATTCACATCTCTTCTATGGCCATCTAAGTCAGGGCAAAGCACCTAAGCGTGTTGAATAGAGCTAAATACTCCATCATGCTCATGGTCTTTTTGGTTGAGATTAAGAAACTCTTTCTCCTTATAGCCCGTTAATTTAATATCCTTGGGATAATACTTTCCTTGAGATTTTTGAATTGGACCCAAGTTAAGAGTGGTTCTTGCACATGAGGCTTCGCAACCTGCTACCAATACTCATCTCTTTCTCAAATTGTTGAGCGGCTAACTATACCTGAGATCTCTCGAGACACTCTACAAAAAATAAGTTTTGTATATACTTTAGCCGCTCCTCATACACAATATGGCCAGTCCTCCCTCAAACTTAAGGGATATCAACTTGTTGAACTTGCAGATAATATTCACAGCTAAGGCTATAACGAAACCTAGCTGGGTCGCCGAGCCCTCGGGTTCGGCTAGGTCAAAGCTTGACTCGGCTTGGATCAGACTCAGCTCGAACTGGCTCGAAAGCAAAACCAAGCCGAGCCTAAGCCCGACCTAGCAAGGTTTGGCTCTGCTCGATTTGACTCCATTTAGCTTAATTAGTTCATTTTTATACTATCCTCTTGTGTTGAAAGTATCAAATAACCTTTAGAATTAACAAAAATTTATATCGATCCTTATTTCTTGAGTCCAATGTAAAAATCTAGAATTTAGCTCAGATTATAAACTTAAATTTGAAAACTTTTTAACCCAAAAACAAAGAATTCCAAGCCAAGCCAAGCTGAGGTCACCGAGCCATGCACTATGTATCTAAGCCCGAGCATGAACTTTTCAGGCTCAGTGAGCTTTGAGCCAAGCTTTTGATTGACTAAGCTGGTCCGAGCTCGACTTGGCTCAATCACACCCATCTATGGCAAGTGGTTCATAGAAGGATGGTGATAGGTTGTTATGTCCCGACATATATTCATGCACAAAGGGGCAGCCCAGTGCACAAACATCTCGCGTTCACGCAGGGTCCATCCATCATATATTCATGCACATATCTATGAAAACTACTTAGCTTTAGAGGGTGGCAGTCTTAATAGTTCATTCATAATGCATCCATCCATCATATAAGTTAAGCATAAAATCATCTGTCACGCCAACATAAGTATTAAATCCACACATCCATACCACGCACAAATTAAAAGTACCACTAGGGTTCATACGGCATATAAAGTTACGAAATTTGTAGGTGGCCATGTTGGTAGATGGTTTAGTCACAACAGATAATTAGTTACGAAATTTGTGACTTGGAGTTAATAAAAATGTTATTGATGTATTCTAACTTCACTAAGGCAAGAGTTTGCAAAAGGGAATCAAGAATACATTTGGGTAGCAAAGAAAGAGATGGAAACAAGAGAACAAGAACAAGGATAGAATGCCAGTGAATTAGCAAGGGTGATTTGAATACCCACCTTGGTTCACGTACTTGGGCAATCTTCTTTCTTCAACTAAGAACTTAATCAGCTTCTTAGTTGAATGAAGAAGACCTAGAGACCCACTTGAGGTTGCCACACTCAAGATACAACACTAGAATTTTAAGAGAGAATAGAGAGAGAGTTTTCACAACTCAAGTTTGAATTCAATCAATTGTGTTTCTTTACAACCTAAGGCCTTTCTTATATAATGAGAGCCTTTATCAAGCTGCAAGAGAGGGAAAAAGGGGACCATACATGCCCATAAAGCAAGAGGGTACCAAAAAGCAACAAACAAAAGCTGAATAGTGCTTTATGCTTTTTGTCAGCCCTTTTCTATTTACAATTGTCAACTTCAAATAGCTACATCTCCTAGGTTTCTCACTCAAACTGGATGAAACAACACTTGCTAGAAAGCTTAGGAAGTCAGATTTCACGTGGCTCACATTGGCAGCAATTTGGAGCTACCATTTGGGAGATATAGGCCAAAAGGTGTAGTATGTGCAGGCTGGGATAGTTTCTGCAGCATCTAGAAAATGTCCAATTGACTTATTACCTAGTGACCTAACCTAGAACTCTTTAAATGTCCTTAAAGTTGACATATTAAGGGTTCCAAAAAGTAGATTTGCAGCCTCTTGAGTCCATATTAAGCTTGGGTAATCAAGCTTGCAAAACCGGGCCAAATTCTGCCCGAATTGGGCAGCATGTGCAATGCATGGTTGGTGACTTCTTGGACCATGGCATGAACCTCCTTGACCTCCTTGGTGCTTGTAGATTCCCCTAGGCTTGTGGGTTGGTCTTCAATTAGTTCCAAAGGATGGTCCCCATCATACTCCCCGAATTGGTTGGAGTTTGACCTCAAACTCAGAAATTGATCATCTTCATCATAATATGGACTAAGGTCAGCCACATTGAAGGTGGTTGAGACTCCATGCTCTCCCGGGAGGTTAATCTTATAAGCATTAGGATCAATCTTCTGAATGACCGTGAATAGACCATCCGACCTTGGCATAAGCTTGGATTTGCGCTTGCTAGGGAATCTTTCTTTCCTCAAATGGATTCAAACCAAGTCTCCCGACTGAAATTGTGCATCCTTTCTATGCTTGTTGGCATGTTGCTTGGTGCGCTCATTGGATTTCTCAATCCTTTCCCTCATCTTGGTGTGTAAGTCTTAAATTTGTTTGGCTCTCTTCTTGGCTTCCCAACTAAACTTGGTTGGATTTGGGATTGGAACCAAGTCTAAGGGGGTTCTTGGATTGTAACCATACACCATTTGGAAAGGTGAAAGAGAGGTAGCTTTGCTAGGTGCTCGGTTGAAGGCGAATTCCGCATGAGGAAGCAACTCATCCCACCCGTTAATGCTCTTCTTGACTAGACCTCTAAGCAAAGTGCCCAAAGTGCTATTGGTCACTTTGGTTTGACCATCGGTTTGGGGGTGGCAAGTTGTACTAAACTTAAGGAGGGTGCCAAACTTTCTCCACAAGGTAAGCTAAAAGTGGCTTAGGAACTTGGTGTCCCTATCTGACACCATTCTTCTTGGAATTCTATGGAGATGAACTATCTCCTTGAAGTAGAGGTTGGCAATGAAGGAAGCATCATTGGTGGTATGGTATGCTATGAAATGTGCCATTTTTGAGAATCAGTCCATCACCATCATGATTGAATCTTTATGCTTTTGGGTTCTTGGCAAACCCGTGATGAAGTCTAAACTCACATCCTCCCAAGGGCCTTGAGGAATGGGGAGAGGAGTGTATAGACCTTGGGGCCGTGAGTGACTCTTAGCTTGTTGATAAGTAGAACACCTTCTCACATAATGCTCTACATCCTTGGACATGCTTGGCCAATAGTAATATTCCTTGAGCATGGAGCAAGTCTTCTCCATGCCAAAGTGTCCAGCCAAAGCCCCACCATGGAGGTCTTGGATCAAAAGTTCTCTAAATCCACACTTGGGTATGCAAAGTCAATTCCTTTGACAAGAAACCCATTATCTAAGTGAAACAAACCATGAGCATGATTGGTGCACCTTTCATATGTCTCCTTAAAATCCTCATCTTGGGCATACAACCCCTTACTCAAAACCAACGACTTTAGATTCTAAGGTAGAGAGTAAGAGGTACCTTCTTGATAATGCATCCGCCCCTTTATTGAGTTGACTCGACTTGTGGTGGATCACGAAATGAAAGGCTTGTAGATACTCTACCCACTTGGCATGCCTTGGGTTGAGCTTGTGTTGCCCTTGTATGAACTTAGGAGCTTCATGATCCAAATGGAGAATGAATTCTCCTCCCTCCAAGTAGTGCCTCCAATGCTCCAAAGCTCTTACAATTGCATAGAACTCATTGTCATAAGTGGAGTACTTCCTCTTTGCATCATTAAACTTTTCACTAAAGAAAGCTATAGGTCTTTTCTCTTGAGAGAGGACCGCCCCTATCCCCATGCCGGAAGCATCACATTCCACTTCAAATACTTTGGAGAAGCTTGGAAGGGCAAGAACGGGCGTACTAGTAAGCTTGTACTTGATTTCTTCAAAGGCCCTTTGCGCTTGCTCGGTCCATTCAAACATTTTGGCCTTAAGCACCTTGGTCATGGGAGCAATAATGGTGCTAAAATCTCTCACAAACCTCCTATAGAAAAAGGCTAGGCCATGAAAGCTCCTAACTTGTTGAATTAAAATAGGAATGGGCCAATCTCGGATAGCTTGAACCTTGCTCTCATCAACATGAATTCCTTGGGCCAAAACAACATAGCACAAAAATATGACTGGAGAAGTGAAAAAGTGACACTTCTCCAAGTTTCCATAGAGCTTTTCTTGAGATAGGATACTCAAGACTTGATGTAGATGATTGGCATGCTCTTCTTCACTCTTGCTATACACCAAGATATCATCAAAGTAGACAACAACAAACTTGCCAAGAAGGGGCTTTAGAACTTAGTTCATAAGCCTCATAAAAGTACTTGGTGCATTTGTCAACCCGAATGACATTACAAGCCACTCATAGAGACCTCCTTTAGTCTTGAAGGCCGTATTCCACTCATCTCCTTCATAAATTCGAATTTGATAGTAGCCACTTCTAGGATCAATCTTAGAAAAGATGGTGGCTCCATGAAGCTCATCTAGAAGATCCTCCAACCGTGGGATAAGAAAGCGATATTTGATGGTGATTTTGTTGATCGCTCTACTATCCACACACATTCTCATTGACCCATCTTTCTTAGGAACAAGTAAGGCCGGCACGGCACATGGGCTAAGGCTTTCACGGATCAAGCCTTTAACAAGAAGCTCATCTACTTGCCTTTGCACTTCTTGAGTCTCTTGTGGGTTCATACGGTAGGCCGGCTTGTTTGGGAGGGTGGCACCGAGAATAAGGTCAATTTTATGCTGTATGGATCTTTTGGGAGGGAGGCCATGGGGTACCTCACTAGGGAAGACATGTTCAAAGGCTTTGAGAAGAGGGGTAAGCAAAGGATGGGAAGAATCCTTCGTTTCGGCCAGTTCATGGCCAAGTAAAGTCCAATCCTTGAAATCATCATATTCATGGAGTTAGGAATGGAGAAGGGTGGTGAGGAAGACATTCATACTAGGAGTGTCTTCAGGCTTTCTTTATGAGGTGGGTTTAAGAGGAGTGAGGGTGATTTTCTTGTGGTCTTTGGCAAATGTATAAGTGTTCAATCGACCATCGTGCATCACACTTCTATCAAACAACCATGGACATCCTAAAGGGACATGACAAGCATCCATGGGCACAATATCACACCAAATCTCATCCTTGTAACTCTTGCCAATTGAAAAGCTAAGTAAACAACGAGAAGATATTTGCAAGCCTTTACCATGATTGAGCCATTAGATGGTGTAAGGGCTTGGGTGTAGAGTGACCGAAAGCTTGAGTTTCTCTATAAGAGTCTTGGAAACAACATTGGCACAACTTCCTCTATCAATGATGAGAGAGCAAACCTTCCCCTTCACGGTGCACCGGGTGTGGAAGATATTCTTCCTTTGCTCCATGTTATTTTAGGAAGCAAGACCACTTAGTGCTTTTCTAATCACAAGCATTTCTCCTTCATCGGGTCCCTCTTTAACTTCTTCAAAGGTTTCAGTCATGAGAAGCTCCTTTTCTCCTTCATCATTCTCATCTTCTAGCTCCTCACAAGAAACGTGATACTTGGCCAAAGTGACAATTCTTTTGTTGGGACACTCGAAAGCAAAGTGCCCAAGGCCTTGACAATGAAAACATCTCTTTTTATCACCGATCTTTGGAGGTGGTTTTGAGGGGGATTTGGTAGAGGGGGTCTTGTGTTTGAGTTTGGGGTAGATTTGGGAGGGTTATAGGAGGGCTTTTGGAAGGGATAAGGACAGGGTTAGGCTTAGAAGCCATGCCCTTGCCCTTGACTCTCTTTTGTAACTCTAGTTTGTGAGCTAAGACACTAAGCTCATCTAATGAGGTGTAAGGGTAGAGTTCAACCACATGTGCAATCTCTTCATTCAAGCCACTCAAGTATCTAATCAAAGTTTGAGACTCATCCTCCTTTAAGTCACATTTCAATAGCAATTGTCAAACTCTCTAGTATATTCTTCTACACTCTTAGACCCTTGTTTGAGGTGGTGGAGTTTAAGAAAGTCATCTTGCAAATAATGGGGAGGTAGAAACTTGGACTTAAGTTTGGACTTCATTTTCTCCCAAGTTCTTATCTTCCCTTTACCCTTCCTAACTCTCTTGGTCACAACATTGGACCACCAAATGGAAGCATATTTTCTAAACTTTAAAGCAACAAGCTTTATCTTTCTTTCACCGGGGATGTCCTTGAACTCGAAGACTCTCTCAACGGTTTGTAACCAATCCAAGAATACATCCGAATCAAGTTGACCTTCAAATTCAGGGATGTCCACATGGAAGTCATTGTAGCTTCGGTCACGAGGCTTATGATGCCTCCTTGATCTTCTTGCATGGACATCCTCATCAGAATGACTAAGGGAATTGCTTTCTTCATCATCCGAAGCATCCGAATCCACTTGCTTGCTAGTGCTTCTTGAGCTCCTCAAGTTGCTTCTCTTTTCTTGCATCATTTGACCAAGTTAAGATCGCAAGTACTTAACTTGGGCTTCCAATTCGGCCCTTACTCTTAGGGCTTGCTCGGCCACTTGCTTGGGGGTAAGGCTTGTAGACATGATGGCTTTTGAGTGAGGAGTTGTGGTTTTAGGACGGGGAGGGGGTGGCATGGTATGGGTGTGCTCCATGGCTGAAGGTGAATTGTGGTGGCTGGACTGAGGCACGGTCGTACCTATGGGCACAGGGTGGCCGTGCTAGACTGCTGTAATAGGAAGGGGTGTGTTGGGAGATGGCACGGTCGTGCCACTGTGGCACAGGGTGGCCGCGCTGCTTCTTTGGTTAGACACAACTGGGAAATTGTGAAGGAACGTGTTTAGGCTGTTTTGTGGGTTTTGTGTTTGGGAAGTGTTTGGGGGATGGGAGCTTGGCCAAGAGGGTAGCCTAAGCTCTGATATCACTTGATGTATTCTAGCTTCACTAAGGCAAGAGTTTACAAAAGGGAATCAAGAATACATTTAGGTAGCAAAGAAAGAGATGGAAACAAGAGAACAAGAACAAGGATAGAATGCAAGTGAATTAGCAAGGGTGATTTGAATACCCACCTTGGTTCATGCACTTGGGCAATCTTCTTTCTTCAACTAAGAACTTAATCACCTTCTTAGTTGAATGAAGAACACCTAGAGACATACTTGATGTTTCCACACTCAAGATACAACACTAGGATTTTGAGAGAGAATAGAGAGAGAGTTTTCACAACTCAAGTTTAAATTCATTCAATTGTGTTTCTTTGCAACCTAAGGCCTCCCTTATATAATGAGAGCCCTTAACAAGCTATAAAAGAGGAGAAAAGGGGGCCATACGCGTCCATAAAGCAAGATGGGACCAAAAAGAAACAAATAAAAGCTGAAAAGTGCTTTCCGCTTTTTGCCAACACTTTTCAGTTTACAATTGTCAACTTCAAACAGCTATGTCTCCTAGGTTTCTCACTTAAATTGGATGAAACAATCCTTGCTAGAAAGCTTAGGAAGTCAACTTTCACGTGGCTTAAGTTGGCAGCAATTTGGAGTTTGGGAGATATAGGCCAAAATGTGCAGCATGTACAGGCTAGGACAATTTCTGCAGCATCTGGAAAATGGCTCCAATTGACTTATTACCTAGTGACCTAACCTAGAGCTCTTTATATGTCCTTAAAGCTGACATATTAAGGATTCCAAAAAGTAGATTTGCAGCCTCTTAAGTCCATATTAAGCTTGGGTAATCAAGCTTGCAAAACCGGGCCAAAGCTTGGCCGAACTGGGCAACATGTGCAACGCATGGTTGGTGACTTCTTGGACCATGGCATGAACCTCCTTATTGCTTGTAGAGTCCCCTAGGCTTATGGGTTGGTCTTCAATTGCTTCCGAAGGATGGTCCCCATCAGTTATCTACTAACCTAATCTTTATTTGAGTTTGAAAATTATAAAACCGATCAACAAAGTCCACTATAACACGAGGTCAAGTCAACTACACCATAACATCAATGAGACAGGGAACCAACTTACTCTTCCTCAGGGAACCAACTCACTCTTCATTTGAGAAGCTATCCTCATATGGGTCTTCTTTGTTTTTCACTTCCTTGTTGTTAGGTTTGTCCGCCATGGACTCATCAGAAATCTCGGATTTTTCGGTGTGGTCTTGGGTAACATGCCCTTCTATCTATATGTTAGGTGGCACATGGCGCATGTTGAATGTCAACCTCATCTACTATCTCCAACATCTAGGACATCGTGTCGAGCCATGGTGTCCTCCTAGTCCTTACCCTTAAATTGGTAGTGGCCATTTTCTTTTATGAAAACAATTATGTCTTCCAAGTCCTAGCTATTATCATGCTTGATTATTATTTTTTGGACTGCATGGCAACATGCTTGGAATAGCACACCCATGTGCTTGGATTGCATATCCTTATGCTTGATTTACCCCATTTGGGTTGTTCTGCACATTGCAATAGATCCAACATCTCGTAGCCTTATGAATGGGAATGTATGGTATCATGCATCAACTATTGGTCTCGACCAGTTTCTGCAATTTATAACTCTTTGAAGTTTAGTATATATGAAAGTAATTAGTCGAAATGTATAAGATGCCAAAAAGCACCAACTTAGAGAGGAAATAAAGATTTTGAATCGTAAAATTTGTCCGGATATTCTTATCCTTTTAGAAACGATGACGACTAAAGTTAATACTGACCAAATTATTTCTAAGTTAGGTTATGAGCATTTTGATTACGTCCTCCCTGAGAATCATTGTGGGGCATATGGGTTATGGAATAATGATAATATTTATGCTCAAGTTCTCTTAGAAGAGCAAAGGGTCATCCATCTTTTAGTTCATGATAAAATTATTCGGAAAGGAAGTATAGTGTCTGGCATTTACGGTCCAGCACAAGACTTAGACAAAAATGCAATTTGGAATCATCTTGTGGACATCAACTCGATAGGGTCTTCCTTGGTGTATAATAGGGGATTTTAATGAAATGGGATATTTATCAGAAAAATAGGGGTTACTTAATTAACGTTAGCTAAGGTGATGCATATGCAGACTTTTTTGAGTTCTATCCAAGGGGAGAGTGTCTCCCCATCAGGACGTTTATTTACTTAGAAAAAAATAATTCATGGTCACTAGTTTATAAAAGGTTGGATAGAGTCTTGGCCGTCGAGATTGGCTAGATTTATATCCCAATTGTTCAGTAGTTCATGGGCCATTCTCTTGATCTGATCACAGTTACATTGTTCTTAATACGAACAACTCCGGCCAATTTTGTAAAGGTGGGAAATTTCATTTTTAGAATCATTGGTCCACCTATGATGAAGTGCATAAAATTATCCAAAATCATTGATGGAAAAATTTTCAGGTTCGCCTATGTTCAAAGTGGTGTGTAAAATTAAGGAAGTTAAGCATTCCCTTAAAAGTCGGAATAATAAGTCTTGTGGTAATTTCTTTGATGAGGTGAAGAAGAATACTTTCCAATTAAATAAAGTGGAAGAGAAACTTATCTCTGACCATTTAAATTTTCGCCTTAACAACTAGCATGGTCGTCTAATTAAACAACGAGAGCACTTGCTTTTGTTTAATTAGAAATACTGGGGCAAGTTTTATTGAAAGGAATGTTTAACGAAATGTGATAGAAATTCTAAGTTTTTTTAATTAGTATGTTAAAGCGCAAAAGCGGAAGAGCTGTATACTTCGAATTAAAGATGAATCTGGTGTTTCGTTAGAGGAAAAATCTCTTATTGAACAAAAATTTATTTCTGACTTTTCTAATCATTTTAAATCACAAAGAGGGAATTTGTGACAACCTATAAGCACTAATATGCCTCGGATGGTGTCTACGGATGAGAATAACCATCTCACTTCTACTATCACCTCTCACGAAATAAACGATGTAGTGTTTCAAATGGAACCATCCAAAGCACCAGAGACTATGGGTTTGGTGCTAATTTTTTCCACAAACATTGGGCCATTATTGGCAAAGATATTACGAATTGTATTATGGAATTTTTCCATGAAGGCAAACTGCTGAAAGAAGTTAATCATACCCTTATTGTTCTAATTCCGAAAGTAGATAATCCTATAGTGACAAGCCAATTCAGACCGATTAGTCTTTACAATACTTCGTATAAAATTATTTCTAAAATCCTTGTGAATAGAATGAGACCTATTTTCAAGCGCATTATTAGTTTTGTTCAAAGTGCTTTTGTGCCAAAGTGTGCAATCCATGATAAAATTCTAGTAGCACATGAGATTATGAACAAATTTAAGAACATGAAAGGTAAACAATCTTATATAGCTCTCAAATTAGATATGGATAAAGCTTATGATAGATTGAAATGAGGATTTATTTTCTCCTGCCTCAAGGATCTAGGGTTTTATAATACCTGGATTAGTTGGATACGTGAATGTATTCATCATTGTCAATGATGAGGTATGCAGTTTCATTCAGCCCTCAAGAGGTAGCCGACAAGATGACCCGTTGTCTCCTTATCTGTTTATTCCGTGCAGGGATGTTCTTGCTCAAAGGTTACAAACTGCAGCCTCTGAAAATGAGGGATTGGTATCAAAGTATGTCCTTCAGCGGAAAAAATCCCTCGTCATCTTTTTGCTAATGGTAGTTTATTATTTTGTAAATTTAATCTAAAAATTTGTCGCAAGCTTAATACTCTACTTTCTGACTTCTATAGTCAATCAGGACAACTTATTAATTGTCAGAAATTAGTACTTGTCCTTTCTAAAAATGTGACTTCAGCGGCCAAATCAATGGAAGCGGCAGTGTTCAATGTCCCGCATCGAGAGTCTCTAGGTAAATACCTTGGTTGCCCTATTTTCCAGGGGAGGACTTCACCAAATTTGCTTTCAGACCTAGTTCGTAAAGCACATAATAAGTTACAGAGTTGGAAAGCTAGCTCAATCTCTAAAGCAGGTCGATTGGTTCTTATTCAGTCTAATCTTGAACCCCTCCCTAGTCATACAATGCAATGTTTTAAGTTACCTAAATCTACGACTAATAGTCTTGATAAAGTTAATCGAGATTTCTTTTGGAAAAAACTGAACACAGAAAAAGGACTATATATGGTGTCTTGGGATAGAATTTGTCTCCCTAAAAAGATGTGTGTACTTGGACTTCGTAAGACAGAGGCAATCAATAAAGCCTTCTTATGTAAGCTTTCTTGGAAATACCTCGCTGAACCGGAAAATTTTTTAGTTAAAGTTATGCGTGTTGGGTATCCTATGACTTCATATTACTTTTCTCGTACTTATAAATCCAATTATTCTTGGGTTTGAAAATGTCTACTTCAAAACAGAGAACTCTTTCGCAAGGGCCTTCTTTGGAAAGTTGCGAATGGGTGGTCTACCAATTTTTGGTATGATAACTGGTGTGGGCAGAAAAGCCTTCTAGAGATGCTTCATTTGGACGAGCAAGATGTCTCAAACATTGACACGATAGGAAGTGACTTCATCACTCCTTCTAAGGTGTGGGATTTTACTTTGCTTAGCTCATTTTTGCCTAACAATATCTGCAATTTAATTAAGAGCATTCCTATTCCCTTTCATGATATTGAAGATTTTTTTTTGTTGGGGTCTATCAAGAAGTGGCTCTTTTACTACTAAATCTGCAACATGGAAAGCGCATGATATGCCCTTGGATATTCAAAAGCCTTAGGAATTTGCTTGGATCTGGAAACTGGATATTATGCCTAAGGTTAAAATCTTTCTTCGGTAAATATGCCATAATGCTTTAGCTACTCATGCTAACTTGCTTAATAGAGGGTTAAATCTAAATCTAGTCTGCCCTCTTTGTCATTCTGAATCTATAAGCCATCCCTTTACCTAATGTTTCATAACTAAGGCTACTTGGGATTTGGCATGTCAACATAAGTGGCTAGAGTCAAATATTTCTCAAGTTGGAATTATGTCAATCCTTGAACTACTAAAGTCTACTAGAACCGAGACTAACCCTAACCAGATTGACCACATTCCTTCTCTTATGTCAAGCGTCTCGAAGAGTCGTAATGCAGTGGAGTTCAAAAATAAAATTTATAATTCTATAGGCACAATTATTCGTGCTAAAAAAAATATTGGGCAGAATGGAAGGCTAGGAAAAGATTCGACTTGGGTGCAACATCTTCACTCCATCAACATTCTCATATGTGCCCCAAGCCCTCATCATTCATCAGTTAGGCCAAACCACCAGGGGGATTCATTAAAATCAACTTCGATGGATAAAAATCTACTTCTTCAGCGGCAGGACGCTTCATCGTCAGAACTTGGGATGGGAGATTCCGTCAAGCTGGAACTACTAATCTTGGAGCAGTATCAGTTTGAGTAGCAGAAGTAACAGTGATGCGAAATGGAGTACAACCAGCAGTTCAAGCAGGACATTATTCAATTATTTTAGAAGGTGATAATTTGGTACTGATCAAAACCTTAAGGGGAGAAGTCCAAATTCCTTGGGAGATTCAGATGCGAGTTGAAGATACAAAGATCTACCTTAACTCTTACAATCGAGTATACATCCATCATATTTTCAGATAAGGCAATAGAGCAACAAACTGGTTAGCCAAATTTGGTATCTCTATATCTTGTTCTATTGCGTGGATTTCTATTCCTTGTATTTTGTTTCTTTCTATTTTCATTGAGGACAACTTAGGTAGAATCCTTGAGAGAAGGGCTATCTAATCGTTGTATTACTTACCATTAAAAAAAAAAAAAAAACCCAACCCCATAGGTGTCCACCCACCGTACCCCCGTAGTTGCACCTCTGTAGCTCACATGCCTTTGGGGTTTGCTCCTTGTTATCTAGTGATGCTCAACCAGTGTCCTTCCCTCTCGTCCCTAAACGGGTCATACCAACTCATTTAGACCGAATTGGGAGATCATCATGCAAGGGCTTAAGGAACCGAATAAAGTCTATCATCTCTCCAAAGATAACAATTCATTAACCGGTGGAATCCCTTCACAAAGACTAGCGACAATCTCGGCCCAAGAGCAGACATTGGAGATGTCCATCACAAAATATCCAATCCACTCACCCAGTAGTTATATAGCTCAAGCACCTCCAATAGCGCCTCCCACCCCCCCCCCCCCGGGCCCCCTTCCCCCCAAAAAAAGGAAAGGGGAATGAACATAAAGTCATCCAAACTCAACAGCATCCTAATAATGGTAACAACATTCTATATCGCTCACCACAACATGAATATATACTTGTGTGCTAATTCCTAATGACATGGGTATGCTACTGTGTTAATTCGATTATCGGGATAGCCTTTAGCCTACCTTTATGCCCTTTTGGTGGGTGGCATGGAATGTTGTATTCTACAAGAGGGTGTACTGAGCTTCACAGCTACAAGGGTTGCTATGCCTCAATCCTTACTACTAGGTTAGATACTTTGTGATGGAGATACCCATTATTGAACCCAAGGTCAAAAATAGCTGCTAGTGTACATGAGTGAATTCCCACCTACTAATGGACCTTTGTTTACCTATAGAGAAATGCTAGACTTCCTATGGTTCGTTAAGCACCTGGCCAACAACTTGGGTGACAACCCGGCCAGGAGACAAGCCCTAGCTGACTAGGTAGGACCCATTCAGGGACAAGAGGGAACAACATCGACCGATCGCCAGGCTTTAGCGCACCAAGGCCACCGTTACGTGAATAACAAGGCAAGAGACCATAAGCCGTACGCAAAGTTTTCTACCTTTGAGAAGACAAGGAGGAAGACCTTAGTGCAGTTGTCTCAGGGAAACACATCCATAGTCTGATATCTGTAAGCCTAGTAATAATGGCTAGTATGATCCCACAAATGAGCTGGCAATAACAAAAATGTGAAACCGTCAGGCCAAATTTAGGCAAGGACAACATTATTCAATGCTAGCAACGACTAGAACTGTCTTACGATCTATTGTTGTTTGTAGTTGTCTCTCGCTGGCGAGCAATCTTTTAAGTAAAATATGTACTGTCTGGACTTACGGGAACTGAAGAAATACTACTTTCATCCACTTTTCGAGTATGATAACTCTTCCTCAAAAACAAACATCAAGCACCTTGCACACGTGTTTGGTGAAAGAATAGGCAAAAAGCACCTGAAACAATCTAAACTGAGCATCAGTGTTCACCTGGAGGCTAGTACATATGCTTGCCATGTAATGTTTACAATTGATGGGAACTTTGAAAAGCATTCCAAAATTCAATG
Organism: Carnegiea gigantea; assembly: GCA_029747015.1. Classification (NCBI taxonomy): domain Eukaryota; kingdom Viridiplantae; phylum Streptophyta; class Magnoliopsida; order Caryophyllales; family Cactaceae; genus Carnegiea; species Carnegiea gigantea. The sequence goes on from JAKOGI010000219.1 coordinate 671,419, forward strand.
ATTTAGCGAGTCTATTGAGTAGCAAGTACACCAGATGAAGTGGTTTGTATTGCAGATCTGTTCATGCTTCATACGCTTTTTCAGATGTGCAGAAAAATCAGTTTCACAGCGCCTTAAAAGTGGAGAGCAAGAATGACTCAGTGGCTCTGTGATCATAATTCTGTACGCTCTTGCCCATGCACAGACATATTCATAAGTAGGGATGACAATGGGCCGGAAAATCCCCACTCCCGTTGGGGCCCCGCCCCGCATTGGGGAGAAATCCCCGTCCCCAATGGGGATGGGGATAGAAATAAATCCCCAAGCGGGGATGGGGGCGGGGATGGGAGAATCCCGTCCCCGTCCCTGCTTCTCCGCTTAGAGAAATATCCCCGTTCCTATCCTCGTTTCCCCGTCCTCGATTGGGGAAAAATCCTTATCCCCGTCCTTGCATGTTAATTTAAAATTATATATGAGTCCTTTATTTGTGAACATAACACTAAGGTTATCAGTAAATTAAGTTGAAAAAGCCCTAAATTGTATGGACTTGTTTTGTATAATTTGTGTATTATTAGACTTATGTTGTATGAACTTGTTAAACTTTAAATTAGGTTAGATTGTAAACTTTAATGAAGTTTGTTAGACTTATGTTGCATGGAACCTACAAGACTTATTGTACAATTAATTGGACTAGCGTTTAGGGATGGCAAATCGGATTTTTATTCAAAACTTGTAATATAACTATCACAAAGGAGGGTAAAAAATAGTGAGGAAAAGTCCTCGTTGGGGCCCCGTCGGGGATTAGATCCCCGCTGGGGATGGGGACGGGGGGGAATTTTTTCCCCGCCACAGGGAACAGGGCGGGAATCTTAGTGGGGATGGGGATGGGGAATATGCCCCCCGTCCCCCACCCGCCCTCCTTGTCGTCCCCATTCATAAGAGATGTACAATTCACTTTAGCTTGAAAAAAGAATGATTTGAATACCTTCCATCACAGTTCGCAAGTATACATGAAGAATGGAGCCAAGAGTAGCAGCAGTTTTATGAATCGTCATCTTTCGAGTAGTTGATCAAATCCCCTAAGACACAATTTGGCTATAACGACTACCACCCTGACTCCCACTTGAGGCACAGGTTCGAAGAGGTCTAGGTGTTCGCAACCTCAGCCCTGTTCTCAAGAAATCTTAGCCCTATTTCCAAGCAACTTAATTTCCAGCTAAATTAGCATAGCCTGCTACGAAAAAAAAATTAGCATAGCCACTCCTTGACAGCTTTTCCTTTGGCAATAAAACAACCAATATTCTTCCGGTCAATCCTTAGAGGGCTTCTAGCACGAAGCATTATCTTTCTAACCAAAGCTTTCACTGGCGATTCACCTCTGACACTGCTGTGCTTTCCTGATCCACATACCACTGTTATGTCAGCAGGTATCTTATGCTGCCCAGAGGTGAATCTCCGACGGAGCTCCTCCATCCACTGTAAGAATACTAAGTAGGATGTTCCGAGATGCATCCCATGCAAATCCAACTTTGATCCAAAAGAATCCCACGTTAGCATCCCCTCTACAAAGGGCGACGCACTCAACTCTTTCACCAGTTTGGCCTCATTGCCCTCTAGCTGTGCAAGTAGTTCTGTCAACGTAACAGGGGCAGTTTTGAGATCTTGTAACAATGACATAACAGTTGGACATGAGTTCAGCACTGAGTTATATGTCCTCACAGAGAACCTAACACCTGAATCCTTCATCCATTGCAGCCAAAAATACATCTGGGAGAGCTCGTCATGGCGGCCATATGAAGAAAGGACCATGTTCGAGGTGACAGTATCCAATGCAAACCCACTGTCTTGCATTTCAGCAACAGTCTGTAGCATTTCTTCAAATAGTCCTAACCTCCCATATGCTTCTACCACAGACCTAAACTCAAAGGCTGAGGGTTTAATGCCCCGCTGTCTCATCTCAGCGATTAAATTCTTGGCTTCATGAGGCTGGTCCATAACACACAGCCCTCCAACCAGTGATTCATAAGCTCTTCTCCTGACATAAACAGATGATGAACTTGATAACATCTCATTCAAACGGGCATAAGTACTGGACAATCCATTCTCTGATTTCAGTTTTGTAACAAACTCCATCAGATTGCAGTAGAATTGGACGAGATCTCGTTCCTTTGGGCATTTTGTAGAACGAGTTACCAAAATCAGGCCCTCAGCATCTCCTATTTGCCCTTGCTTGTATAATAATGCAATAACGTTGGCAACTAGTTTGGAGTTCCAGCAGAACCAAGAAGCTTCCGTAATTTCTGTGTATAACTGCAACGTCAAAGGAAGATACATAAAACATACATTTTCAGCTCAAAAACTGTAGCATAAGGATAAGGTACTGGGCCCAAGTAGCACTTCCAGAAATTTTAAATCCCGTCCAAGTAAACATGTTATCATACAGCCAAAAGGGAGTGTGGAAGGATAATGTAGTATGCTTAGGAATTCTTGCGATAAATTTTCAACTAGCGTTTGGTATTAGACCGAATACAACAACAACAACTTCTCTCAGTATAGGTCCTACTCATGCAGGGTCTGTGGAGATAATAGATGTAGGCAGCCTTACCTATGCAAGTATCACTGCCCACACAAAGAGACTAAAATGGTGTTAGGATTTGATTTAGAACTTCTAAAATGTTGCAATATGCATGTCAGAGTATAGAGATATTTTCTGACCTGCCCTCACTGATTCAAGGGCTCATGTAACAACCACTCATGTCCACCGTATCATTTTTTAAAAAAAAAGAAAATTGGAGGGTGGGCATGAGGTTCATTTGACAGCCATGAAAGTGAACACAATGAATCATTAGAGATCTTCAACAAATCAAATTTCACTACTATTTGAATTCATAATAATAATTCTGTAAAATTAGGTTTGGGGTTGGACTTACAGGGAGAGCAAGGGAGGAGAGGAGGGGTTGGGAGTCAGCAGCATGAGGGGAGCTGAGATGGTGGAGGGTGCTCAAAACGACGGACTTTGGTGCAGATGCCACGAATTTGGAGATTAAACGATTAGCAGACGCAGAAGGGTCTCGGGTGGAGGACGTCATTATAGTTGTCACAATTGAGCTCAAAAATCGCTCACCTTGTTTTGTGAGGGCGCTTCGCGTTGACAATGAAGGTGGTTTGGAATTTGAGGGACAAGAAGAGTAAATCGATTGTGTTCTAAGGTGGCGACGATGGAGGGGAAGGCAGCCATTGAAATCCAGCCGTGGTTGTCGCCATGGATGGAGGCTATGAATTACGGCCATAGCTGGAGATTTGAAGGAAGAGAATTTGAGATAATTGAAACAGGTTTTCACTCAAATCTTTTCTTGCTGCAGACTGGAGTCCTATGTCTCCAAATTCAGGTTCAAGTGGTAGTTCGTGACGCGGAACGGACCAGACACACGTAAGAGCATTCCCAGTAAGGATTTCGAATTTTGAAATTATGTTCTATTACGTCAATAAAAGTTTTATAATTTTAGAATTTATATTTTATCACTTTTCTAACTTATGAAACTCAATTTTAATTATTCAATAAAAATATTTATCATGGATCCACCTTATAATACATAACCTATTTTTTAAATCATTTAAAAATTATATACTTACTTCAAAAAAAAAAGAAAAAACAAAAAAATATTTTAAAAAGGTGAACAGTGACACACGGAGAGACACGTACAGGCTTTAGAAAATAGGTTGTGTATTATAAGATAGGTCCATAACAAATATTTTTATTGGATGATTAAAATTGAATTCCATAGGTTGGAAAAGTGACGAAATGTAAGTGCCAAAATTGTGAAACTTTTACTGATGTGTCATGGCAGAGTTCCAAAATTCAGAACTCCCACTAGAAATGCTCTTTAGAGCAAGCTCAATGGTGAGCTAATTTTTTGACTCATCGATAGAGGCTTATCACTATCACATTAATTCTCTCTCTAACTTTTTACCCCATAATTTTCACTCTCTCTCGTAAAAGGCTTAACACTTTGCCTCACTAAATAAACTAATATCTATGAACCCTACATTTAACCATAAAACAGTAATTATAAATCCATTCCATAACACACAACTTTATTTTTAGAATTAAAAAAAAAAGAACAACTAATAAAAAATATTTTAAAAAAACAGAATAAACCTCACGAGTGAGCTCGGGGCTCCGAGGCTCCCTGTGAGGCGTGAGGCGTGAGGCGTAAGGCTCCTCCTTTTCCTCCTCGCGAGCAAACCGCTGACTTTGCTCGTAGAGTCGGGTGATCATAGTTAATTGCCTAAATTTTTCTTAAAAATATATATTGCTAGTTAAAAACCTAAGTAGATATTATAAAAGGCAATATTTTTTCAGATCTATATTAATATTAATATTTAAAAAATTATATTTAAAAAAAGTTTACCCGAGTAGGGTCGGTACTGCACTTTTGCATGTAATGTGGGGTGATTTGGCTTAGCTCATTGTTATGGCTATGCAAGTCTAATGCATTCACAATGTTTACAATCTCTCAATTAGACCTGCCAGTTTCAGCTGACAGGTTAAATACAAGTCGGGTATATTCAGGCTTAGGTAAAATATAAAATAGGTATATTTCAGATTCGGGTTAAATACAAGTGGGCGTATTTCGATTTTACGAATTTTTTCTTTTTTTGTCAAAATCAAAATTTCAGCATATTTATTACTTAAAATTGTTTGTGTTTGATGAACAAGCATTGTACTTGTAATTTCTTAAATGAATATAAAAAATGTTCCAACTTTTCAATCTGATATATGAACATCATATACGAGTGGACAATAAATCACGTTTGGATGGGTTGACCTATATAATAAAATATTAATAATGAGTCGGATCATTCATGGTCAGCCAATTTAAAGTATGTTAATAGGTCGGAGCAGTTCAACCCGTTAATAACTCATTTAATAATTCAATGCTTTGTCGATTAACCTACCATTACCTAAGCAAATTATTGGTGGGTTGATCATGAGTTTTTTACCAAAAACACAAGTTGGTCTATTGCCTAATACTGGCATCAAGTTTGAGACTAATTAGAAGGAAACCAAACGGAAGAATATTAGAAACACAAAAGATATTACAATTATCTACTAATTATAACGGCCCTGTTCTGCAAAATTAGCGGTACAAGTAGCGGATAGCAGTTTAGGTTGCGGATATCATTTCTAATTTAGTTGTTAGCGGATAGCTGTTTAAAAGAGCAGTTGAATAAAATGTGTTTAGTAAATTTAGCTGTTGGATTAGCGGATTAATGTAAATGGACATAAAAGGAAATAGATAATTTCCAAAGATAAAATTTCCAAAGGGTAATTTTTGGTAAAAAAATATGAAACGTTACTTTTGAATGTAAAACGTTAATACTATTAGCTTTTCAAAAACGCTACGTAAAACGCTAAATGCTACTTAAAATACTAGTCAAAACACTACGTTACCGAACACTAAAAATTACGTGATGAGTATATTGACTTAGTCAAAACGTCAAACGCTACCCAAAACGCTGTTGCCGAACACGCCCAACATCAAAATTTTCAATGATTACAAAGTAATATTATTTAAAATGCATTGAGATGTATTCATTTCACTAGGAATATAATGGTATGACTGGCACATTTTTAATACTTGTCTTATTTTAAATTGATTTTCTTAAGATTAGATAATTCCTTGATGCCCATCTTCCAAAATCGTTTCATTATAAGTTGTGCATGACGTTATTTTATAGGAATGAATTTGGAAAACAACAGGCACCATCGTCTAATTTGCAAAGATATGTGACAATTATATACCATCTCTCTAAACGATTTGTTATAATGAAAAAAATATTATTGTTAAGAGCAAAAAATTAAAAAAATAAAAAACAAGGATATAATATTTGGGTTAAGCGGGGGGTTCGGGTTCAAGTCAAGTTTAACCCAAAAATTAAAGAAAAATAAAAAACAAGGATTTGGGTTAAGCGGGGGGTTCGGGTTCGGATCGAGAAAATCATGTTCAAAACCTAAAATTTTCGGATGGGTTCGGGTCTGGTCAGTTTTTGTCAGGTTTATGTTCGCCTCCATATATGTATATTTATATGCATATATGCATATGTATATGTACATGTGTATGTATATGTATATGCAATGGCGGAGAGAGCGTGGTGTTAATAGGGTCAACTGGTACCCCTTCCCTGCCAGAAAAAAATAAATTAGTAGGCTAGAAACTTAAAACAACATGTAAATTAATGTTGTGGCGCTAATATTGGTTAAGGATGTGTGTAGCCTGCCTGGCAGTGGGAGCGCTTATATCGTTGGTTTTCAACTTAGGACGGCGCGGGTTTGAATCCTGCTGCAGACAACTTTTCAATTTTTTCTTTACTTTTTTTGGTTAGTAGCATTTCTGCAATTTGAATTTCAAAGTCTACTAATTCTAGTTTAGTACTTTAATTGACTTCAATTTGCTATTTAATCCTTAATTTGTAAATCAATTTGTTTTTTAAGTTTATGTATGAATTTAATTTGTGAATTTCAATTGTAAATTAATTTGTTTAATTTATGGGTTTATTTTCAATTTTGGGTCAAAATATATAAATGTTTTAAACAAAAGCACTTTAATTGACATAAGCAGTTCAGCTTGTTGATTAATCCTTTAACTTAAGGTTAATTTACTTTTTTAGTTTTAATTTATGAGTTTAATTCGCCAATTTTAATTTTAAAGTTGTTTAATTCGTGGATTAATTTGAATTCTAACTCAAAATGCATAGATATTTCAAAAAAATAACTAATAAATCACCATTCCCTTCAAGTTCTAATTTGAAAACTCACTATTGAATGAAGAAGGTAGGAACGATATCACTCAACTACAATTACCAACTTATTTCTGACACCCCTCTCCCAAATTTCTAACTTCGCCCCTGTGTATATGTATATGTATGTGTGTGTGTGTGTGTGTGTGTGTGTGTGTGTGTGTGTGTACATACATACATACATACATATATATATATATATATATATATATATATATATATATATATATATATAATATATATATAATATATATATGCACACACACACACATGCATAGATATATGTATATATATAGACATATATGTACACATGTATAATCCACCCAAAAGTACAGACTGTTGTAAGCTATTTTCTAAGTTTGGCTTGTTTTTTCTGGACCCCCCAATGTAATAAATGATAACAAAAACAAAAACAACAACAACAACAACATAATAATAATAATACTAACAACAACAACAACAACAACAACAACAACAACAATAGTGATAAAAAATTTTGGCAAGGCATCCATCATTGGCCCTTGAAATGGGTTCCAACTTCAAAACCTAGGGGAAGGGTTGGCCCCATTCACACACCATTTCATTAAGATTTCATAATTCACTTAGAAATAATATTGAAAGTCTTCCTAACTTGTAAGTGCTAGAACGTAAGAGTGAGTGATGTCTGCTTCGATAACCTGCAAGCAACTGAATAAGGAGAAGAGTGGTATTTTCCCCTTAAAGCCTTTGACACTCAAATTCAAAAGGAATTGAGAATGTTGAGGAGCTAAGACTGCTAGAACGTTAGATTGCTTAACGACTTAACTATCTTACCTCTGACAATAGTTCTGGCCTTGCTTATCTAAGGGACAAAAGGAAATTTTCTAGAGATTTGGTGCTAGGATTCTAGTAATATGCGGATTAGATTTGTTTTCTTTATACTTATATGTTGTTAGATATTTGCCTCTTTGTAAGAGATTGCATAAGATCAAATCCCTTTTTCTTTTCCTCCAATGCAAGCTAGAGCTAGATTGTAATGAAGGCAATTGGCCAAGTCTCCCTCGAGCTTCCCTGGGAATGTCTTCCTAAAAACGCCACCAATAGTGATGGTCATGGGGTTAGCTTGGTGGCTTTCCAAGGGTTTACCGACTTTCCCATAACTACTTTCTTATGAAGGGTGCATTGGGTGGCTCTCTACGTGACGCCTTTATAGACATATGTGATAGCTAGGATGGATTAGAACTTTAAATTAGAGTCACCAGCACATTTTAAATGTAATGCACATACCCATAATTCCATAGAAAATTAAATACCGTAGTCCTTCTGTCAACCAAATCCTCAAACGGAACGGACAACTGTGACACATTAAATTTGGTTTTCAAGGAGGAAAAGAGTTCTTTCTATGGGATCAATCCCCACTATCCCGAATTAATATGAATGACTCCATGATTACAGACTATGAAATAGGATCTAGGGGTGAATGTACGATCCAAAGGATGGTGAAAACCACCATTAGAATGCCTACTTCAAAAGGGGCCTCTACTAGAATTGAATGCACCAAAATCTTAAATTTCATAGTTCCATGCAAGAGATACTTTCCATGGGTTTATGGTTTTATTAGTGAGACAATTGCCAAGAAAATATTTGTGTTGTCACTTATTAACATGTCATTTTTATTAAATAAATGGGAAAAACTAAATAGTGATAAATTTTGTGACCTTTTATTATTGACTATATCTTTATTCATGAACCAAGAAATAAAAATGAACCATATTTTTAATCATAGAGGATCAAAGGAGAGCATAGATTCAAAGCACAAGAATTAAATAAAAGCTTTAAAATAAATTATTGTCTTTACTTTATGGCACTCAATACCTACCGATCCGAGTACTAATGGTAAAGCAACGACCTTTCGTTGATTGGTTCCCTCCTCCCAAGTGTGTTATGGTAGGATGAAAGCTTATCTATATAGAGATTCTTAAAAAGATTGAGCATAGGGTTAGGAAGAGTTTTGTTACTAAAATTTCTTTTTTTAGATGAGTAGAAGGAGGAGAAGAAGGTTGTGTCTCTAGTTTGATGATGAGGTAAGAAAAGAGTAGAGTTTGCCTAGGTCTAAGATGTTGCCAAATAAAAGGGAAACTATAACACCTGAGTGTGGCTTAAAAAAGACGAAGTAATTACTTATATCACTAAAGGTGCACCTTTCTTTTTGGGAAGCCTACTCTTAAGAACTCCACAGATAAGCGTGCTTGTTGAGGAGCAATCTTGGGATGGGTGACCTCCTAGGAAGTTTCTCAGGCAGCGTGTTGAGTGAGGATGAAGCACGCCAGAAAGACTTGTGGTGATTTGTGAGGCCAGCAGACGATTATTAAAGTGATTCTTGGTAACTGTTCGCTACCTATGAAGGGTCTGGGCATTACAGATCGTATCAGAGCTGACCCGCAATCGTGAGCTGCACCAGTGGCTGGAGAGCCCATGGGCAGTCACCTAACGGGGCAAAGATACTGGGTGTGGACCGCCGGTCAAGAGGACTCGTAAGTCGGTCAATTAGTGAGGCACAACAAGGGCATTGTGCACTTCAAGTGGGGGTGATTATAACACCCCGAGTGTGGCTTAGAAAGGACCGAAGTGACTACTTATATCACCAAAGGTGTATCTTTCTTTTCGGGAAGCCTACTCTTAAGAATTCCACAGTTAAGCGTGCTTGCTAGGAAGCAATTTTGAGATGGGTGAACTCCTGAGAGGTTTCTCAGGCGACGTATGAATTAGAACGAAGTACGTCAGAAAGACTTGTGGTGATTTGTGGGGCCAGTCAATGATCCTTAAAGGGTTTCCTGGTAACTGTTCACAGCCCATGAGGGGTCTGGACATTGCAGAAATGCTCTCTTTTTATGGCCTTAATAAGATGACTAGACTAAAAAAGGATTAAATAAAGATAAAAATCAAATTGAGAATAAATCAAGATAAACATCAAATCAAAGATCAAGACTAGTTTAAAATCAATTAAGATCAGTTTATTAATCAAATGTTTACAAAGAGAAGCAGAAATTGTGTAGTTGATTTTGTCTTGGCAATCACCAACATTCATATCCTTAATTAACTAGATTTGATCAATAATCAATTAATCATGTGAGGATTTTGCAGTGGGGAGCACATCAGGTCCTAGTAGCATAAACTTGGACCTAATAGCAGCTGCTAGCTAGCAAAACCTGTTATCAGCCTTTGTGGTGTTTGGACTTGTCAGTTCGGGCCGGCAGGTTAAACATAGGACATGTGTGTTTAGATTCTGGTAAAATATAGACTAGGTGTATTTCTGGTTAGGGTAAAATATAGGCGACAGTGTTGCGGTTTTGTGAGTTTTGGGTCAACCCAACGGGTTTAGAATGTCTTTTCTATTAGTTATTTTTATTTTGTTAAAATCAGAATTTTAGCATACTAATCACTCTGATGGAGGTCCATCCACAAGATCCATTAATGTTCAAATGATCCAAAATAATCAAGAAACTAAGTCCAAAGCCACAGCCATTATTTGTTTGGTGAAGAACATTGAAGGTGATGCACCCGGTTTTTCATCCGGATTTTCACCCGGTTTTTGTTACTTGATTTCTCAAGTTTAATCTTAGCTTAAGTGCTTGTTTTTTGGTGTGATTACAAGATTAAGGTCTTAGCTTTCATATCCAATTGGAATTACCAGCTTTGGAGTTCAATTGGTTAGTGAATTAAGCTAATTAGTAAAACTGTGCTGTTTTGGAGTCAATTCTGCATGGTTTGGGGAATCAGGCTGTTTCAGAGGGTAAATGACGTCCAAATGCTTTGATTCAAAAAGGAGGGTAAATTAGACATCTTAAGTTTCCTTCCATGTAAAGAAAGCTCAGATTACTCAGCATTTGAGGTGTCAACCGTGAAGCACAAGACAAGGCAGAAACTGGCACCTAGACACCTGGTTACTTAGCTAGGTGGTTTTCCTCCTAGATGGGTTTGCTAGAGGTGTGTCTTGCCTACTTGGTCACCTTGAGCTGCTTGGTAAGCTGCCACTCAGCCACATAGGAGTGAGACACGTGGAAGCAAGAAGAAGGCGACACTTGGCAAGCTATAAACCGGCCACACTCACTCTACATGGCAGCCATGCATTCATCAACCTTTTGAGGTGGCAGCTGTGTGAAACTTACCTCTCTTGAAGGGAAATTGAGTCAACAAGGTTTCTTAATGCTTAGAAAAGAGTTTAAGAAGGAAATCTTGTATTTTGTAGCTTAAACTTTCAGCTTATGTATGTTTAAGCCTAAACCGTGGACTACTTAGTTTAGGATTAGCTTAATGACTTTCCTTGCCTAGAAGGAAAGCCTTTTTCATGTATTCTCAAGGCCATATAAGTGCCTTTGCTGCTCTTTTGTGGAAGATAAGCTTGAGTATTGAAATTAAGAAAAGACTTTGTGTCTTGAGTTTCTCTTAAACACTTAACTTGCTTATCCTTAATTAGGCCGATTAAGGTGGTGACCAAGTGAGTCTTAATCCTTGATTATGTGGTGTATCTTATCCTAATCCAAAAGATTAAGGGCCCTAAGCTAAGTGATTAGTGGTGTATCTTATCTAATCACATAGTTTAGAACTATCCAAACACATTGAAGATACTTAAAGTTCTTGAAGTTAGCTTTCGGATTCCTTAAATCGTAAGCTCTCTTTGTGTTCTAATCAGTGGGCTTCTTATTCTTTTTCATTCCACACATTCCGTATCCTTTCTCATACTCTTTTCAAGCTTAATCAAGGCCAAGACATCTTGCTTTGATTCAGTTTTTCCCTAAACATAAAAACCACTTCAAACCGTGAACTTTCACAAACTCTAGGCATGCAAGGCAGCAAGTTGGCACGGCCATACCGTGCCACCAAGCACGACTGTGCCCCCCTTTGAACCGTGAGTTCTCCCTTGTGTTGGTTGTGTTCTTGTTGTAAGTTGGCTTGGGTTGTTCCTTCCCTTGAGACTTGCATCATTTTTGGTATCAGAGCAAGTTCATCCTTGCCTGGAACTTACCACACGCCTTTCCCAGCTTATCTCTGAATCCTAAACTCAAACACAAACCTATTCATTCAAACTTCCAAAATGAGTTCTAGTATGACTATGGAAGAGGAACTTGAAGCTATGGCCAAGCAAATGCATGAGATGTCCATGACCAATCAAGAACTTAAGACTCGGAATGAGTACTTGAGAAAACAGCTTGGAAGCAATATGAAACAAAAACAAAAGTTTCAGGAGGATAGCGAACGAATTGGGGCGAATTATGGAAGCGAAGAGGAAGCTAGCAATGCATTATCTTTCTCTGAAGATGATGTACCATTTGAAAGAACAAGAAGAAGAGCACGGCCTACTTTCAACTCAAATGATTTCAAAGTTGAAATTCCTGAGTTTGAGGGTAAGCTTGATCCAGATGAGTTCCTTGAATTGTTACAAACTGTTGAATGAATCTTTCAGTACAAGGATATTCCAGAGGATCAGAAGGTGAAATTGGTTGCTCTTAGACTGAGGAAATATGCCTCCTTATGGTGGACAAACCTCAATGCTAAGAGGACTAGGGAGAGAAAGAGCAAAATCAATACATGGGACAAAATGAAATCAAAGATGAAAGCACGGTTCTTGCCGTCTACTTATGTCCAAGACAACTACATGCTCTTTCACCATCTTAATCAAGGCAAAATGAATGTAGAAGAATACGCACATAAGTTTAAGAAACTCATGATTAAGTGTGACATTCATGAGCCTGAAGAATAAACCATGGTTCGTTACCTAGGAGGGCTTGATCCTAGGATAGCCAATGTGGTTGAATTGCAAGCCTATACCACCTTTGATGAAGTATGTGTTCTAGCACATAAGGTGGAACAACAAAGAAGATCCAGGATGAATATTCGTGATTCTTTCAAGCCCTATTCTGCACCAAACCGTGGGCAACCCTTCAACAAGGGGAGTACCGCACCTCAGCCTAAACCATCAACTCCTTTCCCAACTAATCCACAAAAGAACCAAGCTCCTCAAAGGCTACCACCCCTGAATCCCTCACGTCCAAACCCATACCTCACAAGCCAAAGAAGGTGTTATAAGTGCCAACGCTTAGGACATATTGCTTCTGATTGTCCTAGTTGAAAGGTAGTTACCTTAGCTGAATGGGAAGCTATAGAGGAAGAATTTGCCTAGGAGAAAGAGGAGGAAAAGGAAGAAGATGTTGAGAGAGATCATGAAGAAGTTCAGGAGGAGTTTGTGGAAAACGCAGATGAAGGTGAAATGCTAGTAATTCGAAGGGTATTGAGTAACCAACGAGTTGCTAAGGATGAACAGTGTGAGAACATCTTTCACTCACGGTGCACAGTCCAAGGCAAAGTTTGTTCCTTAATCATCGATGGAGGAAGCTGTGCCATCGTTGTTTCATTAAGTATGATTGAAAAATTGAGCCTTCAGGCCACAGCACATCCACACCCGTACAATATTCAATGGCTAAATCAAAGCAAGGGAATACAGGTTAATTCTCGTTGCTTGATTTCATTGTCTCTTGGTAAGAACTACCAAGATGAACTTTGGTGTGATGTTGTCCCCATGGATGCTTGCCATATTTTACTAGGGAGACCATGGATGTATGATAGGAAGGTCATGCATAATGGTTACCTAAACACCTATTCTTTACCAAAGATGGTAAGAAAATTACCCTTAATCCTATATCACCATCCGAACTCCACAAAATGAAACCACAAAAAAGCCAAAATCAGTCTGACTTACTTTTGACATATGGGGAACCACTTTTGAAAGCCACTCAACATGAGTTTAAGGCTTTGAAAGAGTAGATATTGCAAGTACAAGATGAATCAGATACACCACCTCCATCCCATCCTGTAGCCAAGGTCATATTGGATCAGTTTAGTCACCTATTTCCTGATGAGATACCATCGGGCTTACCACCCAAGCGTGACATTCAACATCATATTCATCTTATCCCAGGATCCATTCTACCAAATAAACCAGCCTACAGAAGAAACCCAGGAGATTCAACGTCAAGTTGAAGAATTGATGTCTAAGGGGTTGGTACGAGAATCCTTGAGTCCGCGTGCTGTCCCGGCTCTTTTGGTCCCAAAGAAGGATGGTAGTATGAGGATGTGTGTTGACAGTAGGGCTATAAACAAAATTACTATCAAGTATAGGTATCCTATACCTAGGCTTGAAGATATGTTGGATGAGTTACATGGCTCTAAGGTGTTTAGTAAGATTGATTTGAGGAGTGGTTATTATCAGATTCGTATTAGGGAGGGTGATGAGTGGAAAACTGTTTTTAAGACTAAAGGCGGATTGTATGAATGGTTAGTCATGTCTTTTGGTCTTTCCAATGCCCCTAGTACGTTTATGAGATTGATGAATCAAGTATTTCGACCATACTTGGGCAAGTTTGTGGTCGTTTGCTTTGATGATATTTTGGTGTTTAGCAAGAATGAGCAGGAGCATCAAGATCACTTAACCCAGGTAATGCTCGTTCTTGAAAAGAAAAAATTGTTTGGCAACCTTAAGAAGTGTACCTTCTTTACCCATGAAGTTACCTTCTTAGGTTATATTGTTTCTGAAGATGGTATTAAGGCGGATGAAAGCAAGATTGAGGCCATTCGGACTTGGCATGTTCCTAAGAGTATTCATGATGTTCGAAGCTTTCATGGCTTAGCTTCTTTCTACAGGAGATTCATACACAATTTCAGCACTATTGTAGCTCCTATGACTGAAGTTATTAAGGGTTCCTCATTCCCTTGGAATCCTAAAGCCCAAGCTGCCTTTGAAGAAGTGAAAGAAAGACTAACTCAAGCACCGATCTTAGCTTTACCTTGCTCTGAGAAAGTCTTTGAAGTTAAGTGCAATGCTTCTGGAGTTGGTATTGGTGGTATTCTTACTCAAGAAGGACGTCCTTTGGCCTTCTTCAGTGAGAAGTTATGTGATACCAGAAAGAGATATTCAACCTATGACAAAGAGTTCTACGCAATCGTTCGATGCTTAGAACATTGGAATCATTATTTGATTACCAGTGAGTTTATTCTGCATTCGGATCATGAGGCTTTGAAGTATATTCAAGGTCAACATAAATTAAACTCACGCCATGCCAAATGGGTTGAGTTTCTCCAGTCCTTTCACTTCACTATCAAGCATAAGTTCGGCAAGATGAATCAAGGCACCGATGCCCTTTCTCGGCGTTATTTATTATTATTTCAGTTAGATGCTTGTATCCTAGGATTTGAGCATCTAAAGGCATTATACTAGGATGATGAAGACTTTGGGGTGTTATATTCTGAATACACCAAACATCCCAAAGGGGATTTCCTAGTTCAAGAAGGCTTTCTCTTTAAGGGTGCTCGATTATGTGTCCCTAAATGCAGCACACGTGAGTTATTGATTCGAGAAGTCCATGCTGGATCTTTAGCTGGTTATTTTGGTGAAGACAAGACCCTAATCATGCTTAGGGAACATTATTATTGGCCAGGCATGGAGAAGGACGTTCAAGATATCATTAGAAGATGCAGTACATGTCAAATTGCAAAGAGTCATTCGCTCCTCCAAGGGCTTTACACACCACTACCTATTCCCACGTTACCTTGGGTAGACGTTAGTATGGATTTCATACTTGGTTTACCAAGGACACAAAGGAATAAGGATTCTATCTTCGTGATGGTGGATCGATTTTCAAAGATGGCTCATTTTATTCCCTGCAACAAAACTAATGATGCTACTCATGTCGCTGAGCTCTATTTCAAGGAGGTGATGAGATTACATGGAATTCCCTGTTCCATTATCTCAGATCGAGATACCAAGTTCTTAAGCACTTTTGGATTACTTTGTAGAAGAAATTAGGTACCAAACTCAAATACAGTACCACTTGTCATCCACAAATAGATGGGCAAATGGAGGTTACTAATCGAACCCTTGGTACTCTATTAAGGGTTTTGATTAAACACCAACCAAAAGCCTGGGATCTATTACTTCCACATGCTGAGTTTGCATACAACAAGACTCCTAGCAAGGCTACTGGTCTATCACCCTTCAAGGTAGTCTATGGGATTGATCCCCTAAGTCCACTTGGTCTTATTCCTCGACCATTGGATCAAAGGCCTAGTGCGGATGCTGCAGCTAGAGTGGAAGAAATCTAAAAGTTACATGAGTTAGTAAAGGCCAAGATTGAGAAAACCACCCTGTCATACACAACCCAAGCTAACAAGCATAAGAGGGAGAAGCTTTTCAAGCCAGGCGACTTGGTATGGATACATCTATGCAAAGAGCGTTTTCCTTCCAAAAGGAAAACTAAGTTGATGCCACGAGCAAATGGTCCATTCAAGGTTTTGGAGAAGATCAATGACAATACTTATAAGGTGGAATTACTAGGAGATTATGGAGTATCAGCTACGTTTAACGTTGCTGATTTAAGTCCTTATGAAGCAGATGACTATCTTTCAGATTTGAGAATCAAATCTTCCCAACAAGGGAAGAATGATGGAGGTCCATCCACAAGATCCATTAATGTTCAAATGATCCAAAATAATCAAGAAACTAAGTCCAAAGCCACAGCCATTAGTTGTTTGGTCAAGAACATTGAAGGTGATGCACCCGGTTTTTCATCCAGATTTTCACCCGGATTTTGTTACTTGATTTCTTAAGTTTAATCTTAGCTTAAGTGCTTGTTTTTTGGTGTGATTACAAGCTTAAGGTCTTAGCTTTCATATCCAATTAGAATTACCAGCTTTGGAGTTCAATTGGTTAGTGAATTAAGCTAATTAGTAAACCTGTGCTGTTTCGGAGTCAATTCTGCACGGTTTGAGGAATCAGGCTGTTCAGAGGGTAAATGACGTCCAAATGCTTTGATTCAAAAAGAAGGGCAAACTAGACATCTTAAGTTTCCTTCCATGTAAAGAAAGCTCAGATTACTCAGCATTTGAGGTGTCAACGATGAAGCATAAGACAAGACAGAAACCGGCACCTAGACACCCGGTTACTTAGCTAGGTGGTTTTCCCTCCTAGATGGGTTTGCTAGAGGTGTGTGCTTGCCTACTTAGTCATCTTGAGCTGCTTGGTAAGCTGCCACTTAGCCACATAGGAGTGAGACACGTGGAAGCAAGAAGAAGGCGACACTTGGCAAGCTATAAACCGGCCACACTCACTCTACATGGCAGCCATGCATTCATCAACCTTTTGAGGTGGCAGCCATGTGAAACTTACCTCCCTTGAAGGGAAATTGAGTCAACAAGGTTTCTTAATGCTTAGGAAAGAGTTTAAGAAGGAAATCTTGTGTTTTGTAGCTTAAACTTTCAGCTTATGTATGTTTAAGCTTAAACCATGCACTACTTAGTTTAGGATTAGCTTAATGACTTTCCTTGCCTAGAAGAAAAGCCTTTTTCGTGTATTCTCAAGGCCATATAAGTGCCTTTGCTGCTCTTTTCTGGAAGATAAGCTTGAGTATTGAAATTAAGAAAAGACTTTGTGTCTTGAGTTTCTCTTAAACACTTAACTTGCTTATCCTTAATTAGGCCGATTAAGGTGGTGACCAAGTGAGTCTTGATCCTCGGTTAGGTAGTGTATCTTATTCTAATCCAAAAGATTAAAGGCCCTAAGCTAAGTGATTAGTGGTGTATCTTATCTAATCACATAGTTTAGAACTATTCGAACACATTGAAGACACTTAAAGTTCTTAAAGTTAGCTTTCGGATTCCTTAAACTGTGAGCTCTCTTTGTGTTCTAATCAGTGGGTTTCTTATTCTTTTTCATTCCACACCTTCCCTATCCTTTCTTATGCTCTTTTCAAGCTTAATCAAGGCTAAGACATCTTGCTTTGATTCAGTTTTTCCCTTAACACAAAAACCACTTCAAACCGTGAACTTTCACAAACTCTAGGCGTGCAAGGCAGCAAGTTGGCATGGCCATATTGTACCACCAAGCACGACCATGCCCCCCTTTGAACCATAAGTTCTCACTTGTCTTGGTTGTGTTCTTGTTGTAAGTTGGCTTGGGTTGTTCCTTCCCTTGAGACTTGCGTCACACTCTAAACTATCAGTACTGAAAAAGTATAGTAATTGTCATTTCACAAAAGAATATTACAAATATTCAAACTTCTCGTTATGACATATGAACGCCATGCGTGGGCGGGTAAAGGATAAAGCCTCCCTTTAAGTTGGGTGCGTCAACCTGTATTGTTGCTATTTCCGCAAGCATATGGATTATCGCTGTAGCAAATAGGGGTGTCCTCCTCTAGGATGAATTATGAAGTTTAGGTTGCTAAGGAGATTAAATCAACATTGACCCCTTAAGATAAGCTAAACTATCAATAAACTAACATGAAACTGAATCGAAGCCCCAAAAAAAAGAAAACTAAGACACCTAAATAACACGATACCACTAGATTAAAAGACCAAACATCTCAAATCCTACATCTTTAATAGCACAAAATTCAATGATCAAGTTAAATTGGCTTGGACAAGGATAACAATAGAAATGTACAAAGTGTAGACCTCAACCCCCCCTCGCCCAAAACTACAAGTGCAGCCATGGGAAACATTAACCAATCTAAACAAAATCCAAAACAAAACATGCAAGTTCAACACACAGCTTGTACAATCCAACACCAAAAACTGAAATGTTTGGCTTGAATTAATTGAAAATTTGTCTGAATCACAAAATTTGAGAGTTTAACTACTAATCTAGGAAAAAGAAACAAAAGAAAGGAAATGAGAAGAATAAGAAGAGGAACAATGGAAGTTAATCAAAATTGACTCTGATACTAGCACTACTCTCTTGACTCAGTTTACCAATACAAAATCCAATTACACAAGTTGACGACTAGGACCTAGAATTGAAACTGAAAACAAATGAAATCGAACATTGCAACTGGAGACAACTCTACTCTCTTCCTACTCTCTACTCTATGTCGTGTACTCTATGTTCTTTTTTCCTGCTATCCGGCTTCGACCTTTGAGTTGTAGGCCCCTAGAGTCGCCATCTATCATCCCTTCAGTAATTTCACCATTTGTCAATTATCACCTCGCAACCGTTTCTATAACTACTCTAATTCAATGCCGGTTTTGATGATGGTGATGTTAAAAGAATGAATGAACAACATATGCTGAAATTAAGATGATTGATGAAAGAGGAGTGAGAGAGTTGCGTTACAGGGAGGAAGAAGAAGGACACGCCGAAGGACTTTTCGGGTTTTAGGTTACGGGGGGGAACAAAGAAGAAGAACAAAGGATGGGGGGACCACTCATACAAGCACACGGTCGCATTATTGCAAATCAAAGCCGATCCTATAAAGACTATGTTGATCTATTGGGCTATATTCCCTTAAGATAGGCTAAGCGAATTAATACTTAATATTGAAATTAAACTAAATAACTATCTAATCTAATGGATAAATATTCAAAGAACTAAGTCAACCAAGAAGTTACCCGTTTCAAGAATAGATAAAGCACTCTCTCTTTAATTAAGAAATTTCAAGACCGATAATCGAGATATCACAACCCTCTTTCAAGGCGAAGTGAAATACTCATATCAAATCAATCATCAATTCTTATGGATTCTCGATTTGTTTAGGTTCATTAGGCACATGATTATCATTTTAGGTCTCTCAATCCATAATTCTCTCTCAAAATATCACACAATCAAGTCAAATTTGGTGATTTCGACATCAGATTTCATCTTTCAGTGCTTCACCCAACATCTAATACAAGCAAGAAGGCGATCAAACTTCTTATAAGCAATTCAAACTCCAAGCTTGATGAAATAAACCCAACAATTCAATAGCTCACCAAACTATCAATTCAAGAACATAGGCAAATGCAATTTTAACATCAATCCCAAGAATTATAAATTAACATGAATTACATAATCTAATCTATCATCTAGAAAGTAATAAATCTAAATGAGAAAAGAAAAGATAAGGTAAAGAATTGCTCAGCCTGAACGCATGCTTGAATCCGACGATTTGCAAACACGATCCTGCTTCCTCGCGAATCTTCCTCTTCCACTTGCTCTCCCTCACTCTAAAAATGGATTTCGCTCCTAATTAGCTGGTGGCATTGAACAGAATAGGATGACATATCCCTCCTTCAAGCGGTCAAGTATGTCTATATATAGCACCTCCCCGTTCATTCTCATGCCATAAAAGCCGAGGAAAACGAACAGGTGGAGCTATTGCAGGTTCACCATGGGAATGGTAGCCACCACTGACAGACTGTGGTGCTTGCTGGATCTGAAATCTTCTACTCTTCTCTTACTCCACGGGCATGGCAACTAAGGGGCATCTGTGGGGGGTCAACATACACTCAAATGAGGGTCAAATGTCGGGTTAAAATGGTCCCAATTCCTGTAAATATCATCAAAAAACCATACCTAAGTATAAAACGAGAATAGGAGTATAAATTATGACATAAAGCTAATATATTCCCAAAAAATTGCTACAAAACATCTTGAAAATGACGTATACAAAAGCACTTATCAAACTCCCCCATGCTTAAACTGTTACTTGTTCTCAAGTAAACACTAAATAAAACCAACAAGGGGAGATGCAGATAAGACTCAGAACATGACAACCTTCTTAAAGTAGGTAGGTCATAGTATATCACAAGCAAAAATAGCAATCAGCGGCAATCCCAAATAATGCGCAAAACATTTCAAAATTAGAAGAAGGTGAATGTTTTCAAAGAAGTATATGACCACTAGCTCGACATCAAACTTGATCACCCCCAAAGGACTATAAAGCACATCATGTAAGCACATGGAATTGATTAGAGTCAAATGGACCAGTAGAGCCTCACTTTTAAAAAATGTGGATCATTCCCGTTCATATATTTAAAATATAGTATAGGTTCACTCAAGTCTCATTCCAAAGAAGTAATCTACCATATGCTTGACAAGGCTCTAAATTCTCCACCACAAGAATGCAATGAACACATGACAATCAAGAGGACTTTATTCGGGTTGTAGTGTAGGCTAACGAGGTTAAGGGAAAGGAAGTGGACAAATAAATTTGGGACAATGGGGAGCTACTTAGCCAAGCAACTAGGGAGCAACCAACCAAAGCCCCAATTAACCAATAAGTTCACCAACACTCCAAACCTCAAAATACAATGAACATACCCCACGAATGAAATAGGAAATGAGTTGACGAAGAAGGAACACAAGCTATGTACATATCCAATGCCAATCAACTTAGTCATTTTCTTTTTGATTTTTTTTGCTTTTTTGCTATTTTTGTTCTCGTTTTTTGTTTTTGTTTTTTTGTTTTTTACTTCAATATAACTTTTTTGTTTCTTTTTTTTTTTTTAAAGAAATGAAATGAAAATTGTAATTATTGAAAGGCATAGGATCACTAACCATCAACTCACATTCGAATATATATACACAATCCAAACAAGAGGGAACCAAACAAATGCACAATATCATCAATCCCTCAATAAACCAACATATCAAAGCCACCTTAGACTCAATTATCCGTAAAACCATGCACTACATAGATGAAGTGATGCTCCATAGATTAGGAATATGTGTTTGGCCAAGAGCTAATATGAAGGGATCATAACAAAGATGAATATAAGCTCAACGAGGCTAGCCAAGGGGAAAAACATGTAATACAAGGGCAGGATATTTGGCTATATGGCTGAAATGACCAAAGAAAGAAATGCCTCTATCGTATAACCAAATATGCGCATGCTCATGTGGATTTAAACAAGAGTGAAGGCAAGTTCTAGAGATGCAACAATAGAAGAATCACACACATGAAAGAAACATGAGACTAAATATAATGATTAGTCCAAATAAGGCTCAAAATCTCATAGATATCTACCAAAGTCTCATTAAACTCATGAAATGACTCCCATATGCCAACATTAGGGCTAACGATTCAAAACAAGAATATTTACAAAACTTTCACAAATTTTAGCACCAAAAGAGATTACACATCAAAAGATACTCAAGTTCATGAAAGCTATTATGCCTAAACAAAAACATCATTGGAGGTTATCTCAAACCAATCCATAGCATCTCTACATGCAATCCTATATGCAAATCTAAAATACAACTAAATACAACACTAATGCAAACAAAAAGAAACCTAAAATCATATGCTCTAAAATGTACGCAAGCTAATAACTAAAATAGAAAGTATACAAACTACCCTTCCCCCATTCTTAGGTAAAGCATTATTATTCAAAGTAAGAAAATTAAGAGAAGGGGAAGGGTAAACAAAAAAGAACAATTTTACCAGGTTAGGTGCCAAGTGCACCTAAGCTAAGGCCTCCTCGCAAACGGGCCAAGTGGAGCATCAGCCACTCCATTACAACTTCAAGACCCTTCTTGTCAAAATTAGATGTCGTTAAAGCACGGAAGAGCTTATCAAACTCCTATGACCACAATTTAGAAAATAAAAGGTAACAGACAATAAACAAAATTATGCCAAAGAGATTAAGTATCCTCATAGCCTTATCAAAGGCATTTGAAAAATTATAAGAATGATTAAAGAATGCAGTCCATATGATTTTCTTAGGCAAATCTCCTAGGCATATACAATAAAGATCAATGGAAGGATCATACCGTCTAAAGTAATTTAGGGACACACAATCATCAACATTCCCATCAAGCATACTAAACAGGTTATCCTCATAGCCCAAGTCAATATTAGTATTATAAATCATAGGACTACCAATGAGCTGAGCAATGTAATACTCAGGAGAAGGAGAGGGTAATGAATAAATAGGTGAACATGAGAATGATCAATGGGATTGGGGAAAACATTATTATTAAAATCAAGGCTAGGAAAGTCCTTATGCACAAACACATCACGTGACCCCTCTAAAGGAGTCTCAACTAGATCATGCACCTCCTCTAAAGTATTTTCTGACTCACAACATACACCAACAATACTAAACCTAGCAACTCCCCCGAAAGGATCACCCACCTCAAGCCCTGTGCATTGAGCTAAAAGAAAGGACGAATCAGGGAAGGTCAGGACATCATCATTATTGTTCCAAGGTGACGCAAAGTCAAGTTGAGTATAACATGCACAATAAAGACACGAATTAATATCATGGTCAGAAGAATTACATAAGTTATACCAAAAAAGGGCATAATAAGATCTAGAATAGAACACACAAGGATCAAAAGATGAATATCTAGAAACACAACTAGCCTTCTCAAATTTAAATGAATCCCAAGCAATCCACTCAAGCAAATAACATGCATCATCGACATTTTTACCATGAAAATCCCAATATTCTAAAAGAACACGGGTTTTACTATTCACACCCTTATTAATAACATCCAAAATTTTCTATTTACCCACACAATAACCACATTGAGCAAGAAAACTATTTAAACTTTAAAATGCCTCTAAAATGATTCATACTCGAATTGGGGGAAATAGAAAATCGCCATCGTTTTTTCTCAAAATTTGTGTTTTTTTTATTTTTAATTTTTTTTGGTTATTTTTTCAAAGAAAAACAAAATGCTTAGTCAAACCTATCAAAAAACCCAATATTTGACACTCATCCCTAACAACGGTTCCAAAAACTTGATAGGCCTGCAAGCGCACGGTGGCGTTGTAGCAAATCAAGGTCGGTCCCACAAAGACTAGGTTGATCTATTGGGCTATATTCCCTTAAGATAGGCTAAGAAAATGAATGCTTGATCTTGAAATTAAATTAAACAACTATCTAATCTAATGGATAAATATTCAACGAACTAAGTCGACCAAGCAATTACCCGGTTCAGGAATAGATAAGGCACTCTCTCTTTAATTAAGAAATTTTAAGACCGATAATCGAGATATCACAACCCTCTTTCAAGGCAAAATGAAATACGCAAATCAAATCAATCATTAGTTCTCATGGATTCTCGATTAGTTTAGGTTCATTAGGTATATGATTATCATTTTAGGTCTCTCAATCAGTATTTCTCTCTCAAGATATCACACAATCAAGTCAAATTTGGTAATTCCAGCATTAGATTTCACCTTTCAGTACTTCACCCGACATCTAACAGAAGCAAGAAGGCTATCAAACTTCTTACAAGCAATTCAAACTCCAAACTTGATGAAATAAACCCAACAATTCAAAAGCGCACCAAACAATCAATTCAAGAACATAGGCAAATACAAGTTCAACATCAATCCTAAGAATTACAAATTAACTTGAATTACATAATCTAGTCTATCAATCTAAAAAGCAATAAATCTAACTGAGAAAAGAGAAGAGAAGGGAAAGAATTTCTCAGCCCGAATGCGTGCTTGAATCTGTCGATTTACAAACATGATCCCGCTTTCTCGCGAATCTTCCTCTTCTACTTGCTCTCTCTCTCACTCTAAAAATGGAGTCTACTCCTAAGTAGATGGTGGGATTAAATGGAATAGGATGATAGATCCCTCCTCCAAGCAATCGAGTATGTCTATATATACCCCCCATTCATTCTCAGCCACAAAAGCCGAGGAAAATGAACAGGTGCAGTAGTTACAGGCTCACAACGGGCATGGCAGCCACCACTGGCAGACCGTGGTGCTTGCTGGATCTTCTACTTTCTCTTGCTCCACAGGCATGGCAACTCAGTGGCCTCCATAGGGGGTCAACATACTTTCAAATGAGGGTCAAATGTCGGGTAAAATGGTCTAAATTCCTGCAAATTTTATCAAAGAACTATATCTAAGCATAAACCGAGAATAGGAGTACAAATTATGACATAAAGCTCATATATTCCCGAAAAAGTTCTACAAAACATCCTGAAAATGATGTATACGAAAGCACTTATTAGGGAGGGAGGAAACAACAGGCCAACGATAGAAAAAGGGAAGGAGTGAGGGGTGAACTGGGCCGGCCCACGTAGTTGAGAAAGGAGAGAGGAAGGCTGTGAATGGGAGGAAAGGCACTCGAGCCTGGCCTCGACATTGCTGGGCTGAGCACAAGGCCTTCAAGCCCTTTTTTTTTCCTTTTTTGCTTTCATCCTCTTCAACTTGATCTATGTTCTTTTTGAGCTAATTATTCATCTTTTTCTCAATTTTTTTTTTCAATTCCTACAAAATAAATAAAAGTACATAAAAATTCTATTCTACTAATTTATTTTGAGCAAACAATAGATAATAATAGGGTATAAAATATCATAATTTCTGGTTTAATATATACCCCCACACAGAAGTTTTGTTTGTCTTTGAGTAAAATAGAACTAAAAATCCTTGAAAAAAATTAAAATCCTAAATCACTTTTGTAGGAATTATAGTTGCACTTAGCATATGCGACAAACCCTTTAAACCCCAGTGTTACTCTTAGTGGATGAGAAAGGTCTCATGAGGGTTTACAGAAGATATATCCATAAAATCTTAAAAGAAATAAATCAAAAATCTTTTTGGTTTTTTTCAACAACTTATATGTACAACATTGGGGAAAAATATATACACATTTCAATCTATTACATCACTTAAGTAACTAAAAAATTAGATCACATATAAATACAATGTCTAGATTAAGAAATTCTCGGTCCCCACTGATGAGATCTATACATCGTCTGTCACACCACTTAGAAATTATGTAGAAGAATGAATAGTAGAACCTCCCTTTAGAGAATGTGGAACCACTCTCACTCATGTGTTTAAAATTTAGTAAGGTTTACTCAACTTTCTTCCAACCATACAAACTACCATAGGCTTGTTAAGATTTTCAATTCTCCATCACTAAAAGGTAAAATGAAAAATAATAATCAAGAGGACTTTTTAGGGTTGTAATGGGCCTAACAATAAAGGGTTAAGAGAGGGACAAATGAATTGAAAAATGAGAAGCTAAAAGCCATAGCTAATGAGCAACCAACACTTACACCAATTATAATGACCACACGCTCTCTCAAAATAAATTTAAGAAAACACCCCACGTAATTAGACCATTGAAAATGAGCTTATACAATGATAATAAACATGCCAAACACCCTTATTCACAACTCTTATCTTGGAACTTTTTACATTTTTTTTTTCATTTTTCTAACTTTTTCTTATTTATTTATTTTTTTCTAAGAAGAAAATGAATGAATGGCATGTACGAAGTTAACAACTCAATTTCCCAAATGGTCACAATAAATCATCCTATTATATAACCAAAATCAACCACCAAATACATCATCACCCAAAAGCTACCCACCCAAATGATGAAGTGTGGCTCCACTAGCCTTGGCTTCGGTATAGGAAATGTGTTTAGGTTAATGGCTAAAATGAAGGGCTCACAACAAAAAGGGTCAAGGCTCAAAGGGCTAGCAAATGATGAAACAATCAAATTCGGGTGGCAATTTGGCTAATGTAGCTCACAAAGCAAAGAATGCCTCCATCATATTATCATAATGCACATGCTAAATGTAATTTTAAAGAGAACCAAAGTAAGTTCTAGATATGTAATCATGGAAGAGACACACATGAAAGAAAAATATAAGACTAAAAATGATGAATTAGTCTTTAAGGCTTAAAATCTCAGAGGTTCATGCACCAAAGCTTGCTTAGAAATAATGTTGGGGTTAGGACCGTATACAAATATCACACTATATAACTAAGTCCTGCACACCACATCTATATACAACCTAGTACTAAGGTATAAGAGAACATAGTCAATCAGAATAGCACATATCTTCCTCAAAAACAAAACAAAAATATTTTTTTGATTTTCAATTTTTTTTCATTGTTTTTTAGTTTTTTTTTTAAATTTTCTAAAATTTTCAAAGTTTCCCCACCTAAATCAGACAATGTCCTCATTGGAAATGGAAAGAAGCAGACACATAAAAAACTAAAAACAAAAACAAATATACAAAAAGAAAAATAGGACTTAAAAACCAAAAAGGACATGACTCAAAAGCAAATACACAAACATATATACACAAAAGAAAAACAAAAGCATCCAACTATAAAAAATGAGAAAAAGACGAAGGAAGGAAAGAAATTTCAAGCAAACCAGGTCGGGTGCTAAGTACACCTGAGCTACATCAGAAGCATGTCATCGATCAGAGTTCGGCTTATGGAGTATCAGACATTCCACATCTTCTTTACTTGGCAACTCCAGAAATTGCTTCAATCTTTGGCCATTCACTTTGAATTTAGCTTAACTCTCAAGATCCTAAATTTCGACTGCATCATAAGAAAAAAACATGTGAGATAATATAAGGACCCGTCCATCAGGATCTCAACTTCCTTGGAAAAAAAATGGAGTCTAGAGTCATATAAGAGTACTTTCATTCCTAGGGTAAACTCTTTGCTAGGGATTTGTTTGTCATGAAACAACTTATCCCTCTCTTCATAAGATCAAGCACTCTAATAAGCCTCAGCTCCAATCTTCTCCAGCTTACTCATTTGCAGTGTTCGCTCCAACTGGCCTCAATCAGTTGTAATTGAGCATCTTAATGGCCCATCAAGCTTTATGTTCTATCCGAACAGGGAGATGACAAGGTTTATCATAAACAACCCCATAAGGTGACATACCTAAGGGCGTTTTGAAAGCTGTCCTATAAGCGTAAAGAGCATTGACTAGCTTGTCAGCCCCAATCTTTTCTATTCTCGCTCACGGCCTTCCCTAAAATCTGCTTAATCTGCTGATTAGACACTTCAACCTAGCCGCTAGTTTGGGGATGGTATGGGGTAGCGAGCCTATAGACTATGGAGTACCTCCTCAGTAAGGTGTCAAAAGATAGGTTATTAAAATGGGTATCCTGATCACTAATGATCGAATGGGGCACGCCAAAGCCAGTAAATATGTTTTCCCTAAGGAACTTCACAACCACCTTAGTATCATTCGACATAGTAGGGATGACCTCTACCCATTTGGAAACATAGTCCACAGCTAATAGAATGTACTCATTCCCAAAAGAAGATGAAATGGCCTCATGAAATCAATACCCCATACATCGAAAATCTCTACCACAATGATGGGATTAAGTGGTATTATATCTCTTCTATTTATTCTACCTAACTGTTGGCGCCTAAGACAACTCTTACAGTACTCAAAAATATCCCTAAACAAGTTCGGCCAGTAGAAACCACATTGGAGAAGTTTGGCTACAGTCTCTCTCCCACTGAAATGCCCCCACATGCCTGGTCATGACGGAAAGAAAGGACACCTCGCATCTCATGATTGGGAATATACCTCCTAAAAACTTGGTTAGAACAATACTTAAATAAATAAGAATCATCCCAAACAAAGAACTTCATGAGGTGGAAAAACCTAGCTCTATCATTCTTAGTCTAATCCTTAGGGATCCTACCAAAAACTAAGTAGTTCACAATGTCAACATACCAAGGATCAGGGTGGATAGCAAATAATTGCTCATCGTGGAAGCATTCAGAAATATTGGACTCACTCTCCATCATAAAGAATTCTAGACAAATGGTTAGTTATAGAGTTCTAAGAACCTTTCTTGTCCCTAATCTCATAGTCAAACTCTTACGAAAGCAAGATCTATCTCACAAGTCTAGGCTTAGCATCCTTCGTAGAAAGAAGGTGCTTAAGAGCAGAGTAATAAGTATAAACAATCACATGAGATCCAATCAGGTAAGGTCGAAACTTTTCAAATCCAAAGATCACAGCCAAGAATTCTTTCTCAGGAGCAGTATAGTACAGTTGGGTATCATTCAGAGTGTGACTAGCATAATAAATAACATAGGGCTTTTTATCAACAAGCTGTCCTAGAACAACCCCAACAGCATAATCAGATGCGTCACATATTAACTCAAATGGTTCTCCTCATATGGGAGGATGAAGAACGAGAGCAGAAGTTAAGATTGCCTTAATCTTAGTAAATGCCACAAGACACTTCTCAGAGAAGTGAAATGGCACATCCTTAGCTAATAGGTTAGTCAAGGGCTTCACTATCTTACTAAAGCCCTTAATAAGATGATGATAGAAGCCAGCATGTCTAGATAAAGATCTCACCTCTTTCATACAAGTGGAAGGGGGATGATTAGCAATCAGATTAGTCTTAGCCTTGTCAACCTTGGTTCCATCTCTAGAAATAATGTGCGTAAAGCTATTAACTTTTTGACCATGAAGTGACACCTCTCCCAGTTTAAAGTTAACTTTTTCTTCCTGCACCTTTCCAAAACTTTCCTTAGATTAGACAGACAAATATCAAAGGAAGACTCAAATATAGAAAAGTCATCCATGAAAATTTTCATGCATTGTTCAACTAGATATGAGAAAATAAAAATAATGATAGGTAAAGATTCAAAGGAGCCTAGGAATGAATACTTAAGAGAGTCAGGAAGAGCTTTTAATTCAAGAGCAGGAGGGAAAGCAGACTCAGAAGTAGATTCAGAAACAGCAGTAAGCAGATAATTAGCTGCAGAGCAGAAATCATCCAATTTAAACACATCATATTCAGGCTTGTTATTCACAAGGAATGACTCATACTTAGCAGCAAATATATCATCAAAATCATCATCGAACACAAAATCTTCTACCCAATTAAGATTAGAAAACTCCATATCATTAAAACCAGAAGGCTGTCTTCGCATGTTAAAGATGTTCAATTCTCAGGTCATGTTGCGAAAAGGTAGTCGCATCATACCATTCCTGCAATTAATGTGGGTAATAGCAGTGGCCAAGAAAGGACGCCCTAGAATAATAGGGACTTGACTATCAATATTAGATACCTTCTCAATATCAATCACAACAAAGTACGGAGGGTGAATAAATTCACCCATCTAATCAACACATCCTCTACTATACCCCTTAAGTAACCAGGTTGTTCTATCAGCTAACTGGATGACCATTTTGGTAGGTTTCAGTTCACCTAACCCTAGCCTCTCATACTCAGCCAAGGGTATCAAATTGACATTAGTCCTTAAATTAAGCAAAACTTGGTGAATAAGCTGATGCCCTATAACTATAGAAATAGTAGGGCAATCGGGTCCTTATACTTCACTCGGATCTGGTGAGAGAGGATAGAACTATCGCCAAAGGCTAAGAAAGCCTTTTTAGGGACACTAGTGGCTCTTTTGGTGGCACACAAATCCTTTAAAAATCTAGCATACTGAGGCATCTGCGGAACAATATCGAGTAAAGGAATATTGATTTTGACTTAAGAGAAGGTGTAATAGCCAAACCCTAAATTATATTTATTTATTTAATTACCTCATGTTAATGATTTTCTCATATTTATTTATTGCATTTAATCATCTCAGTGGGGAAAAATTTATTTGGGCCCTCACTTGACAATTCAGGTTTTATTTGTTTATTTAATTTATTAACAAAGATTTTAGAAAAATTGATATTAGGCCCTAACAATTATAATCTAAGTGATTTATTTTGTTTTCCGTAACATTAAAAAAGTTCAAATTTGAGTTACGCAAAAACGTTATTGTTACGGGGCGTTCTATTTCCGAACCCAACTTATTTCGGCCTAATTTGAAGCCCAACATGTTTGCTTTCTTAATTTAACTAATTACCATGACTATGCTTAATCATGGTTAACTAAAATTCATTTTCGAAGATAAAAACTTAGCCAAGTTGTTAGATTAGTCAAAAAAATACAACCCAACCCAAAACCCGTCTTCTCTCTCCCTTCTCTCTCTGACACGCCAGCCCCCTCCCCCAGCTAATCCTGGTGTTTTCTAGCTAGTTTTCGGCCAACTGAAGGCTGCCTCTAACCCCCCTGATACCCTGGTACCACTAGCCACCATCTTCTATCCTCAAAACCACCAAACATCACCTCCATGTCTAACTTTTTCAATTTCAAAGTGTGTAACCCTAAGCTTGTTTTCTTTGGATTTTGGATTTTGGATTTCCATTCTTAATTATGTTGATTTGAGTTTTGATCATGCTTTTTTGGGTGGAAACAAAAGTTATTTTGATGTTTTTAATTGTTCATTGAGTTTGGATCATGCTAGGGTTTAGGTTGTTCATGAGCTTGCAAGCTTAAGGTTCGAGGTATGTGTTTCTTGGATTGTTTGTATTGAATTTAGTGGCTTTAATCTCTAATAATGTTTATGAGGGTGTTTTGGTGATCTTGGATGAGCTGAAGAGGAAGTAAGTTGGCCAAAAGTTAGGGTTTTAATGATTATGCAAGGTTTAGTTTCCTTTAATATCAAGCATGTTATATGTGTATATTTGATTGACAAATGAATCTTTGATGTATATGATTATGAATTGAAATTGAGTATGATGGTTTTGCAAGATGACGGGAGGACCAAAGCTTTGTTACATGATTTTAGGGATTGATTTTAGATGAGAATTTGTGTGAAAAGAGAGGAGAAAACTAGGATAATGGGGGTCGAGAAATGGCAGAAAAGAGGGGAAAATTTGTCAATAAATTGTTAATGCATGTGCCAACCAAAATTTATAGGTTTTTGGGTGCTAGATAGGTCAGTAAGTTAGCTTTCAAATGGCTTTTGAATCGCCTTAATCCGAAGTCTATGGAAATCGTTATAGCCATTTTACGGGAACTGCGCAGGTTAGACCAAAACTGACACACCTGTGTTCTAGCCCCATTTGGGAACCCTATCGTGGGAATCATATTTTGTGTTCCAAATAAAGATTTTTCAGGACTTCTTAATCTTTCTATATTGGGAATTAGGTCTCAATCAAAGGTCGGATGACTAAGTTACGAGTCATATATTCTATCCCTTATTATGTCCTTACTTTTCTTTTACTAAATTATTAACTATAAAAATAAAAAATATTTGCTGACAATATGTTACTATACCGATATTTTTGTATAGAGTTAGGGCCTAATCTATCATTTCCTTCCCTTTTGTGCATAATCTGACTCAATAACATTTCATTAAAAACCCTAGGTATGTTCATTGTCTGTATCTTTAGAAATTAGCACGTATTTATCAAAATTATAATATTTTGGTAAGTATATCAATTAATTAGTTTAATAGTAATTTACCACATAATTAGTGACCCCATCAGTTATTAGTTACAGGACATTGCCCTTCAATTGCCCGCGCAGCTTCAGGCCAAGTTCCCCCATAGGCTTGGCAGGTGTACACCTATCTTCAGATCGTAACAGTTACTAGGGGTTTACTATCAGATAATAATTGACAATACAGTTTCATATTTAACTCATTCTCTGTTTTTAATTAAAATGAATTGCAATACGGGCCCAACCAGTTTTTCCATGAACGTTTAACAATATAGGAATGCATGTACTGAGTTTCAGCTCATAGTTTGAAATATTTTCACGTTTTGTTCTAGGAAAATGCTCAGTGAATCGCACTCAGGCTGACAAGCCAATTGGAGAAGACAAGTGAGCTAGAAAGTCAAAATGGAATAGTGGTATTTTAGTGCTGAAATGTTTTGAGCACTGTATTCTAAAATGTTTTGATGTTGAAATTGTATACTCTATAAGAGTTCTTATATTTTGAAGTAAACCTTGGAATAGTTGAATGGTTTGATGTTAGAACTGATTATACATGGTTTAATGGGATGTGATTGTGTGAATGCCTTGTGATGGTAAATGTTGTTTAGCATTACTACTTCTATTGTTTACAGCAAAGCCTTGTTCTTTTTGGATGGCGGTAATGCCCTGATCAATTGGGATAATATTTCTAATTGGTGAATCTAATGAAGAGAACACAAACAGTGAATTATGTACATTTGGGGTGTTATAGATTGGGTATCAGAGCCCAGTTTTGATTTTCATGATAGAATATGGAGTATGGAGCTTAGATATAGGAGGGTGAGAAGGGTTACTAATAAGGAATATTGTATACTATTAGAAACTTGTGATATTAGAAATAGACTTGTGACATTGCATATTGCTTATCTTCTATAAGCCCCTCATTTGTATTTTCCTTGTTAGATAGATCCCTATGCAGTCAACATGATGCCTGGTATATTTGTGGCCGCTCATATTTCACTATTGCATGCTAGCATGATAGCTCATGCACAGGACCATTTCTCGAGTTTCTCAGCATCATGGTCCGTGCATTCAGATTACTATGGTCCTTACCCATGGTTGATCCATGGGTAAAGTTGAGGCTCTATTATCATCATTTCATAATGACGGCGAACCCAGGTTGGGATGGACCTAGGTTCCAGTTCCAGGGGGGTTGGGCTACCATCACTTCGGAGCTGATATTACGGGAGGAGTTCGAGCAGAGGGGGATTACTATGGAGACTCTTCAACACGTCTTTCCTTTACACTAGGCATATCCCCTGCCTGTACCGCCTGCACCAGCACAGGGACCTCCTTCACCGCCTGCACAATGCACCCCTTTGATGCCCAACAGTCTTGGGGAGGCTCATGTAGTGGTAGATCTCCCTGATACACCAGAGATCATGGTAGTTAGTTCTGATGATGAGCCTATAGAGTGTTTTGAGGGCCATTTAGAGGAAGAGGACGATCTAGAGGAGGATCAGGAGACTGATGAGGTAGTAGAGAAGTAGCATGGATCATGAGGTCAATGAGGTAGTGGGAAAGCAGCAGGTTGATCAGGAGGTTGACAAGGTAGAGTCAGGAGCATCGGACAGCATATTCCACTCAGGCAACGAGCTGGAGGATGAGTCCGACCCAGATTATGATCTGTCTAGGAATCGTTAGGTTTTTATTTCAGGTGTTAACCTGAGTTAGTTACATTTTGAGCCCCGCATGTATATAATATGGTCGGATAGAATAGTGGCATTTTGTGTAGCATATGCCATTGTATATAGTTAGTCAAATCCTTCCGACTGTGACGACATGGTCCGTTTCTTTTTTTGGGCAGGTGACAAACTTAGAGACTGGGGGCTAGTTAGTGTTTCAGGTAGGAACCAAGGCTAATCTTACTTAGTTAGCTAGATATGTGATATTTTATTGATCATGTATATAAACAGGCAGCTATGTATGTAAATAAGTAGTTATAAAATGATATAATGAAGCTTTGGGTTCTATTTTAAATAATATTTAAGCCACATTAAATGTATTTATTGGGCATGCTCATCTTATATGTTTGGATATTTCAGTGATTCAATTATTTTGTTTAATGTATGATCAGAATGTTTGAGTCAGTGCAAAATAATGCAGAGATTTATATAGAGGATAACTCGGATCATGGCCAGAGATCGCGTGACAAAGCCTCACATCATGTGCCACCAAATTTTGCCCAAATGCCACCAATTCCTATTAAGTTTGCTAACAACATTGGGGACCCGAACTACTGGTCGGCCTTAGTAGCTGAACTGATGAAGCAGATTCCCTAAGTACCTACTGAAACCCCTCCTAAAGATGATAAATTAGCAGATAGGGTAGTACGATGCAACCCTAAAGTATATGATGGAAATTATGATCCAGTCATATTGAAGGAATGGGTTAGGGGAATGGAGAAAATCTTTATAGTGGTAGAGGTGCCAAAAGAGAAGAAAGTAGACATTGGGCGTATAATTTGACTGCTCAAGCTAATACTTGGTGGAACACCGTTAAAGATAACCTCGTATGGCCTAAATTCACCTGGAGTAAATTCCTGGGTGAGTTGAGGGCAAAATTTTACCCAGTTGTAGTCTAAAGACAAAAGGAGAAAAAATTTATGGAGTTGAAGATGAGTGGCAACATGACTATGATGAAGTATGCCAGTAAGTTCACAGAATTATCTAGGTTTGTCCCTAAATTTGTGTCATCTGAAAGATTAAAGATGAGGAGGTTTGAAGAGGGTTTGACCTTCTATATTGGGAATCAGTTAGCTGGGTAATCAATCTTGACTTACCAAGAGCTACATGAGCGAGCTGTTGAAGTGGAGCAAGGGAAGACAGAGTTGAGAGCCCTGAACCCAATCAACCAAAAGAGAAAAGGGTTTGAGCGAGGAACTCTGAGTGAGAGTGTGAACCAGAAGAAACCTTCTCCTGCTCCTGCAAGAGCTATCCTGCAGGATCGACAGACCCTGTGTGAAATTTGGAAGAACCAATCACACCACCCCTGAATGCCGAGTAGGAACCAACAAGTGCATATGGTGCGGAAACTCTGAACACCTTATTGCTGCATGCCCCTGAAGGTTGAAGGCTGTAGATAAGGGTGCATCCAAACCCTTAGCCCTGCCTCACCAAGGGGCCCCACCTCACCAAGGCCTACAGTAATAGGACGGGCATATGTAATGAGCAAGAAGGAAGCTGGCACCTCCGGTACGGTAGTCACTGGAACTCTCTTTTTAAATTCAAAGCCATTTCGTGTATTATTTGATTCACGTGCTACTCATTCATTTATATTCCCCCAATCTGCCATGCAGTTGCACCAGGAGGATAGGAGGACAGAAATCAATTATAGGATCAAGTTACCTAGACCTAGCAAATTGATCAGTCGGTTCGGGTACAGGTCGGGTCATATTCGGGTTAAGTGACATTTCGGGTCGCTTCGGTTTGGGTTGGGTATAGTTTGGCTTGGATCGATTTCGGGCCAGTCAATTTTTGGTCAAATACGCTCGTCATGCCAAAACAAGCAACTTTGTAGAAAATTTCGGGTTAGATATGGTTCAGTTCGGATCAATTCGGGTTTCGGGTCCAGTTTCGGGTGAACATATTTCGGTTTTTGGGTCGGGTATGGGTCCAGGTCGTTTGGTTCGAATTTTGGATCTCGGGTCAGTTTTGCCAAGTCTAAAGTTACCTAACAATTCTGTGATTGAGTGCCCCATCTCCTATAAATTTGTTCCCATTACCATGGGTAGAGCCACCTTCCTTGTGGATTTGATTTAATTTAATTTGTCTAATTTTGATATCATTTTGGGAATGAATTGGCTGTACACTTATGGAGTTAAGATTGACTGTGAAGATGTTAAGGTTATTTTGAAGGATGAAACAGGGAGAGAAGTGTGTTCCTATGGGCGGAGGGAGGAAAAATATTGTCCCTTGATTTCTGATATGAAAGCAAGTAAGTTGTTATGTTAGGAGTGTATTAGATATTGGTGTTATACTATTGACACCCAAACAAAAGAAGAGAAAGCAGAAAATATTTCTATAGTTTGTGAATTTGAAGATGTTTTTCATGAAGAGTTACCAGGATTACCCTCGCAGAGGAAAATTGATTTTGGAATTGAATTAATCCCTGATACCCAACCTATCTCTAAAGTCCCATATCGTATAGCCCCAACTGAGCTTAAGTAACTGAAGATTTAGCTAGATGAGTTATTGCAGAAGGGCTTCATCAGGTCAAGTGTGTCACCATAACGTGTTTCAGTGTTATTCGTAAAGAAAAAGGATGGAACCTTAAGGCTATGTATTGACTACAGGGAGTTGAACAAGATCACCATCAAAAATAAGTACCCTTTATCGCGAATAAATAACTTTTTTGACCAACTGCAAGGAGCAGGAGTCTCTAAGATTGATTTGAGGTTAGGGTACTATCAACTTAGGATTAAACCTGAAGACATCCCCAAGACTGCATTTAGGACCAGGTGTGGTCACTATGAGTTTACAGTGATGCCATTTGGCCTCATCAATGCTCCTGCAGCCTTCATGGATCTTATGAACAGAGCCTTTAGACCCTATCTAGATAAGTTTGTAGTGGTGTTAGTAGATGACATCCTTATCTATTCTAAAGATAGGTAGGAACATGTTGACCATTTAAAGATGGTGTTATAAACCCTGAGGGAACATTAACTTTATGACAAATTAAAGAAGTGTGAATTTTGGTTGGAAAAAGTGGTATTCTTGGGACATGTGGTTATAAAAGAAGGAATCAAAGTTGACCCCCAGAAGGTAGAGGCAATCATAGAATGGTCAAGGCCTACCAACGTCATTGAGATTAGAAGCTTTCTGGTTTTAGCGGGCTATTATCGAAGGTTTATTAAGGACTTTTCGAAAATAGCTTTACCCTTGACCAATCTGCTGAAGAAAGCGAATAAATTTGAATGGACAGATAAGTGTGAAAGGGCCTTTTAGGAGTTAAGATAGCGATTAATTACCACCCCAATCCTACCATTACCAATAGAGGGTAAAGAGTATACCATTTATAGTGATGCTTCAAAGAACGGTTTGGGATGTGTACTAATGTAGGAAGACAAAGTAGTAGTTTATGCCTCTCGACAGCTCAAGCCTTAAGAGAAAAATTACCCTACCCATGACTTGGAGTTAGCAGCCATGGTCTTTGCATTGAAAATTTGAAGACATTACTTATATAGAGTACCAAGTAAGATCTATACTGACCATCAAAATCTGAAGTATATCTTCACCCAGGAGGAGCTCAATTTGAGACAATGGCATTGGCTTGAGTTGCTTAAAGGACATGATTTGTAGAGTCAATATCATCCAAGAAAAGCAAATGTTATAGCAGATGTCCTGAGTAGGAAGGCATAACATAGCCCAAGTACTATGGTGATTACTCAGTTGAGTCTCTTAAGAGAGCTTGAGGACTTGGGAATTCAACTAGTGTCCTATGGGCAAGCAAATGTTCAATTATCAGCACTTACCTTACAACCTTCTATAGTAGAGGAAATTCGGGTGAATCAGGAAAGTGATCCTAAAATGCAAAGAATAAAGCAAAATTTAGAGAAAGAGAAGTCTCCTGGGTTTGCAGTGCATGAGGATAGGGCCCTGTGATTCCAGAATCACCTATATGTACCTAAAAAAGAAGAATTAAGGAAACAGATCCTAAAGGAGGCTCGCAATACTCGCTACTCGGTGCATCCAGGAGGCACTAAGATGTACAGAGACTTAAGATAATACTTTTGGTGGAATAATATGAAGAAGGAGGTTACAAAATACGTAGACAGGTGTTTAACCTGCCAGAAGGTTAAAGCGGAGCATTAGCGTCCTGTAGGTGAACTGCGACCCTAGAAATTCTCACTTGGAAGTGGGATTCGATCTTCATGGATTTCGTAATGGGCTTGCCCCTTTCTGCCTCGAAAATGAATACTATCTAGGTCATAGTTGATTGACTTACCAAGTCTGCCCATATTTTACGAATTAGGGATACTTGGGGAGTTGAAAAACTAGCCCAATTGTATGTTAAAGAGATAGTCTGCTTGCACAGGATTCCTTTAAACATAGTATCAGATAGGGATCAAACATTCCAAATCCGTTTTTAGCAAGCACTTCAAAAAGCCTTTAGGTCCAAATTGAACTTTAGTAGCTCTTATTATCCTGAGATAGATGGGTAAACCAAAAGAGTGAATCAAATTCTAGAGGGCATATTAAGATCTTGTGTATTAGAGTTCCAAGGGAAGTGGAAAGATGATTTAACTTCGGTGGACTTTCCTTATAACAATAGCAACTAATCCACTATCAAAATGCCTCCGTTTGAGGCTTTATGCGGGACAAAATGTAGAACCTCTCTGTGCTGGAGTGATTTGGATGAGGCAATAATCATAGGTCCCGAAATGATGTAGGAAACCAATGAAACAATAAGAAAAATTCAGGAGCATATTAGGGTTACTCATAGCTGGCAAAAGAGTTATGTGGATAAAAGAAGAAGGCCTTTGGAGTTTCAAGTAGGCGATAAAGTTTTTCTGAAAGTATCCCCAACTAAGGGTATGAAGAGGTTCAGAGTACAGGCAAATTGAGTCCAAGATATATTAGACCTTACGAAATCATTGAAAATTTAAATCCCATAGCATATTGACTGGATATGCTAGTACAACAAGAACATGTGAATAATGTGTTTCACATCTCTTAGCTCAGGAAGTATATTCCAAATCCGGATCACACCATTGTATCTGAATATCTTGAAATCACTAAAGATCTAGCATGTGAGCGTCCAATCCAAGTACTAGATCGCAGGATTAAGCAGTTGCGCAGCAAGCAGATATCACTACTCAAGGTTCATTGGACAAACCATACCTCCCAAGAAGCCACTTGGGAGACCAAAGAAGAAATGAAAGCCAAGTACCCACATTTATTTGAGGTAATCTTGCATGACATGATGAAGTTTATAAGTTTCGAGGACGAAACTCTTTATTGGGGAAGGGGAAGGCTCTAATAGCCCAATCCTAAATTATAATATCCTAACCCTAAATTATGTTT
The DNA here is from genome assembly GCA_029747015.1 of Carnegiea gigantea. Classification (NCBI taxonomy): domain Eukaryota; kingdom Viridiplantae; phylum Streptophyta; class Magnoliopsida; order Caryophyllales; family Cactaceae; genus Carnegiea; species Carnegiea gigantea. The sequence goes on from JAKOGI010000219.1 coordinate 710,101, forward strand.
ATTTATTTAATTACCTCATGTGAATGATTTTTTCATATTTATTTATCGCTTTTAATCATCCCGGTGGGGAAAATTTTATTTAGGCCCTCGCTTGGCAATTCGGGTTTTATTTGTTTATTTAATTTATTAACGAACATTTTGAGAGAATCGATAGTAGGCCTTAACAATTATAATATAAGTGATTTATTTTGTTTTCCATAACATCACAAAAGTTTAAATTTGAGTTACGCAAAAATGTTGTCATTACGGGGCGTTTTATTTTCGAACCCAACTTATTTTGGTCCAATTTGAAGCCCAACATGTTTGCTTTCTTAACCTAACTAATTACCATGATTAAACTTAACCATCGTTAGCTAAAAGTCATTTTTGAAGATAAAAACTCAGTCAAGTTGTTAGATTAGTAAAAAAAATACAACCCAACCCAAAACCCATCTTCTCTCTCCTTTCTCTCTCTAACACGCCAGCCCCCTCCCCCAGCTAATCCTGGTATTTTCCGGCCAGTTTTTGGCCAGCTTTGGGTTGTCTTCGACTCTCCCCGATACCCTAGTACTACTAGCCACCATCATCCATCCTCAAAACTACCAAACATCACCTCCATCTCTTCTTTTTTTCAAGCTCAAAGTGAGTAACCCTAATCTTGTTTTCTTTGTATTTTTGACTTTGATTCCTAATTATGTTGATTTGAGTTTTGATAATTTTTTGGGGGATGGAAACAAGAGTTATTTTGATGTGTTTAATTGTTGATTGAGTTTGGATCATGCTAGGGTTTAGGGTTATTCATGAACATGTAAGCTTAAGGTTGGAAGTATGTGTTTCTTGGATTGCTTATATTGGATCTAGTGGCTTTAATCTCTAATAATGTTTATGAGGGTATTTTTGGTGATCTTGGATGAGATGAAGAGGAAGTAAGTTGGTCAAAAGTTAGGGCTTTAATGATTATGCAAGGTTTAGTTTCCTTTAATATCAGGCATGTTATATGTGTCTATTTGATTGAAAAATGAATCTTTAATGTTTATGATTATCAAGTGAAATTGAGTATGATGGTTTTGCATGATGATAGGAGGACCAAATCATTGTTACATGATTTTAGGCATTGATTTTAGATGAGGATTTGTGTGAAAAGAGAGAAGAAAGCTAGGATAGTGCGGGCTAGGAAATGGCAGAAAATAGGGGAAAGTTTGTCAATAAATTGTTAATGCACGATCCAACTAAAAATTATGATTTTTGATGGATAGATAGATCAGAACTTTCAAATGGATTTCAAATCGTGTTAATCCGAGATATGTGGGAAACATTATGGCCATTTTACGGGAACTGTACAGGTTAGACTAAAACTGGCACACTTGTGTTCTAACCCCATTTTGGGAACCCTATCGTGGGAATCATGTTTTGTGTTCTAAATAAAAGTTTTTTGAGACTTCTTAATCTTTCTATATTAAAGAATTAGATCTCAATCAGAGGTCGGATGACTAAGTTATGAGTCATTTATTCTAATCCTAATTACGCCCTTACTGTTATTTTACTAAATTATTAACTATGAAAACAAAAATATTTGCTACCTATATCTTACCCTAATGATATTTTTGTACAGCATCAGGGCCTAATCTATCATTTCCTTTCCTTTTGTGCATAATTTGATTCAGTGACACTTCATTAAAAAACCTCAGGTATTTTCATTGTCTGTATCTTTAGAAATCAACACGTATTTATCAAAATTATAATGTTTTGGTAAGTACATCAATAAATCAGTTTAATAGGTGATTTGCCACATAATTAGTGACCCTATCAGTTATCAGTTACAGGGCATTACCCTTCATTTACTCGCGCGGCTTCAGGCCAGGTTCCCCGATCGGCTTTGCAAGTGTACACCTCTCTTCAGATCGTAACAGTTACTAGGGGTTCACTATCAGATAATAATTAACAGTGCACTTTCATATTTATCTCATTTTCCATTTTTAATTAAAATGAATTGCAATGCGGGCCCAACTAGTTTTTCTATGAACGTTTAACAATACAGGAATGCATGTATTAAGTTTCAGCTCACAATTTGAAATATTTTCATATTTTGTTTTGGGGAAATGCTCATTGAATCGCCCTCAGGCTGATAGGCCTATTAGAGAAGACAAGTGGGCGAGAAAGTCAAAATGGAATAGTGGTGTTTTAGTGCTGAAATGTTTTGAGCACTGTATTGTGAAATATTTTGATGTTGGAACTGTATACTCTCATAAAGTTCCTATATTTTGGTGTAAACCTTAGAATACTTAAATGGTTTGATGTTAGAACTGATTATGTATGGTTTAATGGGATGTGATTGTGTGAATGCCTTGTGATGGTAAGTGTTGTTTAGGATTACTATATTTATTGTTTACAGTAAAACCTTGTCCTTTTTGGACGGCGATAACGCCCTGATCAATTGAGATAATATTTCTAATTGGTGAATCTAATGAAGAGAACGCAAATTAGTGAATTATGTATACTTGGGGTGTTATAAAAGGTCTCTCTCATCTTCTCAGCATAAGCTTGGTCTTTTTTTAAAGCCTATGGGGAAAAGGAGGTAAAGGCTTATGGACTTTCTCAGCAGAAGAAGAAGAAGAAAAATCCTTAAAAGGTGAAGGATCAACTGAATCAGAAGAACTTTTCTCCTTAGGCTCCTCTTTGTCAAAAGGAGACTTAGAAGTAAGAGGATTGTTAGAATCATTGGGGACCCCATTAGTAGCACCCCATGACTTACTGGATGAACCAATTTGTGGAGAAGAAAAAGGTGAAGAAGAAGAATAATTTTGGAAAAATTGGTGAGGATACATGCAGGGTTCATTAGGATGTCTCACTTGATTATCAATCTCCCAACCAGATTGAAGAGATATAACTCCATTCACTTTCATCACAGGCTCACTAGGGTTAGCACCAGAAGAAGAGGCGTGACCCTTACGGTTCACCTTGAGCTGACTCAGAAGAGTACCCAACTCCTTAGAAGATGATACTAATTGAAAAAATTGCTCAATCATCATTCTCATGATTCTTTCTATGTTAGTATTAATAATGCTCTCCACATTGCTATTAATTCTTCTCCAAATTTTATCAATGTCAGTATGACTAGGAGGAAGTTGAACTTGAGCTACTAATAAGTGCTTAAAGTGTATATCATTTTAGGGTCATGTGGTGTCATTTTAGGGTCATGTGGTGTCATTTTTAGGAAGAATTATGTGCTTTATGCTATAATTTATACTCTTTTTCTCGATTTATACTTGGGTATAGTTATTTGATGATATTTGCAGGAATTTGGACTATTTTGCCCGTGTTTTGACCCTCATTTGAGTATACTTTGACTCACCATGAATGCCCTTAAGTTTCTATATCCGTGGAGTAAGAGAAGACTAGAAGAATTGAGTTCCAGCCAAGACCACGGTCTGCCTGTGGTGGATGCCACGGTCCGTGGTGGAAGTACAATTGCTAATCTCTTCGTTTTCTCTCATCATGTGGCTGAGGTTGATTGGGTTTTCCTACAAATAGGGCATCCCTGAGCAGCAAAAAATAGTCAAAACATGCATACATCCCACCCATTTCATTTCCTCTTTTCAAGTAGATTAGGATTCAGATTAGAGAGAGTGAGTTGAAGTAAAGATTTGTAAGGATTCCACCCCGGCCTTGCAACGACGGTTCAAGTGCGATTTTGGCTGAGCAAACTCTTCTCTTCACTTTTCTCTTTAGAATTATCATTTTAGAGTAGTTAGATGTTTAATTTAATCATGCGTAAGTAGATTAGTTTGTTTGTCTAGGGATTTAGTAGTTTATGGAAGTATTCTTGGATCATGTTTTAATATATAGAATTGTGTTTACTTCATGATTGGTTTAATTTCGTTATGTCAAGTGTTATTCATATTGTTAATGAATTTTTGGCCAAAATTTGCTTGCACAATTAAAATAGTTAGGTGAAAAACTGAAAGGTGACATCTGGTTGTTAGACTGCTTGATTAGACCTGACATAACTTCATCTCGAAAGAGAGATTTGTGTTAAACCTCTATTTTGTCATATTTAGCCTCCTATTTGACCCTTCCTTTTAGTATTTTCACGTTAAATGTTATCAAGGAATGGGTCAAAACTCGCCCCTTTTAGTGCTGATTTTACTCATATGATAATATTTCATATTTGCAGGAGTTATTATTGAAAAGGATGAAAAGATATGCGAATACGGGCGGAAAAGGAGCAAAGAAGACGCGTCGCACAATAAACCGGGCGAAGAACAAGCAGGCAGCGACCGTGCCACACGGCACGGTGTGGCCGTGCCACGTGGCACGACCGTGCCACATGGCACGGCCTGGCCGTGCTGTGTGGCACGGTTGTTTTTCATCAGGTTTTCGCGTTTTCGTCCGGCAGAAATTTGGCACGGGGCCCCCGTGCTGCATGGCACGACCGTGCCACTTTAGTTGTCGCTGTTTTATCGTGTTTCGGCATTGGGATTCGACAGTTTTTATTCTACCTTTCTTCTCCCTCCGGTAGGAGGCGATTTCTAGGTTTTCTAGGCTTTAGCTTTTGTAATGTTATTGAATTAAAGATTCAAGAGCGGATTGATTTATTATTCTGAATAGATCGTTGCCACAGATTTGGTACTCTCTTCACCCTTTTTCTTTTACGCTTTAATTCGAGTTTCGTATTGTTTGGCATGTGTATGTTATTGATTGAAATCTTAGTTTTCATTATGTTTAGTGGCTAAATTCTCAATCTTGGATTGGGTGTAGCCCCTGTGATGTGATTTGGAGTGTTATTGCTAGGTTTGTGTGAATTACACCTAAAGAATAATTGAACTCTCACTTAGCATGTCAGGTGTTCGATGAATTGCCTGAGAGGGTTTCATTCATGTTCTTAATTAGGGTTTAGGAGACTAACGAAAGTTAGGTCCTTTACTTAGAGTAGCTTTGTGAGCAATTAGATTACCTGACACGAAAGTAATTGGGGGTGCAATTGGGAATTGAAATTACATGATCTTGTGGTTTTGTTATTCTAGTTTCACGAAAGTAGACAACTAGGTTAGCCTGATCAGTCTAATGACCTTCGAAAGTAGGCGTAGATGCTTTAAACCGGTAATAATTCCATTTCAATTATCTTACAGGCAGATTCGCATGACCTAGTTTATTTTCCAATGAACGTCATAATGCTGTGAACCCCAATCCAGGATTCTCTTCTCATTATTGTCTTAGACCAAATAGAGTTAGAATAGTTAAACCAACTTCACTCGGCAACTGCCTAGTTTGAGTTAGTCCAATTAGTTCTAGTAGTTGAAACCAAGTTCCCTGTGGATTCGACCCGTACTTGCCGGTTGCTAGCTACAGCTACGCCGTGCACTTGCGGTTAAGTAAAACTCCTAACAAGTTTTTGGCGCCGTTGTCGGGGAATTTGCGCCTTGTAATATTAGAACTGATTAGCGTACTCTAGACTAGGCTTTTTCTTTTTCTTTTCATCCCTTCATTGTTTCCCTCCTCCCCTTTATTGTGCTTGAAACTGTTTTACGCCTTGGTAGTGTTGGTTTTGTATGCGCAGGCGTAGTCAAAGGGATCAACCACTTGCCCCTTTTGACCCTGAAATCGAAGCCACTGCTCGAAGGCAAAGCAGTGAAAGGAGAAGGCACGAAGCACAAATACAGATGGCCGAGCCAAGCCAAAGAGTGCTGCGAGATTATGCCTTGCCACAAGTATCGGGCGTAACCTCCTCCATCGTTAGCCCCGCTATCGAGGCTAACAACTTCGAGCTTAGCCCCGCACTGATCACATTCGTGGAGAGGGAGCAATTCAGCGGGCACCCCTCGGAGAACCCCAATGTGCACCTTCGCAGGTTCTTAGCGAAGTGTGATACCATCAAGCTAAATGGGGTGTCTACTGATGCAATCTGGCTGCGACTCTTCCCATTCTCACTGCGGGATAGAGCCAGTGACTGGCTTCAGAACGAGGAGCCCAACTCGTTCACCACGTGGGAAGTACTCTCCAAAGCATTCCTCAACAAGTACTTCCCACCTGGCAAGACTGCCAAGCTTAGGACAGACATCACCTCCTTTACTCAGCAGGATGGTGAGTCTTTATATGAGGCGTGGGAGAGATTCAAGGACCTCCAGTGCCAGTGCCCCCACCATGGAGTTCCCGACTGGCTCCTAATCCAAACCTTCTACAATGGATTACAGCGGTCGGTGAAGATTTCAGTTGATGCCACAGCAGGGGGTGCTCTCATGGGCAAATCGATCGAAGCGGCAAAGGCGTTGTTGGAAGAGATGGCTTCCAACAACTATCATTGGTCTAGTGAGAGGGCCGCCCCCCAGAGGGGAAGTGGCAGGCACCAGGTTGACGCTGTGACACTCCTAGCGAGTAGGGTGGATGCCCTTGCACAGCGTTTGGAGAAAGTGGCTACCTCATCAGCCACTTCCTTGGGGCCAGCGATGGGGATCTATGCCGTTTGTGAGGCCTGCGGTGTACAGGGCCATACTGCCATTGAGTGCTACAATGCCCCCTCTAGCATTGAGCACGTCAACGCCTATCATACCTACACCCAACCTGCTCAAAATAACCCTCATCCCACCTCCTACAACTAGGGTTGGAATACTCGTCCGAACCCCCTCTATAAAAACCCCAACCCTCACCCCCTCTATAAAAACCCCAACCAGCCACCCGGTTTCCACAACCGAGCCCCTTACACTCCACCTCCTCCACCTCCTGAACCCACATCTCACCTGGAGAGCCTTATGGAGCGCTTCATAGCGACCCAGACCACGACAAATGAGACTCTCAAAGAAAATATTCAGGTATTGACCTCCAGAGTGGATTCCATGGCCGCCCATCAGAAAACCATGGATACACAGATTGCCCAGATTGCTCAGCAGGTGAGCCACCTATCCAGATCTCAGGGACAACTTCCGGGCCAGACCGAGGTCAACCCCCGCCGCCAAGTCAATGCCATATCTACTGTGGGCGCGGGGTTAGAAGAGAGCCCAGTGATGGTTCTCCAGGAGGTAGTTCCGATTTCTGCTTCTGCCGGAACTGAGGGAAAGGAGAAAAATGAGGGTTTGAGCCCTATTGAGGAAACCCGCCATCAACCTATTGATCGCACTTACCACCCTCGAGTGCCTTTCCCTCAACGACTGGCATGGTCCGAGCTCGTTCAGCTTGAACCTAGATTCGAGCGATTTCTGGAAATCCTACGCCGAATCTATGCCAGTAGCCCCTTCTTGGAAGCTCTCCAGAGTGCCCCTGCACAATGGAAATTTTTACGAGAGCTCCTGTCCAAGAAGGGAGCATCTAGGGAGGCTTCTATAGCTTCCATTGGCGGCTCCTGCAGTGTGCTCTTGCAAAGGCGGTCGCCATCCAAGCTGCAGGATCCTGGCAGCTTCTCCATCCCTTGTTGTATAGGGGATGTGCAGATTGAGAGAGCTCTCTGCGATCTGGGCGCTAGTGTGAGTATCATGCCGCTCTCTCTCTGCAAGAAGCTGCGGTTATGGGACCCCACACCCACCAGCATCACTATTCAGCTCGCGGACTGCTCCATCAGGCGTCCTGTGGGCATCCTGGAGGACGTTCCGGTCCAGGTGGGGAATTTTCTGGTCCCGTGTGACTTTATCATCCTTGATACGGACGATGCCTTTCCGCCCCCCTTCATCTTGGGTCGCCCCTTTCTCGCGACCGCAGGGGCTGTGATTGATGTGCAGATGGGCACCATGTCCTTCACCGTCTGTGGCGAGCGGGTGGATTTTCATTTTTTACCACCCATACCACCTCCCGCCCCAGGTGCACACTCTGCGCTTGCGGCCCCGACCGTCTCCACTCCTCCAGCTGTCGTGAGAGTGGAACTTCATGACTGGGGTGGCGGATCCCATCTGCGGCTGCCTGCTCTGCCTCCCCGACCTCCACCGCCTACTACTGCTACTGGCGGACCTCCTCAGGCGACACTGATGCCTGACTTTAGCCATGGGGAAGTGCTGGCTCACTCGTTATTTGCTTCTTCCATCCCCACACCTCCCTACATCACGCGAGTATCATATTCCTGAGGTAACGGTCAAGCTTAGGACCTAAAACAAACGCTTCTTGGGAGGCAACCCAAGGTATTTATTGCTTACCAAAAAAAAAAGAAAAAAAAGAAAAACAAAAGAGAAGAGAACGTGTCACTTCCCCCCTTTTTTTCCTCTACCCCCTTCCCTTCCCCTTTTTCAGCGTCCTTTTCATTGAGGACAATGAAAGTTTCAAGCATGGGGGGGTGAGCTTGTCGCTCTTAGGCATCGTTCGTATTTGCATCATTTAGATAGGACTTCATATAGTTGCACTAAGTTATTTCTACCCTTTTATTATCGGAGCATGTAGTTTAGAGCATATAGGGTTAGCGTTCGCATTCAAAAGGAGAAATAATCGAGTCGGGCGTTCGTAAGCTTCCCAGGTACCATTTTTTTACCCTTCTCTTCATTATCCTTTATAACTTTATTGCTTTAGTAGCTAGTTTTATTACTTTTGAAAAAAAAATAAAAAAATAAAAATATACGGTTTGCGAAAACCCCTCTTGTGATGAGACTGAAAGGGGTGATGATTGATCGATCATGTTTGGTTGTGTATTGAGGTGTGACTTGTCTTGGTGTGAGTTTTTATGCAAACTGGGTTGTCTTTATCAGCCATAGTCCCTTTGCCCTATGTTGCATGCTAATTACCCCTGAGATTCATATGGTTTGACCTGATTGAACTTGACAAATGGGACATACTCTAGAGTAAGTCACTTGACTGTGGTAGTTTTATCTGTGAGATTTTGAGCCTAATGACTATTCATTACACATAGTCTCCATTTTCTTTCATGTGTGACTCCTCCATGATGCATCTCTAGAACTTGGTCTTGTTCTCCTTGAAACTGCATTTAGCAATTGCATGTGTCGACATGATTGAGGCGATCTTTGTTCATGTAGCCACATTAGCCAGAAAGCCACCCGTTGTTGCATGCTATCCCTTTGCTAGCCCTTTGAGCCTTTCCCCGGTCGTTGTTGTTGCACCACATTTATTACACACTTGACCTGTGCATACTTCCTTCATCCTTGTCAAGGTCTAGTGGGGCGACACTTCCTCAATGTAGTTGGGCATGTTTGGGGCAATTGACCATCACTTCGGGTATAATATCAGTGGCTCATTTGGGGAAATCGCAAATTAGTTTTTGTTCCTCCAACGCTATCCATATGCGTCCGTTTTTGCTTCTCAAAAAAAAAAAAAGAAGAAAAAAAAAAGAAGAGAAGAAAACAATGAGCAGTTGCAAATAAAATGGGTAGCATGGAAACTTTTCGCAGTAAGCTTGTTTGGTCCCCTCTCAGAGGTTTTTGCGAGCTTTGCGACTCGATTCGCAAGTATGGTGTGAAGTTGTGTCCTTAATGTTGAATTGTGGAAGTGTTCTTGCTCCCTAGTCTTTGACCAATAGCTCCACTTTCCCAAATTATTCCACTTCTCACCCCTACCTTAGCCCCATTACATCCCTATTGCAAGTCCTCATGATTAACATATTGCATATTGCATTCTCGTGGTAGAGAGTGGAGAACATTACCAAGCATATGGAAGTTTGACTGATTGGTTGGAGTAATTGAGCGTACCCTTGTTACACATTTGAAACACATTGAGAGGAGTGCTCCACTTTGCCCTAAAAGTGAGGTCCTACCAGTCTTACTTACTCGCCGTTTGTTGAGGGAAGTTATGTCCTACCATGCGTTTCAATATTGGGGTGTTTGGTATGTTTCATTTGGATAGAGTGGTTTATGGATGACATTGCATACGTTTTGTTGAAATTACTTTTCACACCTTGACTTGGCTACCTTTGATGCATGATCCAGCATGATTTATTAACTTATCACCCTTTCCTTGAAGAGTGTGTGCTTAGAGGTCCACCGCCCCCCCGATCTTTCATAGCGTAGTCTCGCTTGGGGACAAGCAAGAGATAAGCATGGGGGCGTGTTAAACCTCTATTTTGTCATATTTAGCCTCCTATTTGACCCTTCCTTTTAGTATTTTCACGTTAAATGTTATCAAGGAATGGGTCAAAACTCGCCCCTTTTAGTGCTGATTTCACTCATATGATAATATTTCATATTTGCAGGAGTTATTATTGAAAAGGATGAAAAGATATGCGAATACGGGCGGAAAAGGAGCAAAGAAGACGCGTCGCACAATAAACCGGGCGAAGAACAAGCAGGCAGTGGCCGTGCCACGTGGCACGATTGTGCCACATGGCACGGCCTGGCCGTGCTGTGTAGCACGGTTGTTTTTCATCAGGTTTTCGCGTTTTCGTCCGGCAGAAATTTGGCACGGGGCCCCCGTGCCGCATGGCACGACCGTGCCACTTTAGTTGTCGCTGTTTTGTCGTGTTTCGGCATTGGGATTCGACAGTTTTTATTCTACCTTTCTTCTCCCTCCGGTAGGAGGCGATTTCTAGGTTTTCTAGGCTTTAGCTTTTGCAATGTTATTGAATTAAAGATTCAAGAGCGGATTGATTTATTATTCTGAATAGATCGTTGCTACAGATTTGGTACTCTCTTCACCCTTTTTCTTTTACGCTTTAATTCGAGTTTCGTATTGTTTGGCATGTGTATGTTATTGATTGAAATCTTAGTTTTCATTATGTTTAGTGGCTAAATTCTCAATCTTGGATTGGGTGTAGCCCCTGTGATGTGATTTGGAGTGTTATTGCTAGGTTTGTGTGAATTACACCTAAAGAATAATTGAACTCTCACTTAGCATGCCAGGTGTTCGATGAATTGCCTGAGAGGGTTTCATTCATGTTCTTAATTAGGGTTTAGGAGACTAACGAAAGTTAGGTCCTTTACTTAGAGTAGCTTTGTGAGCAATTGGATTACCTGACACGAAAGTAGCTGGGGGTGCAATTGGGAATTGCAATTACATGATCTTGTGGTTTTGTTATTCTAGTTTCACGAAAGTAGGCAACTAGGTTAGCCTGATCAGTCTAATGACCTTCGAAAGTAGGCGTAGATGCTTTAAACCGGTAATAATTCCATTTCAATTATCTTACAGGCAGATTCGCACGACCTAGTTTATTTTCCAATGAACGTCATAGTGCGGTGAACCCCAATCCAGGATTCTCTTCTCATTATTGTCTTAGACCAAATAGAGTTAGAATTAGTTAAACCAACTTCACTCGGCAACTGCCTAGCTTGAGTTAGTCCAATTAGTTCTAGTAGTTGAAACCAAGTTCCCTGTGGATTCGACCCGTACTTGCCGGTTGCTAGCTACAGCTACGCCGTGCACTTGCGGTTAAGTAAAACTCCTAACAATTTGTATGTTGGGAGGACATAGAATGTAATCGAAGATAATTAACTTGAATTAAGGCTAATTAATTTGAAAGAATGACTTTTGCTTGGTTTAGGCAAATTTGGTTGATTTCGAAAGAATAGGCCAAGTTTTTGGATAGATTACAATTCCTCGAAATTAACCGATTAGAGAAAAGCACATGTTCATCATTTTGATCCCATTAACTTTCATAACTACATGAATTCTTAGGCATTTTTCCTTAATTGATTTAGAATTAGTAAATTTGAAGTTATTGAATCAAAACCCCTTCATTTAGAATTCGCTTAGCATATCTTGAGGGATTATAACTCAGTAGTTTCACCTATTTTCTGTGGGATCGACCTTGATGTGCTACAATGCCACTGTGTGCTTGCGGGACTATCATCTACAGGATGTAGAAGTCTAGGGGCATTGGACACACCTAGAAAAGCCAGTCTCTGAAAAGAATTGGAGGGATGGGAGATAGGCTGAGAGTTAGGAACCACAACATTTGGTCCATTACTCCAAGAAAAGTTCGAGTGATTTTTCCACCCTGGATTTCAATTCCCTCAAAAACAAATAAGCATCCTCTAAACCTATGAATTTAGGAAGGGTCTGACTATAGTGAGGTCTTAGTTCGAAGGTCACATTAGATCCTAAGTCAGGCGAAGTAAAACATGATGGCAAAGCAGTCCTAGGAGGATAAAAAATATCACTTAAAGATCTTTCTTGTGTCATTTCTTCTGATTCAAGCATGTGTTAAGGTTTGGGTTTCAGGTCATATCAGGTTCACTCCTAATAAGTCTTTTACTTCGGGATCTCTAACTCAACCAGTCATGCAACTTCCACACCCTCACAAAAGTATATATTTTTGTCCTTTTTCTCTTTTCTAATTTTCTTAGGTTTTGGTTTTTTTTTTTTTTTTTCACTTCTAATACACAAAACAAAATCAAAAAGTGAATCAAGCCAAAAACAAAATAAAAACAGAAAGTGAGCCAACCCTAGAAAAATCACAAAAACAAAAAACACAAATAAACTAAAAGAAGATAGAAAATAAACTAAATCTAAACAAGCCAAATCTAACAATAAAAATAAAACAGAAAACAAAACTCCTAAAATTAAAACTCTATATACAGTGAATTCAACATAATTACAAGGGACATGAATATTTTTTTTTCCAAATTTTTTCTATCCCTGAACTATGCAGAAAATAGCAAATAAAAATTTAATTCCAAAAATCACTGAAAATTCCAAACAGTCTCAATAATTCCATAACAATTCACACAAACTCCAAAAATTGCACTGAATCCAACAAAAATACTAGCACAGAAAATTAATACCCAAAGTGCTCCAAAAAAATTCAAATAGTAACTAAAATGCTGGAAAATCCTGCACCGGAAATGTCTCTTTCCTGGTTTCTGATTCTGTTTTTTCTGTTGCTGCATAGTTTCACAAATTAGTTAGTATTATTTTTTGCAGAATTAAAACATACACTAAAAATCAAATTAAATTTATCTAAAACAAAAACAAAATCAAAATCAAAATTAAAACACTAACTCAAACCTAGAACAAAGAAATCTAAACTAAATACAACTACTAAAACTACATAAAAACTCAATCAAAACCAAAAATCACAAATATGAAACTAAAACAAAAAAGACTCAAATGATTCAAATAACTAAACTACGACTCAACGCAACCAAATTTCAGGAAACCATCCGTGGCAACGGCCCCAAAACTACTTGTTATTTCCGCAAGTATACGAATTATCACCGCAGCAAATACGAGTGTCGTCTTCAAGGATGGATTACAAAGTTTAGTTTGCTAAGTAGATTAATTTAGCATTGACCCCTTGACACAAGCTACACTATCACCAAACTAAAATGAAACTAAATCAAAGCAAAAAAAAATTGAAACTAAACACCTAAACAGCATGATACCCCTAGATTAAAGACCAAACATCTTAAATCTAACATCTTTAATAGCTCAAGGTTCAGTTATCAACTTAACTTGGCTAGGACCAAGAACAGCAAGAAAAATGTATAAAGTGTTGACCTCGACCCCCTAAAACTACAAGTGATGGAAGAGCTAGACCGAAGAACCAAAATCAAATGCCAATCGAACCTAGAATCTAAGCATACTCACAGTAAGATGCAGCCAGGGGAACATTACCCAATCCAAACAAAGTCCAGATTTGAAACTAAATTCGCACTACAATATGGTAGAACAGAACACGCAAATTCAATACACAACTTGTACAATCCAACACCAAAAACTGACAAGTTTAGCTTCAATTAACTGAAAATTTGTCTGAATCACAAAATTTGAGAGTTTAACTACTAATCTAGGAAAAAGAAACGAAAGAAAGAAAAAGAGAATAAGAAGAAGAGGAACCATGGAAGTTAATCAAAACTAACTCTGATACTACCACTACTCTCTTCACTCAGTTTACCAACTCAAAATCCAATTACACAATTTGAGGACTAAAATCTAGAACTGAAACTGAAAACAAATGAAATCAAAGATTGTAACTAGAGACAGCTCTGCTGTCTTACTACTCTATACTCTTTGTCGTGTGCTCTGTGTTATTTCAGCTTTTTGGCTTCGACCTTTGATTTGTGGTCCCCCAGAGCTACCATCTCCCATTCCCTTCAGTAATTTCACTATTTTTCAATTCACACCTCACAACCGTCTCTATAACTACTCTAATTTAATGCCCATTTTGATGATGGTGATGATGAAAGAATGAATGAGTAACTGATGCTGAAGTTAGGATGATTGATGAAAGAGGAGTGAGAGCTGTGCTACAAGGAGAAAGAAGAAGGAGAAGTCGAAGGAATTTTCGGGTTCTAGGTTATAGGGGGAAACGAAGAAGAAGAACAAAGAATGGGGGTGGGACTGCTCATGTGAGGCTAGCGTGACAATATTAAGTGAGATTGGGGGGAGGAAACAATAGGCCCAGCAGGAGAAAAAAGGAAGGAGTAAGGGTCGAATTGGGCCGACCCACGAAGTGAGAAAGGAGAGAGGAAGACTGTTGGGGGGTGTGAAGGCACCTGAGTTGGACCTCGGTGCTACTGGGCTGAGCACAAGGCCCCTTCAAGCCCTTTCTTTCCCATTTTGCTTTCATCCTCTTCGACTTGTTCCATGTTCTTTTTGAGCTAATTATCCATCTTTTTCCCAACTTTATTTCCAATTCCTACAAAATAAACAAAGCACGTTAAAATTCTAATCTCCTAATTTATTTTGAGCAAATAATAGATAATAATAGGGTATAAGGTATTATAATTTTTGGTTTAACAAGTATATTGAAACAAGGTCAATAGTGACTTTGGTCATTTATGTGTCAACCAGTCTGGAGCATGTTAACGGGTTGGACCAATTTAACTGGCTAATAACTCATTTAATAATTCGAATTTTTAAACTAACCTACTAATGTCCAATCAGGTACACTTTATTAATGCATTGACCCCAAGATGAACACAGCCTACTCATTTTCTACCACTAGCTTCATAGTTCAAGGCCAATGGAATGGAAACCAAATAAAAGATGATTAGAGAGATGCGATTAGAGAGATGCAAGATATTTTCTTCTAGTAATAATATCAAAAATTTAGATTATCACAAAATAATTTATTTAAAATATGATTAGATATGTTTATTTCACTAAGCATATAATGTTACGACTTGGTCATATTTAATATTTGTCTTCTTCTAAATCAATTTTTCTGTAAATTAGATACCATTTCATGCAATTTCATCCCATTTTAAATTTTTTTTTTCCATTTATAAGTTCCTCATGATGTTATTTTAATAGAATGGTTGCAGAAAGACTGTGTACTATTGTTTAATTTGTAAATGGATGCAATAGTTATATAATGGTTCTTTGAACTATTCGATATCATGAATAAATGTTACTGTTAAGAGGGACAAATTAGAGAAAATTCAAAAAACAAGGATACAAAGTTTAGGTCAAGTCAGAGGGTTTAGGTTAGACCCGCTAATGTACAGCTTTTGGGTTCTTTTTTTTTTAAGGTCCGGGTCAAGAAAACTATGTTCAAAACCCAAAATTTTCAGGTGAGTTCAAGTTGGGTTAGTTTTTGCCAGGTCAATGGCGTTAGTTAGCTGTTGTATGCTTTATTTCTACTGCTTTAAGAGTATTGCTTGCGAGGATTATTTGCGAGGTAGTGCATCAGCCTATTGCTTACTGTCTTTCTCACTTATACTCAAGATCATGGGCTCAAGCCCGTATGCTAGCAAATCATGCAAATCCGAAGATTTTTTTCCTTTTTGCAGTTTGTTTCAAAATCTTTGGGTTATCAAATACTGTTTATGAATTTTTTTCATAAGAAATATTTTTTTCTTGTGTGTGTTTGGCCTAGCTGTTAGGAATTCAAGTATAATGTTGCTTTACTCTCGATGGGTTAGATAATTGTCATCACCGACAACAATCAACACGACATTTAGATATGTAGCCAGTCTAAATCCCAAAGACACAAATGTGGTGTCCCCAACTCCAAGGCTCAAAGGTCAAAGCTTCATAAATAATCTAGGTTTTTCGATTGCGCGTGACCCGTGGATTAAGATCCAAGCCTAATCTTTGATCCTACCTAAATCATTTATCCCTTGGGGCTCAGCTAATTTATAATTAGGTGGGCTCCAACCTAGGTGGCTTCACCTTATGTATTTCTTTAGTACTATGCCACTTTTGGAAATAATTCCTAATCGATTTTTTTATATATGTTAGGAGATTTCTCATTCGTAGATGATCCGTGTTCTTGAGATCTTTACCTCCACGTGTTAGTGATTAATTTGCTTCCTTGTGGCTTGCCGTCTTGTCTTCTCACCGCTTCTCCATTTAGTCAACGATGGGTTTAGCCAGTTTTAAGAAGTTCTCTAAGTGAACAAATTGTCTTACTCAAATTTTGGATTACAAATACTCATTAAGTTGCCCCAGAGAATGTGGATGAGGAACACAAGACGGGATTGATCAATAGGTACTCCATTAAAGTACTCCAGCACCTAAGACTCATAGGAATGTTAAGCTCCAAGGTGAAATATTAATACCTAAGGGAAAGCATTGAGAGTGGTGACTAGTGCTACTTCAAGACTTGGTTTGTTAGGTTTATGTAGAGCTAGTTCCTTATAATTCTCGCTTCTTAAGAAGGAGATTCA
Organism: Carnegiea gigantea; assembly: GCA_029747015.1. Classification (NCBI taxonomy): domain Eukaryota; kingdom Viridiplantae; phylum Streptophyta; class Magnoliopsida; order Caryophyllales; family Cactaceae; genus Carnegiea; species Carnegiea gigantea. The sequence continues at coordinate 726,549 of JAKOGI010000219.1, forward strand.
CAGATGAGGGTCTTTAAGTATCGTACCCTCATTGCTATTAGGTATTGGGAGCCCTAGGCCTGAGCCAAACTTAAGGGCTTAGCTGCCCCTTCATTTTCCACAGCTTCCTAAAACTTCTTGGGGGTTTCGACGATGACCCTCTTCGTAATCCCACTCTATAGCTTCCAAATGGCCCGAACTTGATTAGTGGTCTCCCTCCCCTTCCTACTTCCTGTAGAAATCCCCTCAAGGGAGCCTTTTAACATTCTTGTCCCCGTTGAGTAAGGTTTTGGCATGGCTCAGGAAAGCAGGAGGAGCCTAAAGGATTAAGTTTGCACTAAGGAAGAGAAGGAATTTGAACAAGTTAAGGCCTAAGAGGCTGCTGCACTTCCCCCCCTGAGACCCCAATCAAGGAGGAGGAGAGCAAGATGTGGTTGGAAGATGAACTAGGGTCGGTGGAGAATTAAAGCAAAGAGGTCAATTCATCCAGCACAACGAGGTAAAGGAGACAATCCTGAAGGCTAGGGTGACTACCCGGGAGGCAGTAAAGTTGAGTTCTAGAACTCCTTAGTTTAGTTTTCCCCTCTTTTCTAGATCCCCTATCTTTGGACCTAGAGTTGGTGTAGTGGAGCTAAAGCTGGATATTTATAGCCCAGCTTTCTCCCATTGTATCTTTAGCCCTCTAGGTCTCATCCAATTTTCTTTATGGGTAACTCTTATAATTTTTGCTTTTTAAAATTTTGCATTGTAACTAGTAGCAATTTATTGGAATTAACAAAAGCATTCCTTTAGTCAAATCACCACTTATTGTATAAGTATTTTTTTTCACACGGTTTCAATTTCTAATGGGGTTGCTTGTTTTTAACACTTTAACGCCATCCATCCATGGCTACCCAAGCCTTTCTTTTTATCACTTTTCATTGACATGAAGAAGTTCTATTTTTTACAAATGCAAGTGCACGTCATAGTTACAACTTGCAGGCAAGTATGGGTAATCTGTAAGGAGCTATGATTCGACCATTGACACTGCCTTAAGCTTTCAAGCAATGCAATTGAAATTGCATTTTTTATTATGAAGACTAAATTACAGAAGGTAATAAAAGGCGGCTTGGATTTTGATTTAACTATTTAACGAATCAATTAATCAACAGAAATCATGACTTGCCCAAATCTATACTAGCATTTAGAGATGGTTAATTGTGTCATCAGAGTTGACCAAAGCCCTTTTTTATTGAGTGAAGGTTAGTCTAATTGGCCTAGCCACCTATTTCATGGGGTTAGCTCAATTAGACAACAAGATTAGCGGCCCACAGCCGAGTTAGGATTTAGATTATTTTTATGTCAATTCTAGCTATTCTTTCTCCCACACTATCAATAGTACCACCTTTTAGCACAACCAAAGTACCCAAAAAGATGGATGAAAGCTTTTTCAAATATTTCATTAGACACTTGTTTTTTAAGAAGAGAGAGAACCCTAAATTGGAAGCACAAACCAGATGTGGTCCACCAAAAAAAGATCATTTAGCCATCAGAAGGGCTAATCATGACCCAAGTAACACAGTTTTACCACTAGCTCTAAAACACAATTAAATCAAATGACAAAGCCAAAAGATAGACTAATCCAAATCAACTTAAGCAAAAGCATAAAATAACAAATAAAACATAAAACTTATAATAAAACAACTGATTTAACTACAATAAGCATCTAAACAGAGTAAAATCAAATGTTACAACTAAATTGAACAAACATGAAGAAATACGAGAGAAATGAGAGAGAAAATTTAGGCTTAAAGATGCTTGACATTAACAGAATTCAATATCGTTATAATAATTTAACTCAAACTAACCTAATCTAACATAATTTATTCCCGTCTATTCGAGTTTTGAAGTGACAGACCAAAAATCTAAAATTGAGCTTTAGTAAAACTACCCAAAGACACCTATAAAATGAGGTAAAACACCCTTCTATAGACCTCAAGAACCTGGAATGATACGGCCATGTCAAGTTGCATGGACTGGCCATGTCATGCCCTTTCCAGAAGAAGTAATGTAGCTGTAAAAACAAGCCTGTGGCTGTGCTTCATGACCTGGCACTGTCACATAACAGAACATACCTATGTCTTATACTCGCCTTGGCTATTCACTTGCAGCTTTGGCATCGATCCTGGGTAGCAATGACGATGCTTAGAGGTAGCTTATGGATGGCCTCGCAAGGCTTAGCTTAGCAAGGCACGGGGTCTGAAGGGGCAAGAAAGGTGCTTTGACTTGGGTATTGGCATGAAAGCTCTAGGGGAACGGCATGAATGAACATGCATAGTTGCCTCGGATAGTTCATCGTGACTAGCGAACAGCTGGTTGAGGTAGCAGAAGTGCATGGTAAGCTTGAGCCAATACGTCTTGGGCTTGCCAAGGATTGAATTTAGGAGATTTATGCAGAAAGTTCATTAGCTTGCAGCAGTGACTTGATTTGGACGTGCAAGACTCGACTTGTTGACTTTTTCCTATTTTTTCTCCGTCTTTCTGCTACTCACTCAGCTTGGCTTATTGCCCCCAAAATCAGATAAAAACAAGTAAAACCCTAATATTAACATTATTTAGAGTAAAAATTAGGTGATCACAAGCATGAAAATTACGACATTTTAGAATCGATAACCCTTTTTACCCCTATTGTCAGCCATCGACTCCTCTATTCTTTATCTCCAAAGCTCCAAATTGTCTTAAATCTCGTATTTTTTATGTGAAAGCAACTGGCTAACAGAGTTGTCCAAAAAACTAAGAATATGGGTGATTTTTGGGCGTTTTAGGATAGGAGATTTGTGGTTAGGGTTTGATGTGGCTGCAAGAGAAGGGTGAGGAAGGGATGGTTACTTCTGATTAGTACTAGTTATTTGTCCTTTTATGAGCCCTACCTCCATAATCCCTAACATTAATTATTAATCATAGTTGACATTGACTAGTTAGAAAGTAATAACCTAATATGGGTAATGAGGATGACCACATAAGCTACATGGAAATATGAGTCTTATTGGTTTTAGTCCACACCTTGTCTCCATCATCACTTAACATGAAATTATAATTGCACCTTGTCTCTTTTGTCTATTGATATGAAATAGGAGAGCATTAAATTGTTTCCCTATGGAGCCCCAATTTTTCAAAAACCTATCTTTGTTAAGCTAGTTTATTCTTTGTTTCATTTTGTGTATTTCTCCCTAATTTTTCACGTGGTGGCATCCATACTTCGTCAAACCACATAGAAAGAAAACATCATTACAACTGTAGAGAGGGATAATGGGTGATTTTACAATGTTGATTAATTCTTGCCCTTTTAAGTAGTTGATTTTTAATAATGTTATATTTGGGAAAAGAGAGTATTTAATTCTTTTTTGTTTGAAATAGGAAATGAAGGGAATTTGGAACCATTGAAAATAGATTCATTTGTCCAATTATGATCATCATAGTTTCTGCTTTCATATATCCCAAAAGACTATTACATTTAATTACTTAAATTGGAATATTAAATACTAGGACAATTTTACCCCTAATCAATTGAACTTTTAAGTAGTTACACAATTAATTAATGCTTCTTTGATGTTAAAACCATACAGATGACAAGATACAACAACTATAAACTTGATTCGCTATGGATGCTTAAATGATACCCCAAAAAAAAAAAGTTTGAATCCACTTACATCTATCCATCTATAGAGGTATTTTGCATTGACTTCCCCCGAGATTTTAAACATTAATTAACATAACCTCGATATTTTAGGGTTAAATTTTATCAGCATTGAAATTTTAGCATTGTATTATTAAAGCATTATTTGGGTGAATATATAAAGAATGGGTAGCAAATTACTGATTTACTCCTCTTATAATGTTGTTCACATACTCTCTCTCTTTTGATAGGCAAAAAGGATAGGTAGTAATCACCCTATCTTATTCTTGCTCTCACTCTATCTGGCTCTCTTTCTTGTTCTCACCTATCCTTTTAGCCCTCGAAGGGGAGAGTGTGCACCTTATAGCATTGAAAGAAAGACAAATCGATAAATACTTCCTATGCTTCACATATTCATCGGAGTAATGTTTTAATAATACAATACTAAAATTTTAAAGGGTGATAAAATTAAATGCTAAAATATCGAGGTCATCTTAATAAATGCTTGAAACCTCAAGGGAAGTTAGTGAAAAATAACCTGTCTACAAGGAAAGTGAGATTGAGTTGTTTCTTATATTGAACATCCTAGAATACACAACATACTAAACTATCACCCAACAAAATCAGCGCTTAACCTTTTGTGTGCTACAGTCATGCATACATCACTTTGTGTGTGGTAATGCACATCGAATATACAATTATACTCATGAAAATATCCATGTAGACCAAACATAATACTTATGCACGTACACCATATATTTTGCCAGCTTATGCCGTAAATATTTTGGGTGTTTGTGTTCCTATCTTCTTTTTTTTTCAATAGTTGTTTATCACATTGTTTATATTATTATCAATAGATATGTAGATCGATGTTCATCATATGCTTGGAACTTATTATTTTTAGATGTTTTGGTTTATCTGTCTTATTTTTGTTAAGTAGATTGTATTATAATTAATACCCAAAATGATATGTCTATGATAATGTTCACGAAGTATGATATTAATGTTTATCAAATATAATGCTGGAGTTTACCAAATATAATGCTAATGCTTACTAAGTATAATTCAATTGTGAGCGATATATGATACTAATACTCATTAAATATAATATGAATGCTCACCAAACACAATACTAATGCTCACTAAATATAATGCAATTGCTCACCATATACAATACAAATGCTTATTAAATATGATACGAATACTCTGCAATTTATTTTAATGAAATATTCATTGTAAATCAAATTTATTTCAATAGAATATATTCAAAAAAGAGATGAAAAAATCAAGGTCTTGTTTGGACCGAGAGAAATTAGGTGGAAAGATAAAAAGGAAAAATAACGAGAAGAACAAAATTGTAGAGAAATTAATTTTGTTTTTCTCTTGTTTGGATTAAGGAAAATACATAAGAAAGAAAGGATTTTGCCCAAAATTTTTTTTCTTTCTTAGAAAAGAGAAAGGGATTGAGGAAAGAAAAATGCATATTGGTCATATTTGATTCTTTGCTATTTGGTAATATACGCTAAGGATTGAAGAGCATAATTATCATTCTTAGGGCTCGAATTATTCCATAGCGAACCAGCGAAAAAATAATAAATTGTATTCAATCTAAACACAATCCATCAACTTTTGACTTAAATCAAACATGCCCCCTAGATAATCAACTGAAACTCAAATTAGCAGAGCGGTAAAGAACATTCGCCCCCAAAATTTCAATATCCGAGCTTAACTTAGAACTAGATACATTGCAAATTGAAGACTTTCACTACCAAAAGCTAATATGAATCAAAACCCTATAAATCTTTATAAGATAAGTAGACAATGAAATAAGCTAAGAAATCTTCCCCCCTCCATCATTACAATCCCATGCGATCCCGCCAAAACTCAATTTCCAATTCCAAATTTTAATATGGTCGCCCAAATTTTTTCAGATAAGTTTAACGACGACTATATGATTAGAATTCCAAAAACAGAAAATTTGTTAGTTTTAATTCTATCAACACCAACAATGCTTCCCACATTGCATAATGGGATAACTCCAATCGGTAACAACTTCTCATATCTTCATATTTAAAAAAAAAAAAAAACCCCCACAACGCAACGAACTACAAGCAGTTAGAACTATCAATGTTTTTATTAAAAAAAATTCCCATGTTTCATAGTGGAACTATTATACTACTCTAATTAAATCCAAGATAAGTACGATTATATGCTCCATAGTGTACCTCAATTATTTAACAACAGAAAAAAAGGAAACCAGATCTACCACCAATAGCTTCCCATGTTGTATACTAGGACTTAAATACTGCAATTATAAAGATTTCAATGCTTTAAGAGTTCTCGGTTTTTTTCCTCTCACAACTCTATGCTAGCCTCCTTGCCTCTATACATGCCAGTGAACAACTGAATAGATACTAACTCCTTTGGCTGCTCAAAAACAAGTGGGTAAGTAAAGTTTATATAGACACCCCACATACTGCTAAATTAACCAACATTTATGTGTTGCTCCTTTGCCCAGATGTTCTCACTTTCCACACTTGATTTCCAGTGTAGATTGCGAATACTATAACAGCAATACCCTCCAGTAGTTGTGTTCAAGTATTATTTATCCAACTACAACATTCATTCCCTACAAAATATTACTAATGTAAATTCTGTTTTTTCCCTTCTCATTCCTCTTTCTAAGAACACCAGATTTCCAAATGAGCTTCTAGAGTATTTAGGACCTTCAGGTATTTACTTCAGCCCTATTTACTTCAGCCCTATGATTACTGCTACGACTGGATTGGAAAAGTTAATAAAAAATTATATTTTTACAAGATGATTTTAGGTATTTCTGTAACTTTAATAAAACATTGGCTAATAGGAAAAATAAAAAAGATGGTTTTAAGGATTGTAGATTCACAGCAAATCTTAATTAGGCCGTAGAACTTGTGAAGAACACAAACCCTCTTATCGTTTGCTCTCAACAAACACATGAAACGAGGCACGAATTCAGAGCAAACGATGACCCTAGGAAACCCCCCGAAAAAAAAAAAAACCAAGTCATTTACAAATCATAAAAATTAGACAACATCATCTTTAAAAAAAAAAAAAAAAAAATCCAAACCACAACCCGTACCTCAACCTTCTCTGTATGCTCCAAACAATTCTGACCACGCCTTCTTCCCCAACAAAATTGCACCCCTAAAATTACAAGATTACAAACATAATTAAGAGCCTTCAAGAGTCATCCAGATACTTTTCGAGGTAGATCTTTTAATTTTGGTGACATGCAACCTAGAATCATGTGAAGTTGGTAGCTTCACCTGTAAGCAGTTGTTCTCTATCTACTTGACAGATTGGTTGGTACTTGTTCCTGGGGTTTGACGCTTAGATTTTTAGTTGCAAATCTGAAACCTTTCGCCAAGATAGCGTTGAAATGAGCGATGGAGTAGAAACAGAGAGACGAAGGACAGGGCAAAAACAATAAGAAAAATTGGGGTCTTTCTCTAGGGCAAATCATGACCCCTGTGTGACTATTTATATGGGCAGATATCATGGAAAGCTCTAGAGCCCCCTTTTCTGTTTTTTTCCTTTTACTTTGTGTGCATTAATGAGACTTCCCACACTCCCAGATATATATATATATATATATACGGGCATAGATGGGACAAATCTCCAATCCCACAAATGCAGTATACACATGGTCATCATTGGATGAGCACGACACCCACCACATCTATCCTTGCAACATAATATGAGCTTAAGCTTCTCAGCACTCATCTCCATTTTGTTCACACACATATATGTATGTATTCATGTGACTAATTATACAAATCTAATTGACCAATATTTAAGATGTGACATACAACAGGCACACACAAATGAATTTAAGACTTTAACCGTTGCAAATTAGCATAAATATAACATCTAAACTATTTTTATTGAACAACTTAACGTTTCTAAATATTCACTGCATGCAACAACATATACTTAAAATATACCCGCTTCATTCATATACACACACACACATATATATATATATATATATATATATATATATATATATATATATATATATATATAATATTATATATATATATATATATATATATATATCTACACACACACACACACGATATACATATTTATATATATATATATATATATATATATATTATATGATATATATAAAGATATCTATATATATATATATATGTGTATGTATATATATATATATATATATATAATATATATATATATATTATATATAATATGTGTGTGTGTGTGTGTGTGTGTGTATATATGTACACACTTATATATATATATATACACACACACACACACATACAGGTACATACATGCAATAATATATATATATATATATATATATATAAATATATATATATATATATATATATATATATATATATATATATATGTGGTGTGTGTGTATATACACACACATATATATTATATATATTTATATACATATATATATATATATATAGTATATATATATATATATACACACACACACATACATACATACATACATACATACGTACATACATACATATATATGTGTATATATATGTATATGTATATGTGTGCGTGTGTGTGTGTGTGTATATATATATGTATGTATGTATATATATAGATCTGTCAAAAATTGACCCGATCCGAAAATCCGACCCCAACCCGCCCGAAAATTTTAGGTTTTGAGCACGATTTTCTCGATCCGAACCCAAAATAAACCGAACTTGAAAAACCCACAAATTAGCAGGTCAAACCCGAGCCGAACCCGAACCCGAATCCGCCCACTTGACCCGAGCATTATATCCTTAGTTCTTTATTTTTCTCTAATTTATCTCTTTTAACAATAATAATTAGTCATTTTTATTGAGTATTTTGAAAAGACATTATATAACTATTGCATCTATTTACAAATTAAACAATAGTAACTTTATTTTTTCTTCTCCATTCTCTGAAAATAAAACCGTACACAACTTTTAAGTGAAAAAACGTTAAAAATAGGTATAAAATTACATGGAATAACTATCTAATCTTTTTAAAAAAGTTAATTTAAAAGAACACAAGCATTAAAGATGCGAAAGTCATACCATTATATAGTTAGTTAAACAAATCTGTCTAATTTTTTTAAAATTAATTAATTTGTAATAATTTAAATTTTTTATGTTACAACTGCAAGATAATATCTTGTACTTCTTTTATTTAATTCTATTTGGTTTTCATTCTGATTAGTCTTGAACTATGATACTAACGGTAGAAAAATATTCGCATTGGGGTCGGTCCATTAATAAAGTTTTACTTGATTAGATATTGGTAGGTTAGTTAATAAAAATATTAAATCATTAAATAGGTTATTAGCGGTGAAACTGCTACAACCTATTAAAATGCTCTAGATAGGCTGCCCAATAAATGGTCAACCCACTATTAACCTTCTTTCAATATGCAGGTTGATCTATCCAAAATCAAGTGGGGCCTAATTCTTTACCTACCCATGCAAGATGTTCATATATTATAATAAAATGTTTGAATATTTTAATATTCTTTTGAGAAATTACAATTATTATGCATTTTCATTAAATAATGACAATTTTGAGTGATAAATATGCAGAGTTTTTGATTTTAAAAAAAGAAAAATAACTAACAGAAAAGGCGCTCTAAATCCGTTGGGTTGATCCGAAACCCGCAAAACCGAAATACACCCGACCCGTATTTTACTCGAACCCGAAATACACCCAACCCGTATTTTACCCGAACCCGAATACACCCGACCCGTATTTAACCCGCCCGTCCAAATTGACTGGTCTATATATATATATATATATATATATATATATTTATATAAATATATATATAGAAATATATATATATATATATATATATATATATATATATATATATATATATATGTGTGTGTGTGATATATATATATATATATATATATATATATATATATATATATATATATATATATATATATATATATATATATATATATATATATATATATATATGTTCATGTGACTAATTATATATGTTTGAGTGATCTATATTCAAGATGTGACATAAAATAGGTACATAAAGATGATTTTATGACTTTAGCCGTCTTTTAGGTGATTACATGTTTAAAGTGAAACTAAAATTCATATTTAGTAGAATTAGTTATCAACTAAAACAACTCTAATTGAAAAATTCTTGATTCTTTGGTTTTAATCAAATAAATATGATAATTATCTATAATAATCTAAATGTTAAATAAATTAAATGTGCTCTGTGTACTCACCCTAAAATGTATGCAACTGATTCTCATTTTTGCGTGACTTTTGAATAACTAAAGGGTATCTTTGGTGATTTCATGTTTTACTATTTACATGTGTTTAGAATGACTGATATGCTATTATCATATGTATCAACATGTGATTTTCTAAAGATTTTATCATGATTAGCTCACGTTAAAATGTCTTACTAGTCATCCTGCATATTTAAAATTAATCATCATAGAAGATTATCTTAATAACTAATAATTCCATTAAATTGTCAACTGTAACCCTACAAACAGAGTAATGCACCCCAAAATTGAAAATTACAGTAAGCTAGAATAAAAATTGGGATGCTCTGATTTTAACCTAAAATACGAATTGATTCAAACTAAGCCCAACTCAATTATAAAAAACACAAAACGACCAACATACCCTAATGGGACACTTTAAATAGCCAGTAAAGTTATATATTAGCAGACATATAATGTTCAAATTATTTTCATTGAATGACAATTTTTTTTTGGTTGCATGTAACATGTAAACTAAAATGACTGCATATTGGTTTGTATCTAACATCAAAAGATAATTAGTGGCTACATCTATTTTTGCTCACAAAAAAGAAGAATCTAAGATTTCATAAGTAAGCGACATAAAATTTAACAAACCCAATGTAAAATATAGAACCCAAATAAAGCACGCTAAAAATCCAATTCACACTAAACCTAAAATAAAAAATGGATAACTCTGAATTTAACCTCAAATAAGAATTAATCCAAACTAAACTCTACTCAATTATAAAAAGCAACAACGCTATATATTAACATAAATATAATATTTAAATTATTTTCATTGAAAAATTTAACTTCTCTAAATAGTCAATGCATACAACGACATATACTTAAAATATACCCATTTCATGACCTAAGTGTTTGCATGATGCGATAAAAAGAATGGATCTACTATCATCGTTTAGTACAACACGAAGACAGCTGCAACAGAAAAATGTCATAGTGAATCCTAGCCGATCATTATTATTCAAGCGTCGATGTATTTAACGAAACGATGTGGTCGCACACCGACGTCACTTGCTCGCAAAGAAGGCACGCCAAGTGAGGTCATCATTGATGCGTTTGCAACGCATGCAATCACCACATATTAAAAACCAGCCTGAGCAACAAAATCACATCTTAGCACGTAACATCGATAATATTAGTAATGTTGACTCTGTATTATATAATACCATATGCTTCCTTACATAATAATAGTTAACATATAATTAATACATCTATTTAAATATACAAAATTTACTTCCAAAATTAGATCAACGAGCCAGTCATGGTGAAAATGTGCAATTCAACAAAAGGTTGTTATATAAGACCTCTGCGCATAGAACATATAACAATCTCATCCACCCTAACGGGTAATCACCTAAAACTGTCTTATGTCTATGTAACTCAACCAAACATAAATTACATACTTACTCACCCTGTTAACCCCATTGCAAGAGGAGCATATCCACATCCAAGACACCCATTCTCAAACTAATGGGACTTTGGGCTGCGAACGGCTACATGTCCACATTGCAAAGCTGTTATGTGGATAGAGGAAATGGTTACAAATAGTAGTATCATAAACCCAAGATTCAATTTGTGTTGTCAAAGTAGACAAGTTAATATGCCCTTACTTCCACCATCACCTCTATTTATTGAATCATTATTGCCAAGCCAACATTCCTTGAGAACATTAGAGTCTACAAACTCTATGTTCTCATTCACTTCCATGGGGAAAAGGATTAACAACAACGTCAACGACGGTAGAAGCCTGTATCTTTTCCGAATAAGTGGCAGCAATTGCCATAAAATTGGAACTTGCTCCCACGACCTAGATTTCTCCTAAAGTTTACGCAGTTGTACATCTATGACACTACCAATGACCTATCAAACCAAATGAGTGCACTCGGGGCATCTGGCCATTCAGGCATTAGAGCTGACATTATGCAAGGGTTGTAACAAATGTTGAATTCAGTTAATCCGTATGTTGTTGTATTTAGAAGAGCTGCGACATGGTACGTGAACGTTGCCAGGTTTTTGATTTTCAGATTTGGATCATCCAAGCGAGAGAGGGCGATAATATATTAGACTCACTATAAATGAGGTCATTGGACTATTAGTAGGAGATGGAACTGAGAACTTTGGATCCAAAGATGTCATTATTCAGAAAATGGATGGAACCTCGCAGACGATAGATGAGATTCATCCATCATACATGCATTTACACTGTCCTCTGCTGTTTTCGCATGATACTGATGGATGGAGTCCAGACATACCAAGAATGGCTAACTCTGATACCTTAAGATCAACAATTGCAATGAAGGAGTTTTATGCCTTTTGAATCCATGATTGAGTAGGTGCATATGCAGTTATTAAGAAGACTAGTTGGTTAGGCCAACAGTTCTATGTAGATGCATGTGTTGCCATTGAGCAATATAGGCTTACATGGTATCAAAACCATCAATATCGCCTGCAGATAGAATTGTACAGTGGCATCCAAGATGCAATTAACGCAGGTAACATTAATGCAGAAACAATAGCGTGGAGATATATTCTGTCATCTTCTTTCACTGGACGGCCAGGTTATGATACAACACTATCAGGATGTAATTGCAATTTGTCGTGCAATGTGACCTCCTGATTTCTTTGTCACATTGACACGTAATCCAAACTGGTCTGAAATCGCATATGAGCTATTGTGTCGTTAACAATCAGAGAACAAACGAGATCTAATAACTCGAGTTTTCAGGACTAAGTTATGACAATTACTCGATGATTTTAAGATGAAAAAAAATATTTGGAACAGTCATCATTGATGAGTTTTTGACATTGTCATACACATTATTTTTCTTCTATATATAATCAATTCACTAATTATATCCACTGTATCTTTTACAGAAGCATATGTTGTTGAATTTCAAAAACATGGCCTTCCCCATGCTCATATTCTCTTACTAGTAGTGGAAGATAAGTCTGCCTGCCCAGAAGATGTTGATAGCTAATAAGTGTTGAAATTCCCGACTATGGATCCTCTAGCATATGATGTCGTCATAAGATTTATCATACATGGCCTGTGTGTATCATGCTTTATTGATGGAAAATGCTCAAAATTTTACCTAAAAAGATTTTGCAATCAAACAACATTTAATGAGCATGGCTTTGCTCAACACCGAAGGTGACGTACTCTCCAACAAGTGGTCATAAATGGTTGAGAGATTGATAATCAATAGGTGGTCCTATACAAGTTATAACAGAGATCTATATATAAAATATGATGCTCACATTAATGTCGAGCACGTTGCAGTTCGTAGTGTGGAAAATTACCTATATAAGTATGTACATTAGATCATTATCGTGCCACTATTGTCATTGAAGGAAATACAGCACATCATGATGGGGAACAAACTTGCCAAGATAGAGAAAGGAAAGAAATCCAATAATATTTGGATTGCTGCTGCGTATCTACAGTTGAGTCATGTCAGCGGATTTCAAGTTCAGCTTACAACATCAATATCCTTTTGTACAAAAACTTTAACAAGACTTGCCTGAAGAACAATTAGTTGTATTTAATGATAGAGAGGACCTCTTTAGTATTGCAAATGAGCAAGAACCGTAGAAAACAATGTTGACAATGTGGTTTGAAGCAATCAACACAGGTTGGTTCAAGTGGTTTGACACTTATTCTCCTTATGCAAGGTCTTGAGTTCGAGTCTTATAAATGGAGAAAATCTGTGATAGAAGAACTCTACCCCTAATTGGGCCAATAGTTGCTGGACTCCAGTGAAATGGAAGATCTAAGACAAAAAAATGTGGTTTGAAGCAAATAAGGAGTACCCAAAAGCTCGACAGTCCACATATCTTAACTTTCCCACACAATGGGCATAGAATCATTCTTCTAAAAGATAGGCAGTTCGTCAAAAAGGTTCTACAATTGGTTAACTTCCCTTTACGCGTCAAAATTGTGGAGGATGATATTATTTGAGATTGCTTCTTACAAAGGTCCGTGGAGCAATTTGCATTGAAGATATTCATACAATACATGGATCCATCTAATAGATTGGATCCATCTAATAGATGTTTTATGAGATTGCTGATCTAGTTAAGTTGTGGATTACAAATTAGATCCATCTAACATATGACCTTCTTTATACCATATGACGGCAAATAGGAAACCCATATATGAATTTATCATCTACCGAGTTACAAAATCTTGGATTACTTGAGATAGAATGTATCATGAATAGAAATGGAAGATCGCTACAAAATTTCCCTCGAATGTCGCTCCCTTCTATGCAAGCTACCATTTATGCAACAAATCAACTTATTATAGATGAACTTGATTATGCTACAAATTAAATATGAAAACATCAAGATTTAAAAGCTTAGTAAGAGGGTTGAACTCATGCCAGTATCATGTGTTCAGATTAGTACTCATACTCAAATTAGAGGTTGAGGAGGGTTTATTTTTCATATACGGTAGTGGTGGCATAGGAAGGATTTATCTATGGAATACTTTAATTTTAAGTTCCGATCAGAAAAACAGATTATCCTTATCATTGCATCATTAGGAATTGCTTCTTTATTGCTACCTAAAGGGTAAAACAACACACTCAATGTTTAGATACCTTTACAACCTTATGAGACTTCAGTTTATTACTTCGATAAAAGGTTTGGACGTGCAGAGCTCATCCGTGAAACAAAATTGATTATATGGGATGAAGCACCAATGCTGAATCGTTTAACATTTGAAGCAATTGATCATCACCTCAAGGATACATGTGATAATCAAAATGCTTTTGAAGGAAAACTGGTCCTTCTCGGGGGGGGGAATTTTAGACAGATACTTCCCATGATTACACATGAAAGTCACAAATCTATCGTTGCGGCTACGCTTCATTGAGCAACATTTTGGAATGAATCTAGTGGTATGCATTTGCATATAACACATGAGGCTACAATGAATAGATGAATCCAACGAGACTATTCGAAAAGTAGAGTAATTTGCTCAATGGATATTATAAGTTGGGGAAGGTTAAGTGCAAGGAATTTCTATTTCAGATGAGGCAGAGCCAAATTGGATTAAGATACCTGAGGATTTTCTTATACAGGATGATGAGGATAGTTTACACAATTTGATCATATCAATTTATCCTAATTTTGACATTAAATATGAAGATTGGTCATATCTTCCTAAACGAGGGATTCGTACACCAGCAAATGCTGATGTTGATGAAATAAATACAATCATGTTGCCTATGCTCCCAGGAGATGTCAAAAGCTATATGAGTTGGGATACCCTTTCTAACTCTAACAACTGTGGTCCTTTCAGTGACATAGAACATCCTGAATTGTTGCATTCATTAAAGATTTTAAGGTTCCCATATTATTATCTAGATTTTAAAGTTGGTGCATCTGTTATATTATTAAGAAATTTGGATCAGTTAATAGGGTTATACAATGGTACTCGATTGATTGTTAGTAAATGGGGGATAGAGTGGTTGAAGCCATACTAATATCCAAGTCAAAAGTTAGAGAACCTGTTTAGATACCCATAATCAATTTAACCCCATCCAATCTTCCAGATCTATAACTTAGAACAAGATACTTCCCTCTAAAACTGGCGTTTGCAATGACAATCAACAAAAGTTAAGGGCAAATATTGAATAGAGTTGGCGTATACCTTCCAAGACCCGTGTTTAGTCACGACCAACTTTATGTTGCGCTGTCACGTGTTCCATCTCCTTCTGGATTAAAAGTACTGCTTCGTAATAGAGAGGTGTTCCATTGAAAAAAAAAAGGTAGCCCGGTGCACAAGCATCCCGCATTCACGTAGGGTCCAGGAAATGGGTGTATTATAGGCAACCCAAGAGGTGTTCCAGTAAGTGTTACAAAAGATGTGATGTATAGGGATGTACTGAACCATTTGAAGATTATTGTATCATACAGTTTATGTGTTTTATCTATTACGTTCCAGATGCTTAGTTAGTCCCTTTCCAATCTTATAATAATGCTGTTATTTAGATTAATATTCTTTCCCTCACAATTATGATGTGTTCACTACATTATGATCATACTATTTCATTTTCTTTTATTTATTTATGATTACAGACATGTTAGGTTTAGTGCATACTTCTATTCCTATATGTGCTATCAACCCTTACAATAGATATGCGATGCTAATTGTTCGACTCATGTGATCAATGACTGTTCAAGCATATGAGCAATGCACATTGTCGAAAGTTATATTTATGGACTATCATTTATTGGATTATTGAGCTAAAAAAATTCTCTAACATGTACATGTATATTGCTTATTAATGCACTTGATTGTTTTATAATGTGATGAGATATTCGACAACATAGAAGGGCAAGCTGATATTACTCGATGGAGATCTATACTGAATGCCGGCAAACTTTACCACATCTTCACGCTCTCAGTTGATGCTACGACAAATGGCGAAAGGAATGTGATCGCCACCAATCTTAAATTTGTTTCTACGCCAAGAATGAGAATTCTTGGCGTCATTAATGATTGTTCTGATATTTCCTACCAGCACCTACCACCTTTTGTGTCATTCATCAATGTCCCGCAATGTCTACGAACATGTAATAACATTACAAGCACATATATTTTACACAGTAAAGTGTGCTAACTATCTTTCTACATATATTTCTTCTCAACTATCTATAATATTTTCATTTCCTTTTTGTACAGATGTCATTGGCATAGTAGTTACTATATCCCCTTTAAAAAGGATAAGAAATAGGGACACCGCAAGGCGGAATTATTACTTTGTGATATGCAATGCGTATTTTCATTAGTTAAGATTGTTTCTTATTTATTAACGCTTTTTAATTATATAAAGATTAGTACATATAATTCATATGTGCAGGATGAACTCATTGAGACTGACTCTATGGGGAGATTTTGCAGAAGTTGAAGGCACCCATCTTCAGCAATATTTGATTACTGAAAATATACTTCTTACTTCGAGAGTGCATATTAGAGATTATCAAGGTACCCTTACATCCAATTGATATACTTTCATCCATAAAATTGTTTAATTTTCATCATTATGAAGGTATATTTTAGTAATATGTTTTCTTCCCTACAATATACTTTTAGGAATATCGGTTTCAACTTTACCAGTCAGTAGATTGTTGATTAACCCAAATATTCAAGCAACAAAAAAACTTTGAAGGATGGTATATACAACATATAACATTAGTTTCAATTTTCATTTTCCATGCAAGTTATATGTAATTGAACTCACACATGTTATTTTCCCTATATGTATTAGGTACTCTGACACTAAAGGTGTGATGGAGCATTTTGATTTCATGCGTAAGAGAACATTACATATTTACAATCTAGAGAAGTTGTTTATTGCTCAAAGGATTAGATTGGATGAGTATGTAACTACGCCAATTTTAAACTAGAAATTTATTTTACAAATGTAACTTCATGCTTACACTTATTCATTCAACAACCCCTAATCTTCAAAGTTTACTATATGTAGGTGAGATATTTCCGACTTTTTCCATATGTTGTTGAAATCCACCTACTGCTTTATAACACTTGCACTAATTGCAAAAAAAGTGTCTACACTTACGTATTCGCTCTGTACTACACATGCCAACTTCCAAATTTGACCCACAAAAGATTTGCATAATTGATTGTCTGTTGTTGTATACTTTGTTATACTTTTTCAATTGCATGTTTGCATTAGCGTAACCATCTTCTTTTATTCAAAATTATAGGTACATCTTTCGAGTTATCTTACAAGATAGTACAGGTTGTAGAGAGTTCACTATTCTTCATAAGGATGCTTGAATTCTTTTACATACGATGACTGCCCTGTTGGATGTGCATGCAGCGCAGGTATTATAATTTTCAATGCTTATCAAGTTTATACAATTTATTGTTTTATTATTGACTACCTCATGTTAATATTGTGCACAACCATATGATCATCTATCGCTTTAAGCAATTATAGATGATTACATAGGTAAACCATTGGTATTTATTGTTGACTAGTCAATTGGAAAGAAGATGTTGATTGATTACAAAATACTTATGTTAGGTACACTAGGTAGACAATGAGTATATATAAACTTCAATTCTATCATTGTAAATCAAATTATTACTAAACCTTATTTTCTTTGTACGTACAAGAAGAGGAGGCAGATTCTTTGTCATTAGCATCATAGATTGACTTATCATCATGCCATTTAGTGTAATTTTTATCGTATTCACTATCTACTATCTCAATCATACTTGTACAGACCCTTTTTTCAATCGTATGCCCTTTAATAGTTAATCTCAATGATTATGCACGAAGTTGCTGTTTAGATTTTGGATTGAGTTATTCCATCATCTTTTCTAAATTATAATATTAATTATATCTATAATGGCTATCCGTTTATTGTTTCCGTAATATATCTACAAAATGTCTATTTGAACATTCACCGTACAAAACACGGGTCCAAGCTAGTTAAGTAAAATTAAAGGATGCCTGCAATCATTTGCTCACCGAATTGTGGGTTAACTTCCAAAATTTCAATATCCAGACATCATTTGAACCTAAGTACGAGAAGTTAAAGGCAGCTGTTTCATCAATTGTGTGTCCAACTTACAAAGATAATAAAAATGTTCTGAGAGAAATTTGGACTATTAAGCCCAAATTCAATCCCTGAAATACCTTCATGTTCAAACGTTGAAGAAACCATAAATACCCAATTTCTTGATGGCGAATCCATTTCTGGCAACTTGTCAAGAAGAAAACCTTTTTCCTTGTAACGGTCAACCGCTTTCTCCTTCTCTTTCCTCCAAGTTCTGGCGGTCTTCTCAAGTTGGTTAGTCTGGGCTAGGTAGTCTTCGAACATCCCAATGGCTGGCGGATGAGCTCCCGGTAGGTAGAAAAGCCCATCGAAATCAATAGGCGGTGTAGCAGTTGAAGCAGTCATAATCGAAGCTTGTGGATTTGCGTTAGAGATGGCGAGTGGAGACGTAGAGGGAGAGGAGAGCATTAGGGCATTGCCTTTGAAGATTTCATAGTGTTTTCTTCACATTTTCGTGAGGAAAATATTGTCTTATGTTGTCCAAACTTTTCCAAATTGTTCCCCAAACGTGTTTTCCCCTTCCTTTTCCATTATTCCAAGCATGGGAAAATTTTTAGTTTTTCAAAGTTTTTCTTTGCTCCCGACGTACTTTCCAATGACAAAATAGATCCTGAGTGAATTACAACAAGCTCATTCTTATTTTTCACGCACTCATTCACAAAAAGAAAAGAAATAATTGAAACGTTTGTCTTAGTAAAATTTACGGAAAAAAACTTAAAATTGTAAATGCTCATCAAATATAATTCAATTGCTCACTATATATATACTATTACTTACCAAAAATAATATAGAAGCTCACTGAATTTCTTTCCTAGTGTTCATTGTAAATAAAATTTAGCTGAGTAGAATATACTCAAAAAGGAGATAGAACAAACTACATAAATGATAAGTTCATTCTCATTTTCTATTCAAACAATTCGTACGGGAGTACAAGAAGCATGACACTCATGGGATCTTGATATAATTTTTTTTGGGGGGTAGATAAAACACCATAAATGAAATTTAATTGATCAGAACATATTTAGAACAATAAATGAATTTTTAAGTGATGAAAATAATGAAAAGGTAAAATACAAAAAAAGAAACATATTATCATTCCAAAAGATAAAGGAAAAAAGACAAAAAGGTAAAAATGTTGAAAATGTTGAAAACAATTTTGGTTGATTAAATATTGTAAATCGAATTTAATTAACCAGAACATATTTAGAATAATAAATGAGTTCTTAAGTGATGAAAATGAAAAGATTTAAAAAAGAAAGAAATATATCATGATTCAAAAAACAAAAAAGAAAAAAAGATAAAAGTGTTGAAAAAATTTGTTGTTGATTGGTATGGAACCCTTAATCTCAACCGTTGCACTAGATTTCTACAAATTATATCATAGGTCTGGGTCAATGGACCCTGATTTTTTTTTTTTGGTACTAAAATGCATATAGATGTGGCTTATCTACTTGTCCAACTTGTTACTGCCCTTCATTATCGAGGTTACAGGTTCGAATCTACACACGTATTAACTTTTTTGTTTTCAACTTTTTTTTTTGCATTTTATTTGTTTCTTGTTTCTTCAATTTATGGGGTTAAGTATTTTATTTTATATAGTTGAGCAATCAATTGTATCAAGGTAATCATTTTGATTTACTCACTTGAGTATTTCCCAAGTCTATAGCCCGAAACTATAACATAAGCAGTGTCAGAATTCTAACCACTTCACCTCCCTTTCCTTCATTTTTCATAAATGCAGCAGATGTTGTATGCACTGATTCTAGACTAAGTTTTGGTACATGTAGAAGTGTAGTAAAATTTATGCCCATTGGTAGGGTTGGCAATGGATCGAGTGGACCATCACCCACACCTATCACCTGCTTTCACCTGCTTCGTTCAATCCACCCATTATCCGCAAGAATCAAACCCAATTCATCCACCCACCATCTGCTGATGAAAACGGATGGATCGAGTTGTAAATGGGGAATGGAAGTTTATGTGTAATATTGGCAAATTTATAAGAAAAATAAGTTTTATCTTTTGAAAAGTTTGAAAAAAGATATTTTTGGGACAAGAAATGAACAAATATCGTATTGTCATATTAATTTAATGAAAATCAGAGGTAAAATTTAAAGGATAAAAATCAAAAAGTAAACTAATGCAAATAGAGAATAAACAAGTACATGACTAAACGGATGATGGATCGGGTGACATGTTGAATGGAGTATCATCCGAATTCAACTCAATCCATCAAATCATCACCTATCATTCATACATGTCAGATTTTTACACATTTTTTTAGATCGGATAGAATGGATATTCATCGAATGGGTAAACTTACCACCCCTGGGCCGTTAGGCATATCGTGCATGGAATCCTACTATTGTACTATAAATATGTCACGATAGCATAGCGTGATATGTAAGTACAGATGCATGCAGGATGCAGCTACGCTAGAGTTAAAAACTTAAAAAAATGTGCCCTCTGGGGAGCTTCACTCGAAAGGGCCCCTTCTACACAATGCTTTATATATGGTTGGCCCATTTGATAATTGAAAACTCAATGTCATTTCAAACTGAACACTCCTTTTTTGTGGTTTTTGTTGAAACCTTGGAGGAAGAGAGATGCAATATCGTTGACAGTTGCTGTAGTAGCACACTTGCCTATTTATCTGCAACGATAAAAACAAGTATGATTAGTCCAACATATGAGCTAATCATTTTTGTGATATATATAACAGATCTATGATGTTTAGAAAAATTCAAATATAAGTAGTCTTATTGGTATAAATATTTCTATAACTAATAATTATTTTTCAATATAATAAAACAAAAGAATCTATAATTGCAACAATCTTCAAAACTTTAAAAAGTAACATTGTGTTTTCTTCATTCAACAAGGGGTTTTCAAACATTTTTTTCTGTTTTTTTGCCCCTATATGCAATTTGCAAATCCATTGTTTCGTTATATCAACATGTGAGGAATCCATTAGGACTTACTTAAAGACCCTTAAAAAAAAAAGAAGAAATTCAATTAAGCAAAAAAATAAAAGATAAATATGACCATAAAAGTTATATGAAACTCTACATTCCCATATATGCAGTTTGCAAATCCATTGTTTTTGTTATGTTAACATGTGAGGAATCCATTAGGACGTATGTAAGGACAAAATAAGAAGAAATTTAAATAAGCAAAAAAGAAACAATAAATATGACCATACAAGTATATGAAACTCTACATTCTACAAGCTAAAAGACAGTATGCATAAGACATACTATAAGGTAGACTTTTTTATTGTGACTTTTATTAATAAAGTGACTGCAATAAAAATCATTTTTAAATTAACTATTACTCATCACTAAAATCAAAAGTCACTGTAAAGTATATTATTAGCAGTCTCAAAAGCTTAAAAAGTCACCTGTAAAGAAATATGTCTCATAGTAACCTAGAACTTTGTGCTAAATGGAAACATATGGTCGAGTAATAATATATATATATATTCACTATATCAAGTCATTATATGGTAGGCACACTCAAAAAAAATCAAAAGATTCATTATATATATGTAGACATTTATTTGACTAACTCGTCTCCGAATCTGTGCTACACACAGGTTGTTTCAAAATTTATCTTAAAATATTTTTAGAAATATTATGATTAATCTTATAAATTAAGCTTTTGGAAATAACACATAAGTAATTGAAAAGACACTCTTCATTATAATGACTTTAAATCATATATTATTTATACTTTTATTTTTAATAAAGTAGCGATAAATACTCAAGAGACACATATCATAACTGCAGTTTTCACACTCACACACATATATATAATGAATAACTTCATGAATTTTACTGATTATTTGATAGAATATTATTTAATTATAGTGGTGGTGAGTAATTGCCATAAACATTTTTTCATACCATTGGTATAAAAATTAGAGTTAAATGATATATGTGTCACTATATTTTTAAATTGTATTAGCAATTCCTTCAAAATTTTATTTATTAGATGTATGCTCCCCAAATTTTAAATTGTCTTAAAATTACCACTGGGTGAACAAAAAGTTTATCATACTGGGTAAAAGTCATAATTTAGTTCATTTTAAAGTGGAGAAACTTAACTAATTTGCAAATAAAATAGGTAAAAATATAAAACTAGTAAAAAGGTCTTATGAAAATTTAGAAAATAATGAAAAAATATTGAAAACATTATTCAAATTGTCACCATCAAATAACAACAATGATGACAACAACAACAACAATAACAATAACAACAATATTGCTATCATTATTGTTGTTGTTATTATCATTGTTACTATTACTCATATTATTGTTAATGTTATTGTTATTATTAAGGCTATTGGAAGTGAATAGTCCAAACTTTTAGGGTGCTTGGATGCCAACAATTGAGACATTTAAAATCACTACGCGATAAAAATTATAGTAGAAAATAACTCATGAACTCTTAAAAATAAATATCCCAAAGCTCAGAGTGGTGGAAGATTTGTTAAGTTTCACATTATCGGTATTCAAGCCCATCAAATTTTGGATTACTTGTGTCTAATAATTCTTATCACCATCATCATCATCATCATCAATGTATTGGTTATGAAAGGTAAAATTCTTTTTTCGACATCTTTTGTTAACATTAATTATTTTTATATTTTCAAGAGGATTTTATTTGTTGATTTTTACATAATATTATTTGTTTGATTGCTAGTTGGTTGGTTGGTTTGTTTATTCATTTTTAAAAAAATTTCTTCAATTTTTTATTATTTCTCTAATTTCAGAATTCAATCTTTTTGCAATTTTTTCTTAACCCTTATCTGTAATTTATTTGCAATTAACTTCCCCATTTAAGAAATAGGCATAATCATTGAGATTGTGATTTTTCCCTGGTACAGGGGTCTCCCAGTAATCCGTCATACTTTCGATAAATTCAACTTGAGTGATTGTACCAAAAAACAAAAAAAAAGAGCCAAATTTTAGAATTAAGTGACATGCATGTCATTTGATTCAAAAAAGATTTACACATTCCTTTATTTGCCAAGTTCTAGGGGCTTTTCTCCAAGGTCATGTTTAACCTTTTTTTAAGGGACATTGTAACGAAAATTTAGCGTTTTGAAATAAATTAGGAGTCAACCTTAATTGAAGTTTATATGATTAAGCTTTAGATGAAGGACTAGGAGTCTTGGAGTATAATTTTATTTTCATTAGTTATGTAGTAATGTAGCAAAGAAATATGCCCAACTTCAATTTGACAACTTAAACGAAGTATATATATTTTATAAGATTGATTATGTAAACCCAATAAAGACAAAATGGAAACATATGTTTTTGACTTTTGTAGATGTACCTGAATCAGTGTGATGTGGTCCTTTAACGACGTCAAAATTTTTGTATGTGTACCCAAAGAAACTGATATCTTCTTGTGTTTTCATACTCTGCAAAAATTAAGAAATAAGAAATATAATTTTCTACTTTCAAATTCTTTCTATATGATCTAAATCACTGTTTAAACTCGAAACTCTTCTATTATGATACTCTTCTCTTTGCTCACTTAATTAATATTTGATGGGCCATGCAATAGACGTTGAGAGCTCACTACATGAAGCTACCACAGCAACATATTTGATTCAAGCACTAAAATTCTACTTAAAAATCAGGGCTCTAAAGAACCAATACAAACGCCCAAAAATGTATCATTCTTATCTTGTATTCGGAGGGCTGGCGAAGAGAGAAATAAATAGAGCAATGAACAGAAGTTACCTTCCGGTATGGACCAGATCCATTTCTATTCTGATTTGGGGGATCCACCTGTTAAAAAAATATTTTTGTTCTCTATAAATTAGAACCGTTACAAGTAATTCAATTGACAGAAAAACTTGTTGGACTAACATGAGATGTATAAAGAAAAACTTCTGTATAATGACACTTCAATAAAGCTATTTGGTGCAAGTGCACACTGGATTTGAGAAAAAGCACGTGCTTTATTAGCATGCAAGGCTGATTTCAGTGACTATTAAAAGTGTTGTACAGGTCGCTAATGTCTAGGCCCAGGTTGTGGGGTGCCTTACTATGACGGTTCAAATTCTAACGGAATTATTTTCTCTTGTGAAGGGAAGCATTTGAGGTATAACAAGTTAGGCATTTGTTGAAGTTGAGAATAGAATGTGTACTGCTTCCCCCCTTTCCTCCTAGCCCTTTCAGATTATGTATAGATAGGGTCCACTAGGTTATCCTATGTACCATTACTAAAGCCAGTTAAATGACATAGAACACATTCTATATAGGATAGGAGGAGCAAATCTTGACATGTTTTCTCTACCAATGTTTAACAAGTAAATTTAATCGAATTCAATTTAAGGTCGTAGTCTCCCTAGAAAAACAAGAACGTGTCCAACGTGATATAAATAACTGGAACAAGAACAAATAAGGTTATGTACCTCTTCAAATTTCATGAAATTTTGTGTATCAAGCTCATCATTAACCGTGGGCTTAGAGGCTGCTTTCATCTCATAAAGTTTGTCCCATTCAACACCTTTGAACCAAGGGTGTGCCTATATATTCAAACCCGTAATACTTTTATACGCGGATGAAATGGGAAATGGCAAAAATTGAGGAAGAATTTTCGAAGTGTGACCAAAAAAGGTATAAACTAATAAAAATCACAATTTTTTTAGGTAGTTTGAAAATTAGTTGTGGTTAATTTTTTTCAACGTGATGGAAAATGAATCACTTGTTCTTTTTAATATACTTTCTAACGTACAAAATGAATTTTAATTACTTTAGATCAATTCATATACATGGGTTCAAATGATTTCAAATGAGTTTCTTTATGTTCACGTTTCGAATTATTTACGTTTCAATCCATCAAGATATAGTGCATGGAATCCATAATTGTGAAAATAAACACTTCGGTCCATACAACTATGGGAATAATTTACACATGGGTGACAATTCAAAAATAAAGCTGACTTGAGTAATGTAATTATCAAAAAACCAGTCAGAAAATGGTGAAGAGAGGGCACATGTACTCCCACATATAAGGAAAACAAACTAAGAAAAAACAAATCACGACAAAGATTAGCTATTATTAATCTAAAAATTCGTTTCCCAATACTCGCCAAAAAAAAAAAAAAAAAAACCGCACTCTATCTTTCGTCTTCTCTCTGCCACAAAAAAGCTTTATTTTAAGTAGAATATTTTTTTAATGTGTTATTTTTTTAGTCAGATGGAGGGAAGGAGCTCGGCAATTCATTAAAGTAGGGGTATTTTTGAAATATTAGAGTGCCATATTATGTGCTCAAACAAAAAGTGATCACCTGCCCCCTTTTATAAATTATTTCATAGTTGAGTGAACCTAAATGTTTAGTTCATAATTATGAGTTCCAAAAATTAGTGCAACATACTTAAATAAACCATAATATAAATAACTCACTTTTCTTCAACTTATAATTTTTTGAAGATTATTCCAATTTCTCAATTTTAAAAAGTAATTTTTAGTTTCTTCAATCATTTAAGTACCTGTTTGGCCTAACTTTTGATAGTGTTTTTAGACCACAAAAACACTAACTAGGCCAAACACATATTTTTTAAAAAACTAAAAACTGTTTTTGAAAAACATTTTTGAAAGAAACTGCCCCAAAAACAGAAGCAGCAATTTGCTATTTCTGATTATAGATTTTCATGGAGCGCGCCTTATAATATGGGGGGTGTTTAAATATTATTTGCGGAGAACACTCAAATATTATTTGCATCTAGACTAATATGTCCCTGAGAATCAAACAAATTCCCACCGAATACCCATATATTTCACACGTATAGATACAAGATATTCTACCTAAAGATTCTGCATCTCTCTCTGTCCACCGCCCCCTATCCAATCGTATTCCAATAGAAAACAATCCCACTGCAACTTCTATACTGATTTTCATCTTACTTCTCTGTGTTGCCATTAATCACCAATTCTGTTCTTACTTTGAGTTTTGGATCCCTAATTATCCATGTTAAACCTATATATCTCAATTTTACATGCCATTTGCTAATGTAGATTCAGAAAAATTAGCTAATTTTTTTTATAATGATCAATTAATTCATCGAGAAACTTATTTCAAACAATGAAGTGGAACACAAAAACATATGGAGAGAGAGAAAGTGGAGAAAGAGAGAAAGTAATTTCAAGATCATTAGTTTCTCTGACAAGACATATTCAATAGCTAACAGACAAACAAATATTAATGTGGACATAAGTAAAGTATTTAATTAATTTTCTTCACAACTTAGACTTTAAGCAATGGGTGGCTATTGCTCCTTTTCATCCATCAAGTCCGAAAAAAGGTCAGAAATACGTGTTACTATTTGCAATGAATAACTTGATGTTTTTCAAGTCCAAAATAGAAAATGTAAAAAAAAAAAAACAAAAACAATAATTTCACAAAAATTAGGCCAAACAATTCAATTCTTTGAAAAACACTTCTACTATAAATTAGGCCAAATACTTTCTAATTTCTATAAAAATAATTTTTAAAAAAATTACTTCTAAAAAATAAAAATAATTATTCACAAATTAAGCCACACATACTCTTATTTCTTAAAAGTCGAAATGACTTCTCCCTCTGCCAATGATTGCCCACTGCAGCCCATTTCATGCTCGGTAACTACCGTGGTCATGTACTCATGTGCTGACCAGTCAACTATCGATGGCTTCGTTGCAAGGGCGGATCCACTTGGGCCCTATCGATGTCTAGTGCAACCGTTGATTTTTATTTTTTTTTAAAATGCTAATGGCTTTTTAAAAAGCATTATGTTTTCATGCCAGTGGACGCCCATAGAAATAGAATTGGAGGAAAAAAGCTCGTTGGACGCCAAGTGAAGTTTTCGCCGACTCGCAATTAGTAACAAATCTCTCAGTCTATCCACGAGTCCCTACGTGAAACTGAAACAACGAGACTGGACAATGAAGTATGTCTTTCATTATTTCGGTCTTTTCTCTTTTTAGCCACAAGTACTTGAACGAAGTTGATTTTCAATTAGAGTTTTAAAATTTAGAATTCTATCCCATTATATTAGTTAAAATTTCTTTAATTTAAAATTGTATTCCACCACTTCTCTATTTTATAGAATTTAAACTTGAATCACCCAATAAAATATTTGACATGAACGCATCTTGCAACATACGACCTTTCTTTAACCGCTTAAACAACATTTTTAAGGGAATAAAGGAAAAACAAAAAAAGAACAAAAAGACAAAAACTAATGGAACTTGCCACGAAACGATAGATCGTTCTGAATAGCGCGACAAATTCCATGAAAGCAAATTCATAACTGACATCTGGCAGTGGGGCCCCCACTGGTCGAACGCATCCCATCCTCGGAAATGCTCTAATTCACCAAGAAAGCGGCCATCTTTTTCATCATATTTTCCTAATTAACATGAGTGTGTTTGACTCTTCAAGGGTATTGAGACAAGGAATTAAGCATGGTGAGCAAATAAATAAAATTTGTGATTAAGAAAGATTGTTCATATGAGCTGGCTGGGTTATTCTTAAAAAAAAAAGTTTAGAGGGAAGTTAATCTTCAGGTACCTTGAGGTATGTCATTAATAATTTCACGCTTGTGTTTTTTGAGCTAATATTTTAGTACCTCGAAGTTTAGTAGCTAGATATTTAGGTACCTTTCATATATTCAATACGCCCCAAGTTTTTGAAATTTATATTTTTAACCTCAATCCTTAAAAACGTACTTTTAAAAAATCTAATTTTATGTATGTGATATTTTTCTCATAAGTACTACTCAAAGCCCACTTTTAATTGGTACTAGAGCCATGTGAACAAAAAATAATTAATATAATTAATAGTTAATTATGCTAATTAATTATATTTAATGTTTGAATCATCATCCACTTGTCCTACTCCAAATTACTCACATATTGTGCACACACTAGAGGGACACCACTTCAATAGTACCACAGTTAAACTATATTACTAATATTATTTTAAAATTAATAGCAAAATTAGAGAAAATTAAGATAAAATTAAGGGGATAAAGAAGGTATTATCTATAATCCATCTTTCTTTAATCAACGAAGTTAGGTATAGTAAAAAATTTGATTTAGGTATTAGTATTCTATTTCAACATAAATATCATTTCCAAAACCTAAAAAAGAAAATCCATTTGCTTTACAAGATACAAACATCAAATAAAAAGTAGGAAAAGAATAAATTGAAAAATCACCGAAAATAGTAGAGAAAGAAGAAGAAGGTGGAATATAAGCAGTACAATCTAGAGGAGTTACAAATAATGTTTGATAGAGAACAAAATCCAAATAAATTAAACAAAACTATGAGTGCCATAATAGACAAACAAGAAGTACTATTTGGTGGTAAAGAAGAAACAAATAATGCCTAGTTAGAAGAAGAAATATATCGACAAATGAACCTAATTAAACTAGAGGATCTTAACATTGTTTATTTAGAAGAAATTAGGGAAACATGGGATAAAAAATATCAAAAAATGGTGGCTAAAAGTGAAATCAATGAAATTAGCGAAGAACTAAACATTGAAGAATTTGAATTCAATTTATTAACAATGTTATTCCAAAATCTAAAAAATTTGGTGAATCTTCTAGAAATACATATTTTATGAGACCTATACATCTTCCAGCAGGACGAACAATCACTTTTTCCTTTTTGGTTCATTTCGAAGAGAACCACATCATTTGAAGAAGTTAACCTTACCCTAAATAGCTAAACAGGTTACATTCTAAATATAGATGCAACTTCTAATACAAAAGAAATATTTTCACTTTTTTATTGGCTAAGGTATGTGAACAGTGTCCTAAATTTGAATACCACACAAATTGCTGGAAATTTCTTAAACTATATCGAGCATAATATTTCTGGCACTATAGCTGATTGGTATGACTCATTGGATGAGGAAGATAAAAATATACTAAGAATAATAAAAACATCAGCTGCTATGTTCAAACAATTATGTAATGAAATTGAAACTTAGTTTATTGGAGCTAAACTTGATTCAAAGAAAAGGCTACAGAGCGCCGAAGAAAGATTAATAACATAGAGTTTTCGACCTGAGATATCTGAAAATTTATATTATTGAATTTAGTTAATATTATAACAAAATTGGGCATAATGAAATCAATCTTGGTATGCTTTATAAGAAACTACCTTATTCGATAAATTCGATAATCAATGAAACATACACTACATGGCTTGAAAAGGTGGATGTCATTGGTACTCTTGGAACAAGAATCTCTTATTTAAGAAAATATGTCAATGATCAATATGTGATCTCAAAAACAAAAGACAGTGAAGAAATAATTTCTAACATGTGGGATAATTCTCTTAATGGGAAAATGGACCTGAGAAGAGAAGAGAAATAAAATCTTATAGAAAAAAGAGCTATAACAAGCAAACAAGAGCAAAATAGAAATGAAAGTTTTATGACAAGCCAAGTCCCGAGAGGCATAGATTTTTCAGAAAAGTTGTTTATTGTCTTATAGGGAAATATAACTATAACTATTGGACATGTAGAGAAGTAGATCAGTACGTAAACGAATATACAATTAGAAAAAATGACAAGCTTATTAAAACATTGGGTACTTTGGACTATCTTGAGTTTGGCGAGGAAGAAACACTAGGGCTCCATTTGGACCTTGAAAAATTTGGTGGAAAGAAAAAAGTTTGGGAAAGTGTTGGTTTAGAGAAAATTACAAAGAAAAAAATATGGATAAAAGTTAGATAAAAAAATTATTAGAAACAAGTGATAAAATTTTTCTCATAAAATTATGAGGAAAGTTTGAGGAAAATTCCTAATCTCCTCCAATTTCACATTGCTTAGATGCCATCAGCATGATTCAAGTAATTCATTAACATTCAAATTTCTCATCTAAATTGTTGTATTTTTTTCTCAATCCACACAACAGGAAAGAACTCATTTTTTTCTTACTTTTTCTCCTTCAACTTTTCTTTTCACCAAATTTTCTAAAGGTCAAACGAAGCCTAGACCTAACTTGGAAAAATGAGGGAATTGTTGAGATAGTAATGGAAGATGAATATATAGAAAGTAATTATGAAGAAACTAGTCATATGATGGAAGTTAAAGGTAGCTCAATCAGTCCTGGCAACGTTCAAGGAGAAAATTTACGGTAGATAATGAGAATGAAGACATCAAAGGAGATTGGTTCTTTCTTATAACTTAGAAAGACATGATCTATAAAAAATATATCTTCTAATTAAATAGTGAGTTTGTATGCGAAATCATGGAAGGGAATTTAGAAATAAAAGATTGTGAATTTGACGTGGGAGAAGTTAATCTCAAAATTGGGAAAACATCCTTAAGCATAATAAAGATGGAAATTACATGTATATTTATGCTAAAAGTATCCAAGTCCAAATTACAGTATTACAGTATTATGGCTAGAGATATTAATCTCTAGGCTTTGCTCTGTGATATCAGGCATACAAATTTGATAACCAAACAATCATAGGGATTAACAATAATTTGTGTAATGGTTCAGTAGGATGGAATTGCCAACCTAGATATTATGTGAGCCTAAAAGATGAATTTATCAAAAACTTCCTACCCCTTAAGATAAAAATAATTGGTATGGATATGAAAAGAGGAGATTACCACTAAGGATATTTTGAAAAATAATCTACAAATTAGATAATATTATAGATCTAAGGACTAAGGTAACAATGATAGAGGTAGAAACATTTGAAAGTCCCATACAAATGCAAAAAATTCAAGGAATAAAATTTAATCTGCAAGAGAAAAAAATTGATGGGTCTTGGATATCTAGCTCTGCCTATTCTACAAAAATCAACAAGATGAGTGTAATAAAAATTAATTAGAATGGAAAAATTGTCATTAAATCCTAATTGTTAAGAAGGATGAGTGCAAGCTTAAAATAGGGAGAAGGATATTCAACAACAAACGAAGAAGTTAAAGAACATGATACAATTACTATGACCAAAGAAATGAGTAGCATGAGTTTGAAACCCACAAACCACAGTGTAGATCGAAGTTATCGGGTACAAAACAAGGACCATTAGTAAGCCAATTTATGAGGATGAATGAATCAAAAGCATGACTATGGAGATATGTTATGAAGCAACCAACACTAATCCTAATAGCATTTATATCCCAATAAATATATATTTAGATGGATATAATAGATATGAATTATACATTTGCATCGATTGTGGCTGTTCTATAAGTCTTGAAAAAAGATCTTTATTTCTAGCATTTATTTGGAAAAAGCCGAGAATGGTTTACAAGTTAGAATAGTTGATAATAGCATAATGAGCCACAATAAAGTCATAGAAAGGTTATCGATATAAATATGAGGTGTCTAATACATTATACTCGCTCTATGGACTACTGATCAACTCTCCTATGATATGATTGTGGGAAATAATTTCCAAAGGCTATATTCCTTGTGCACACAGGCTATAAGACAAATCACATTCATGATAGGTGGTCACCCAATTCCTATTGATAAGCTAAATAAAACATACATTCGTCAGAAGATTAAGTTTACACGCAGCTAATATAGTGAGAAGGTGCATAACGTGACATAGCACTAGCAATTTTACTGCTTGCATTATTCGTTAAAGAGCATATTGTTGAACAATAAGAAGAATTATGGAAAGAACTCTACTTTAATAGTCCTCTTAAATTTTAGGACAAAAATAAGGCATTTGTGAAGATTTCTTTGCTAAACCCTAACACTATCATCCGAGTTAAATAATTGGTGAATACATACTAAGATATCCAAGAATTTAACAAGCAAATCAAAGAATGTTTGGACAAAGGGTTAAATCAGGAACAATAAAAGTCTTCACATCAGCTTTACTTTCATGATGAGAATTTATGCTCAAGAAAAAACAGAAAAAGCTAGAATGATAATTAATTCCAAAAAGCTTAATGATAATACAGTATTTGATGGTTATTATATTCCTAACAAAATAATTCATTTCAAGACTTTAAGGAACCTCTTGGTTCTTGAAAATGGATTGAAAAAATGGATATTGGTAAATAAAAATAGATAAAGGAAGCATTCCTTTGACTATTTTTAGTACTGCTTAAGGATGTATCTTAATGCCATTTGATCTTCAAAATGCGATTCAAATATTCCAAAGAAGAATAAACTACCCATTTAGATATCTATCAACTGAGAATTATATTAGAACTGTTATCCGCTACTAAACTGCTAATTTTTATCAAACAAGGCCTAAATGCTGCACTTCTAAACTGTTACTTTCAGACATGCTTATAATCAGTTTAAATTGGTTTAGGATTTTTTAAGACCTATAGGGGAATGAAAGCGCTTCAAAGATCTTAATCACTGTTGTCTAGTTTACGTTGATGATATTCTTTTCTTTTCCAAGACCATATAACAACATAAAGATGATGTTCTAACTATCACCCAAAGATGCCTTGTTCATGGTATTATCCTGGGTAAAAACAAGTCCATTTACGCTGAATAAGAAATAAAGTTTTTAGGTTTAGAAATAAAAGCTAGACAAATCATCATACAAAAATATATTTAGAAAACATAGAGAATTTCATGAGAAGATTGCATTTGGATGTTTTGCCTATGCTTCATAATTCATTAAAGATTTAGCTAAATTGAGAAAACCATTGTAGCAAAAACTGAAGAAACAAGTAAGTTGGACATTGACTCTCAGTGATTCAAAGATTATTCAAAACTTAAAAAAGATATATAAAAATCTTCTTGTCTTTAATTTTCCTAATGAACAAGATGATTTAATTCTTAAGATGGATGCCAACAATGAGCATTAAAGTGCAGTACTCAAATTTAAAGAAGGAGAAAAAACTCTACAAATACTGCAATCGAAGTTTTAATAAAATAGAATACAACTATCCCATGATGAAAAAATAAATGTTTACAATCATATGAGGAATTGAAAAATTCTTAATCTCTTTAGTCACAAAACTTTTTCTTATTCGAACTGATTGGAAAGAAATATTTGATTTTGTGAAAAAAAAGTTATCAATTATGCAAGCGCAAGGACAACTTCTGCATTGACAATTATGGCTTAACAAGTTTTTATTCTTTATTAAATACATATAGAGATTGAAAAATTCTTTTGCAGGCAGTTTAACTCATGAGTTTGCTAATGATGATTGTTATAGCAGAACTCCTGCTAGAAAAGGAGAAAATCTAAAATGAAATATCATTATTACTAGAACGGTTTCCCCTCATTGTAGAATCTTTATGGATATTTTGAAATTTCATATGAAAAGTAAATCATGCTTTGGTTTGTTGTCTTTTCCCTATCTAATAGTACAGAGATTCAACCTTTTAAAGTTGCAAATGAATTACTAACGGTGTCCTTATGATGGTCAAGCAAAAATAAGCTTGTATTTTCAAGAAAAATAGTTCAATGACAGGTATACAGTCTACATCGACTACTATCATAATTGTTCATATTATATTTAAGAATCATGGAGTACTATGATCTTTTTCTCTCATAGATCTGAAGTTAGTAATGCTAGATTCTACACTAATTCAATCCCTCTAGATGACCCCATTATGAAAATCTGGGAATATGTCATGGTAGTTTACCTTATGAAAATCCCTGATGCAAAGTACCCATTCTTCTCAAGATTAACTAAGTTTCAAAAATATATGTTTAAAAGGATCCATAGAACACTTACATCTCCTAATAGTCCAACAAGAGCATCATGCAATAGAAGTCTGCATACATATTGAGGTATATTGAGCATTGATTGAGTATAAAAACAGAAAATCCAAACTAGCAAATTATCTTATTCAATTAGTTGATCTAAAAGGTAGATCTCGATGCTCAATGATAAGAATGGTTTTCAGAGTGACAAGAGGTAGTTCGTGATCATGCTTTAGGAGTAGCCATCAGTTTTTACAACATTTACTCTCAAATATGGGCAATAATTGAATGAGAAAAAATATTAATGAATTACAGGAACACTACTTTCGTTTATCATAGTGATTTCAGTAAATATATAAAGGTAGAAGGATCGACTTTAGAAGATCTCTTTAATTCTCTCTTTAATGTTGGAGCTGCAAAATTTCTATCCAGAAAAGGAAAGAGACATGTACATGATCTATTTGAAAAATGGGATCCAGAGCATCTTGAATTTGATGAAGATTTTAAAGATTATCTAGATAATAGTGGACTTAAATACATTATTAGAGATAGCAGCATACAAAATCTCATTACCAACAACTAGTCTTGTCAACGTTAAATGCTTTGAAAAGTTGTTGCACCATTATGTGTTATCTTATCAAATGTCAAGTCAGTAAAGTTGATAAACCTCTGTTTTGACCTCATTTCAGATCCTATTTGATCCCTATTTCTCACGTTTCTATGCCAAATCTAGATGAGAAAGGGTCCAATTCACCACCTTGGATTCAATTGTGCTTATAATTTGATTTATCCTTACTTTCAGGACAAATCTTCGATTTTTATAGAAAGGACGATTTTGGCAATGAATTATGAGGAAGATTGAGGCCTAATGAAGCCCCGAGAGCCATAGAAAGATGGGTAGAAGAGGGCACGACCGTGCTGTAGGAGTGCACAGTCATGCTGCAGGGGCCAAAGCTGCCCACTGGCTAGTTGCAGGAGGTGCACGACCATGCGCCCTGCCAGTGCGTGGCGCACGGCTGCCAGTGTGTTTAGGTACGGCCGTGCGCCCTGTCGGTTTTCTCGACTTAAAGCGTCTTTCGCCCAATTTGGGGGACAACCCTTTTTCATTGTTTTTCCCTTCTTGAGCGCACTCTTTAGAGGAGATTTCTAGGATTTTTTTTTTGAGAGAGTTCATTCATGCTTTTGGATTCGATTTACCAACATTGAAGATTATTCTACTTTGATTCGACGACTAATTCAAGTTTGTGTCTTTCTCCGTTCTCTTTTGATATTGCTTTTTAGGGTTTTGGTTGTTCATCCATGTTGATTGAATTAGTTTTTGAGATTGTTGCATTCAACATGATTGTAGGCTAAATCCCTATCTTAGGTCGGGATTAGCCCCTATTATGCGATTTGGAATCATGTTCTACGCTTTGTGAATGAATGCCCATGTTTATGATTAAAATCTCACTTTGCACGCCATGTGTTTGATGAATTACTTGAGAGGAATGTATTCATGTTCTTAACTAGGATTTGAGACTTCAACGGAAGTTGAATCCTTTATCTAGAGCGACTTTGTGAGCGATTGATTTTCCTAAGATGAAAACAGTTAGGGTTTCAATTGAGAATTAAAGGTTATTTAATCCTGTGACTTGTCGATCTTAGTTTCATGAAAATAGATAACGAAGATTAATTAGCAAGTCTAATAACCTGCGAAAGTAGACGTAGATGCGTTTAAATCCGTAACCATTCTATCTCAGTTATTTGCATGGGTAGGCTTGCATGATCTAGTTCAAACTCCAAAGAGCACAATATTTTGATGAATCCCAATCTAGGATTTTTGTCATTTATTGATTTTGTTTAATCAAATAGCTTTCGGCAGATTGAAATTGCTGCCTTTCACTTTTCTTCAACCTGAGCTATTTCACCTAAATTGAGTAGTTTAATTAGTTGTCGTAGTTGAAAGGAGGTTCCATGTGGATACGATCTGTACTCACCTATTGCTAGCTACAGCTACACCGTGCACGCTTACGGTATAAATTTAAGACATCAAGTTTTTGACGCCGTTGCCGGGGAGCTTGTTCCTTTTAATATTAGGACTGATTGAAATACTCTAGACTAGGCTTTTATTTTCCTTTTTATAGTTTTTACTTCTTCTTTATTCTTACTAGAAACTGTTTACACTTGGACAGCGTCTATTTTGTATGTACAGGAGGAGCCAAGGGAATCAAAACCTTGTCCCAATCAATCCTGAAATTGAAGCCACCACTCAAAAGCGAGGTTGAGAAGCGAGAAGAAGGAAGAGGGCAGTAGTAGAGATGGCAGGAAAAGAACAAAGGGTGTTAGGTGACTACGCCCTGTCGCAAGCAACGGGTATCACATCATCCATTATGAACCCGACAGTCAAAACTAATAACTTCGAGCTCAGCTCTGCGCTCATTACCTTCTTGAGGCGAGACCAGTTCGGTGGACATCCCTTGGATAACCCCAATGCGCATCTTCGCAAGTTCCTTGCGAAATGCGACACCACTAAGCTCAATGGGGTGTCCACCAATGCAATTCGGCTGTGGCTCTTCCCCTTCTAATTGAAGGATGGAGCTAGTGACTAGTTGCAGAATAAAGAGCCCACCTTATTCACTACTTGAGAGGCTCCTTCAAAGGCGTTCCTCAGCAAATACTTTCCGCCTGGAAAAACTACAAAGCTGAGGACCAATATCACCTCCTTCTATCAGAGGGATGGAGAGTCGTTGTGTGAGGCATAGGAGAGGTTCAAGGACCTCCAGTGGCAGTGCCCCCACCATGGTGTTCCTGACTGGCTACTAGTCCAGACATTCTACAATGGACTAGAACAATCAGTCAAGATCTTAGTGGATGCCGCTACCGGAGGAGCTCTCATGAGGAAGTCCATTGAGGCAGCGAAGGTATTGTTAGAAAAGATAGTCTCCAACAATTATCACTGGTCGACCAAGAGGGCCACCTTAATGAGGAGCGGTGGTAAATACGATGTCGATGCAGTTACACTCTTAGCCAGTAGAGTAGATGCATTGGCCCAACGGCTTGACAAAGTGGGTAATTGCTCAGTTCTAGGCAGATCTTCAGGGCCATTAGTTGGGGTATATGCCAATTGTGAGATCTGTGGTGTGCAGGGGCACACATCTACTGAGTGCCACAATGGTTTCTATTCCATTGAGCATACTAATGCCCTACATAGCTTTAACCCACCACCACAGAACAATCTATACCTCAATACTCACAGTTCGGGGTGAAAAAGCTATTCAAACTCATCTTACAGGAACCCTAACTGTCAACCTTAGAATGTCATACAGCCACCTGGGTTCCAATACAAAGCCCACTACAGTCTACCACCACCACCTCCACAACCCAAATTAAACTTAGAAAGTCTCATGGAGCAATTTATAGCGACTCAAACTAAGGCTAATGAAGCTCTTAGTGCGTCAATCAATTAGTTGACCTCTAAGTTCGACACTATGGCCTCCTATCAGAGGGCTATGGACACTCAGATCACTCAGATAGCCTAACAGGTCAGTCACTTGTTCAGGCCTCAGGGGCAACTACTAGGCTAGCCTGAGACTAACCCTAAAAGCCACATCAACACCCTTGTTGCAGTGGGCGAGGGGTTAGAGGAGAGCCTTGTGATGGTTCTTCAGGAGATAATTCTAGTTCCTAATTCTGCAGTGAGCAGAAAGAGGAGGGGAATTTAAGCTCTATTAGGAAGGTTAGTCCTCCACCCCCAGTTCGCCCTTATCAGCCACCTGTATCCTACCCTCAGAGGTTAGCCTGGGCCAAGCTCTCTTAGCTTGAGCCCATATTTACGCGATTCTTGGATATTCTGAGGCGGGTCTATGTCAATACCCCTTTCTTGGAGGCTCTCAAAGTAGCACCAACTCATCTGAAATTTCTGAGAAAACTTCTTTTCAAGAAAGGGGAGCCTGAGGGAGGATCAGTGGTCCCTATTGGAGAGGCATGCACGGTAGTTTTGTAGAGCTAGTCACCACCTAAGCTATAGGACCCAGGCAGTTTCTGCATCCCCTGTACTATAGGGGATCTGCAGATTGAAGGAGTTCTTTGTGACCTAGGAGCTAGCATGAGCCTAATGTCTCTCTCCCTTTATAGGAGATTTCAATTGCAGGTAGGGCTATAAAAGTATAACCCGACATGATAACTCGGCCCGAACCAAACCCGAACCGAACGATTTCAACCTGAAGTCGACACGATTTGACCGTTTAGTATGAAAACTTGTTATTTTTCAGTTTTGAGCAAATCTAAGCTATTTTCAAGGCCAACATGAAATTGACCCGTTTATTAAATGAGTCGACCCGACCCAACCAGTTTTATAAGCTCTAGTTGTATGACTTGCAACCCACCAATCTGACCATTCAGCACGCAAATTGCTCCATCAAGCAATCTGTGGGTATTCTGGAGGATGTTCCTATCCAGGTGGGTAAGTTCATCATTCCCTATGATTTTATTGTCCTGGATATGGATTAGAACTCCCAGGTGCCTATCATTTCGGGGAGACCATTTCTAACTACTGTTGGGACAGTGATCGACGCACAGTCGATGGGTACCATATCTTTTCAGGTGTGTGGGGAGAGATTGGATTTCTGTTTCCTTTCACCCACATCATCTTCAGTGCCTATCAACCCCCCACCCCCTGCGGTCCCTGAGCATGTTGACCCTCCCACAGTTATTTATGAGATTAAAGTGTTTGATGGAGACGGGGGACCCTGTATGCGGCCTGCAACTTCTGTTTGTACTGGGAAGGTAGGGGATCCTACTCCATAATTTCACACCTCTACTAGTACACCTCCTATGCCATTATTGTCTACCATTAGGAGGTAAGGATCAAGTTAAGTACCTTAAACAAGCACTTCTTGGAGGCAACCCAAGTGTTTCATTGCTTTTGGGGAAAAAAAACAAATAAAAAAAAGTATGTCATTCTTCCCTTGTCCTCCCCTCTTCCTTTAAGTGCTATTGGTCCTCCCCTACCTTTGGTCTTTTTAATTGCCCTTTTCATTGAGGATAATAAAAGTCTTAAGTATGGGGGGTGAGCTTATAGCTCTTTCGGTGGAATGATGGATTTTGAGGCATGGGTTGAATGACATCACTTGCATTTGCATCATATAGATAGGATGGCATATAGTTTTACTAGTTTGTCTTTGCATTTTTTTTTTTTAATAAAGCATGTAGTTTAGAGTATATAGTTAGATTTTACATCTTAAAAGGATAATTAATCGAGCTGGGAGTTCATAAGTTTTTCAAGTACTACTTCTTACTCCCCTCTTCATTATCCTTTATATATTTACTGCTTTCTTAGTTATATTTAGTGCTTTCTGAATAAAAGAGTTGCCGAAAATTTTGCAAAAATTCCTTTTATAAAGAGAACATAAGGGGTGATGATTGATTGATTAGGCTGGTCTGTGTGTTGAAGTGTGGCCTGTTATAGTATGAGTTTTGTGAAAGTGTATTTGACATTGCCACTTGTAGTTCCCTTACCCTATGTTGCATGCCAATAGCCCTAGAGATTTATGTGATTTG
The DNA here is from genome assembly GCA_029747015.1 of Carnegiea gigantea. Classification (NCBI taxonomy): domain Eukaryota; kingdom Viridiplantae; phylum Streptophyta; class Magnoliopsida; order Caryophyllales; family Cactaceae; genus Carnegiea; species Carnegiea gigantea. Next base: position 766,329 of record JAKOGI010000219.1, read on the forward strand.
CTAGATTGACCTTGATAAGTGAGACATATCATTGGAGTAAGTCACTTGACTATGTTAGATTTACCTGTGAGACTTTGAGCCTATTGACTATTCATTGCATATAGTCTCATACTTCCTTTCATATGTGACTCATTCATGATTGCATATCTAGAACTTAGTCTTGTTCTTTTTGAAGTTGTATTTAGCATGTGCATGTGTTAATATGATTAAGGCAATTTTTGTTCCATGTAGCCACATGAGCCAACAAGCCACCCATTGATGTGTACTATCCTCTTTGCCAGCCCTTTGTGCTTTTCCCCTTGTCTTTGTTGTTGTACTGTACGCACTACATAGTTGGCCTATCCATATTCTCCATGTCGTTGTCAAAATCTAGTGGAACAACACTTCTATTTGAGTTAGGTTTGCTTCGGAGGCTAGTTCACCTTGGGTACTTTATTAGTGGCTTGTTTAGGGGAATTCATGATTTGAATTTGTATTTCTCATGCCATTCACATGTCCTTTTTCATTTCAAAGAAAAGAAATAGAAAAGGGAAAAAAAAAAGGAAGCAAAGAAAAAGGAAAAAAAAAGAAAAGAAAAGAAAGAAGTAAAAAAGTTATGAATAAAGTGATGGGCATGAGCGGCAATAAGATTGTTTAATTCCTCCTTTGAGGCTTTTGTGGGGTTTGTTGCTCAATTTCTAATTATGATATGAAGTTGTTCTGGCATTAGTTGTGGAAGTAGTTTTTTACCCCCTAGTCTTTTGATTATTAGTTCCACTCTTTCCAAATTTGCTCCACTTCGCACCCTTTACCTTTGACCCCATTACATCCTTTTTGCAAGTCTTCATAATTGGCATATTGCATTTTGTATCAAGTGGTGGAGAATCGAAAATCTATCAAACTTATGGTAGTTTGCTTGATTAGATAGAGTATTGAGTGCATCCTTGTTAGATATTCTAAACACATTGAGGGAAGTATTCCACTTTGTTCTAAAGTGAGGTTCTACCAGTCTCGCTTGCTCACCATTTATTGAGGAAGATCTTGTCTTGCTATGTGCTTCAATATTGGGGTATCTGATGTGTTGCATTTGGGTAGGGGGCCTTATGGATGGGAGTGTGTGTGTTTTTACTGAAAATGTTTCATACCTTGACCTGGCCACCTTTAATGCATGATTTAGCTTGATCTATTGATTGCTCATCTCCTGCCTGAGGAGGCGTGTAACTAGAGGTTTATTTCCCGCTTTTATCTTTCTTAAGCTAGTCTCGCTTGAGGACAAGCAAGAGATAAGCATGGAGGAGTGATAAACTTCTGTTTTAACCTCATTTCAGATCCTACTTGATCCTTATTTCTCACTTCTCTATGCCAAATCTAGATGAGAAAGGATCAAATTGCTCCTTGGATACAATTGTGCTTATAATTTGGTTTATCTTTACTTTTAGGAGAAATCTTTGGGTTTTTATAGAAAGTACGATTTTGGCAATGAATTACGAGGAAGATTAAGGTATAATGAAGCCCCAAGAGCCAAAGAAAGATGGGTAGAAGAGGGCACGACCGTGCTGTAGGAGTGCACATCCATGCTGCAGAGGCCGAAGCTACGCACTGGCTGGCTGTAGGAGGTGCACAGCTATGCGCCTTGCCAGTGCGTGGCGCACGGCTACCCGTGCATCTAGGCACGGCCGTGCAACCTTTTGGTTTTCGCGACTTAAAGTGCCTTTCACCCAATTTGGAGGACATCTGTTTTTCATTGTTTTTCCTTTCTTGAGAGCACTCTTTAGAGGAGATTTTTAGGATTTTTATTGAGAGAGTTCATTCATGCTTTTGGATTCAATTTGCCAACATTAAAGATTATTCTATTTTGATTTGACGACTAATTCAAGTTTGCCTTTTTCTCCTTTCTCTTTTGATATTGCTTTTTAGGGTTTTGGTTGTTCATCCATTGATTGAGTTAGATTTTGAGATTGTTGCATTTAACATGATTGTAGGCTAAATCTCCTATCTTAGGTTGGGATTAGCCGCAATTATACGATTTGGAATCATGTTCTAGGCTTTGTGAATGAATGCCCATGTTTATGATTGAAATCTCATTTTACACTCAATGTGTTTGACGAATTGTTTAGAGGGATGTATTCATGTTCTTAACTAGGATTTGGGACTTCAACGAAAGTTGAATCCTTTATCTAAGGCGACTTTGTGAGCGATTGATTTTCATAACGTAAAAATAGTTAGGGTTTCAATTGGGAACTAAAAGTTATTTAATCCTATAGCTTGTCGATCTTAGTTTCATGAAAATAGATAATGAAGATTAATTAGCCAGTCTAATGACCTGTGAAAGTAGGCATAGATGCATTTAAATCTATAACCATTCAATCTCGGCTATTTATGTAGGCAGACTTGCATGATCTAGTTTAAATTCCAAAAGGCATAATAGTGCGGTGAATCCCAATCTAGAATTTTTATCTTTTATTGATTTCGTTTAATCAAATAGCTTTCAGCAGATTGAAACTACTGCCTTTCAGTTTTCTTCAACTTGAGCTGTTTCATCTAGATTAAGTAGTTTAATTAATTCTGGTAGTTGAAAGCAAGTTTCCTATAGATACGACCCGCACTTATCGGTTGCTAGCTACAGGTACACCGTGTGCTTGCAGCATAAATCTAAGACATCAAAAATAATGCTGTCTAGTATTCATGAAAGTATCTTGTAATAGTTTGTATATTGTATGGTCAATCTTCTCTATAAAAGGAGAAGTCGTGATTTGCGAAGGAACGAGGTCATTTGAGTAAACTTGAGCAAAAGAGTAGTCGATTTCTCTATTTCTTTATGAGGAAGCATGTCTGATGACCTTAGCTATTTAATTCCTTCAAATCTTTTCATTGTAGTATTTTTACTTCTAAGCTTTCAACAAAAGAAGTTTTTTAGTATGGACCGTTATTCAATCGAACCTTATATTTTAAATATTATAATTTCTTGATTAAAATCTCACTATCTTTAAAACCTTAAAAATTTGGTTAATGACTACGATCTGAGGTAGGAAGTGAAACGCATGTACTGTACCTGATCTAAGGAAGGTGTTGTAGAGATTAACAATCTATATAACTGGAATTTAGAGGAATGCTAGGGTCCAACGTTGACTAAATACAGGTAACAGTCAAAACTCTCTAATTATATTAAGCTTTATTATATTGCTAAACATGGTGAGCCTACAATCATAGAAATATAATATCTATGATATGAATAACAGATTGTGATAATTAATATCATTAAAGTCATTATAAGAAATTTAATCAATTAAAGTAGGCATATTTTTTGAAGAAACCCTAAGAATAGTTTTATTGCATGTTTTACCCAAATTTGGGGCATTTTCATAAATTTCAAAAAGTTTTGGTTCGAAGTACGAAAACGAAAAGTTTAGAAGGTAATAAAAAATCAAAACGTAAGACTATAAGATACCAAAAAAATAGGTCAAAAAGGAGATGTCCAAAAAAATCAATGACACGTCTGTCAATGTACTAAAAAATAAACTACTCTCTTATATGAATCCCTTTTTTTTGGGTAAGAATATGAATATTTAATTTGAAAGTTTGCTATATGTATCTTTTGTAATTTATAATACAGCGAGATCTATGACATTATGACTACAAATGTTATAAATTGAAGAAATTGTTTAAATTTTGCATGAAAAATAAAATTTTATGAAGGTTAGGTAATGTTATAAAACACAAAAATAGACAATGGTAAATAAAAGTTATGGCTTTGCCACTATGTACACCCCCATAACCACTACTATTGTCTCCCTTGATAATAGTATGTGGCTAGTATTTGCTATAGATCTGATGTCAACATTTAATAATTCTTGTTTCTCATTGATTTTTTTATTTTTTTATTTTATTTTATTTTTTGGGCGTGTCAGCCGGTAATATAAAAGGTGTCAGTTTGAAAAATTCAATATGTGAGCAAGAAAACCTTCCTCGTGAGCTTCCGTTGCTAATAGCCTAAAAACCTGAATAAATCTACTTGAAACATTAGTAAAGAGAACATATGGTAGGACAAACGAGGTGTTAGCCGTACACTCCTTTGTGGACACTCGATTAAGATCTGTTGATGGTTTTGTCTGTGGCCTTGGATCCTTAAGTTGTTCGCGAAGATTGTGGGTTCCCTCCACCAAGTCAGTGTGCGAGGTTTGAACAAATCCAATACACACCTTTCCTCAATCGCTTTTGGATTGGTTATAGTCTTGCGTGCACAACTACTATGTTTCCATGGAGAGTTCTTCATTTTGTACTTGTGTTTGCGCTTCAAGTACTTGGTGACAACTAAACCTGATAAAACTGACTCGAGACCGAAAACCCGAACCGAATAACCCGAATCCATACCCGACCCGACATTCGAAATATGCTCACCCGAAAGTGGACCTGAAACCCGAATTGCCCCGATCCGAACCATACCCGACTCGAAATTTCCTACGAAATTTCTTATTTTGGCATGACGAGCATATTTGACCAAAAATTGGTTGATCCGAAATCGACCCGAACTGAACTATACTCGACCCAAACCGAAGCGGCCCGAAATGTCACTTAACCCGAAAATGACCCGATCCAAACTTGACCCGACCCGTACCCGAACCGAATGACCCATTTGTCAGGTCCAGTGACAAAGCAGAAAACTGGAAGTAAGAAGGTTTTGCAGAATTGCCATCAATTCCAATGCTATCCTCAATTGAGTTACTATCGCCATTGCTTAGGAGATCACTTAATGCATCGCTTGTAATTGTACACTCAACCTAGAAATGTCAGCGAGTCCTACATGCGATCTAGGCCCATTAGACCTGATCCAATTAGAGTGTATGGGTCTAATAAAATATGATCTAAGGGTCTTAAGCGAGTCTGAGTCCAAAGGACGTGGGTTGGATCTGGATCCGGCTTGAAGAATTCAGACCCAGATCTAGCTGAGACCTATTTGAGAACCATTAATTTTGTTAAAAAATGTGGCAAAAGGTAATTAGCTAAAGTAAGTCTATATAGTAAACTTTAAAGCGACTTTACTTTCTGCTGGTTGTAGAAGAAGAACTATGTTTGTTATACTTGTTTAAAATTGATGGACTTTGTCTTTATGGTTTGTATTAAAATATTATTTTGGTGTATAGAACGTAAGTAAGAACACTTAGCTGTGGCATGTGTCGTTAGAATTTTTTTTATTGAATATCACGTCATCTAAATTCAATTATTTGTCTTTATAATGTGGTAATTGATGTTGAGATGTAGAAAAAAATAATTTTTGATGTAAAAAACAGTTAAGACCCGTAGGCAAGCCAGACCTACATGTTCCGGGTCTAGGTCTCATCTTTCCAGATCCAGTAAGTTTGGAGCGGGTCAAGGTCCATGTCCAAAAAAAATTAAATGGGTTTGGGTCCAGGTGAAACCGACCCAAAGCTGACCTATCGCCATACTCAACCATGTCAACTTCATGACCAATCTCTAAACATTAAGATGGCCCTTGTATGGGCTAATCACAATATATAGCTCCCATCATTCTGTCAAACCCAATCAAATCCTTTAGAATTGTAGCATTCTTCATAGTTGTCTTAGCACCCTTTGAATTTTAACAGAAAGACGATGCCTCTTAAACGAAGAAAAAACAAGATCCTTTACATGAGAGCAGGTTTTTGTCAGCACATTTTAGGATTCGCAAAGACTCGTAGCTAGTCCTTCTAGATGAAAATGTGTACAACAAACTTGCACTGCCTTGGCTGCCAAATTCCCTATCCTTACTCAAGTTCATTAAGAAGACATCATCCTCGTCACTTGCTAAGTCTCCCACCCCTCCATTAAACCATTTGCCTCACTTACAGCATTTTGGTGATCAAGAGTTGACAGAACCATTTCGAACCCTTACACCATCAGAAGTGCCTTGCAAGGTCAGGTTAGTCTCGGACATCTTAAAATTCGAAATATGAATATCTAATACACTGGGTTCCCCAACAACAGTTAGGAATATCCTAAACTTCCCCAATTTCCTTTGTAGAAGTGGTAGGAACTTTCACAACATCCTTCATGGAAACGGAAGGCTCCAATTCACTTTAGCTTGTTCAAAAGGATCACATCCCTCACTGCCTACAAGTAACCCTAGTTTCGGTAGCAAAGGGTTTTTGCTCCTTAAACCGTTTGCTGAGGGTGCTTTATCTCATGAATACTAGAAGAAATATCCTGAGGAAGCTTGAATCGCAGTGGAGTATCCTTACGTATGAAAAGCATCCATGTTATGCAGAATCGGTCACAACAAGAAGAGGAATGAAAGATGGTTGACAACAGGCAATAGAATAACTTAATTCAATTACCAACCAATGGGACACAATTCGAGTAAAACGCAACATAGAGTTAGAAGGGATGAAAGATAGACTGCAGAAAACTAAAAATTTACGGCCGTCAAACTCTTCTAGTTAACTCGAAGACAGGTAAAACCTAATCTGGGGCCAGAGGAGACTCGCCAAAGCTGGTAATAGCCAAACCATGCCATGGCTAGTTCCAATGGAGAGGAAGCAAATGAAGAGACGTGGAGCATTTTGGCCAGAAAGAGAGAAGCTTTTAGAGAAAGAGTGAGACGTGTATAAGAATTGCTTCTAATTCGATAAAGATGTGTGTCCTCAAAATATTTGTGCTTTTCATAAAAATATAAATTATTAAAAATATACCCACAAAATATGTGAATTTTTATAAAGCTATTAACTAAATATACAAATAAAATAAGTTTAGATATATTTACACTAATTTGCGAAAGCTCAAGTAATGGAAGTTTAGCTAAAAAGCTAAAACTAAAACGCCTCAAAGTTTTTTGTTTTTTTTTTTAAAAAAAGAAAACTCTCTAAAAACTATTCTTAATGATGACTAGGGACATTTGCCTGTTTATAATTAATGTAAATGTCTATAAAAATTTCAGTTGCACTTACACATTGGACACCGAAGGGGACATCAAAGCTACCACAATTCTTTTTACTTGCTCAAACCCTTTAACTTTATCAATGTGAGACGATATCATCTTTTATATTCTTTCATTTTATCAATGTGACATAATATCCACTTTCATATTCCAACAAAATTTGCACTCATGTTGATTTTCACCTGTCTATTTTCCCAAGATCACCATTTCTTTTATGTTTGAGAGAACAACATACCTTTATTTCGTCAGCGCCATTAGTGCCTATCCTGTGATCCACGTCGCAGAGCAATTTACTAATCAAGTCTGTAGCTTCAGGTGACAAATCTGCTTCTTCAGGGAAGTCCAAGTGATTCTTCCAATAGACAATCTGACAAAATCATATGCAAATAAAGGTTATTTTTATTTTTACTTTTTAAAAAAAAAGCAAAAGGAGCCTAAATAAGTATACGGAAAATATGCAATCTTTATGTTTTAGTATAAATCCGCAAAGTTTACTTGGACCTGTAATATTAATCTTTTCACAGATTCATCAAGGGAGTTAATTCACATCCAGTACGTCGACTGTAAATCTTATTGTCATGCACATGAACTACAATATTGTACTACTCTAGTATTACATGCATATGAGTATACGACCATGTACTCTTCTATAAATGTGATGTGAAATACCAAGAAAAGCAGAAGAGAGTATAACTAAACCTTTCTGCAAGTAGCTAAAGGATCATGAGAATAAAATGGAGGGTATCCAACGAGCATCTCATACATGATTGCACCCAGTGACCACCTGCAGGACACAATTAATTAGAACGGATCATTATGGGAAAAAGGAAATAAACTAAAAAGTCCTCCACTTCATTTTACAACCTGTCATTGTCTTACATAACTTCTTTTATATTTTCTGTTTTTCAGTGTTGGCAAGTCGATCTACTCCTCTTGAGCTTTGCATAGGGCTATCCAAGAAGAGATACAACCAAGTCATTAAGGGAGGCGGTGATTTTGATCAGGCCACTGGCAAGTGGTATGTTGAGGTCCATCAATTTCCAAAGTGAAACCTCAAAATCTCACGCCAATTGGGCTAACATCTTTTGGGTTATCTTACATGGGTCTGGGATGCACGGCATTTCTCTGTAATTTTGCTAGTATAGTAAATATTTCACTAGCAACTTGAAAACAGCACTTAATCTATTGGTTTGTCTGGCAATGATAACTTCTTTGGTAGTTTCACTAATTTTAAAGAACAATCGGCTCTTTTGCGAGTGTTAACTGTAAGTTAGTTGTATTTAGAGGTTGGCTACATGTAAAAATAGTAGTTTCATAGCTGTTAATGGGATAATGTAACCTTATAACATCATCATTAGTTCTCATCTTCATCGTAGTGGTTCTCACATCTATGTCAGTACCTTGAATCCCATCTGATAGTCATTTTTACAATATCACTGCCCCCCCCCCCCGCCCCCCAAATAACTAATGTGTAAAGCTATCTATTTAATCAAGTATAGCAACATAGAGATGCATAATAATAAGAAACAGGTGTGAAGATGGAGTATTGAGTACCAATCACATTCCATGCCATAACCCCTCTTTTGCAGGACTTCTGGAGCAATGTAATCTGGTGTGCCCACAGTGGAAAATGCCTGCGATCAACAAGTCCAATCCCAGATTAATGAGGCAACTTCTTTGCCATAAAAACAAAAAGCATAATTTTTTTCAATGACCCTTAATTGATCAATGATTTAGGGTAAGATGAAAAGCAGACCCAAACAAGGAGAATAAATAAACTGGATCAAGTCCACTAATGCGCTACAAACTTGACAATTAGTTGGCTGATGGTACCCAACATCTCAAGACGGGGCATAATTCAAATCATTTCAGATTAAGCATGTCTGGTTGGGATATGGCGTGCAGACACAAACCTACAACCCCCCCCCCCCCCAAAAAAAAGAAAGAAATCAACTGAAGCTCAGAATAGTTGTGAGGGTATGAATGGAGAAGCAGAGCAGATTCTAGTGATGGGGATCAACATTTAAAAAGAAAACCTTACGTGCTTCATTCTCAAGCAGAGTAACAGTTATGCTTCAAGCAGTTGGGAATGATCTTCTTGGGAAATTATTTTGTTCTTTTTATTTACAAACACAACAAAGTTTGGAAAGAAGTGTTAAAAACATAATTTTCGTTCATACCAAAGACATCAGAGAACGAAAATTCTCTAAGGGCTATATGTAGAGTACCAATTTCCTTCTGTTGACTTGCCAATGTTGCACTTGTTCAGCAGAATTTCTCCATCGATGAGCTTTGGGATTCATCTCTGGTCCACCGGTTTCCACGGATTCCTTAAGATATTTCTCATCCATAGGCTCATTTTCATCGATGGGGGAAATGTTTCTACAATCGAGGGGCTTGCAAAGGCCAAAGTCAGATAGCTTCATGTGCCCATTCTTGTCCAGCAATAGGTTGTCTGGTTTTATATCTCTGTCAAGGATATATGGCTAGTTGATCACAATATGAGAAACAGAAATGTGGAGTTAAAAGCATATTTAGCCAATCACAATCACAGGACATATAGATGGATTCCATCTCCCTGTTTGACTAGGCACCTATGCTGCACTGCTCTGCCCTTTAGGCAATCATGTGCCTGTAAAAGACCTCATAAGTTTCCATGAGATATAAGGAATAGAGGAATAAATTTTGACTTATATATTTGGTGCCTATTTGAGAACTTTAAGATCACCAGTAGTCTTCATCATACTCCGTTGACTCTACTTCATTCCACTTGTGTTCCTCTTTCACCCTTTTTTTCTTTTTATGAATTCTAGGCTGCCAAATTCATTAGATCCCGACCCAACAGGCCTTGTACGAAGCACATAATATTCATCCCTAGAGGTCTGGTTGTGCCCTCACAAATCTCCTATATATAACTAGGAGAAGTGCGAATGACAGGATTCGATTCCACATCTCTCATGTAGGAGGGGCACTTGGTATTTGGTATCAATTGAGCTACAAGCTCTTGAAAGTCCTATTCCACTTATAATGAATAATCAAGCTTAAAAATCACCTGTTAAAAATCTAAAAATCCTACTAAAGCAGTGAGAAGTAACCAATCTTGTTTAGGAAGCACTTGTTTAGATATCAAAAAGGAAAAAGTCGCATTAGCAGTTAACTACAAACAACAATTTGGATTTGGTTGAGTGGCACTACAGGTGAACACTTTTGTAGGGCTTGGCCTGGCAAGCTTTGAAACGCAATACTGAACTAGGTTCAAGTTCTATTGACTTGGCATTCTTTGGTTAAAAGCCGCATTTATCATTCCCCACCCAATGAGCCATGTGCAACTTGCCCTCAAAATAGAGGGGAAAAATAACAATAACTCTCTATTTGGGGTGAGGAAAATTAGTTGGAGAAAAAAATTTTAAAAATATATTTTTTCCCTTGTTTGGACTAAATAAAGGAAAAAGTAAGGAAAGAAAGATTTCTGGAAAACATGTGAAAAAATTGGACTAATTTAATAAGTAAATTTTCCTTCCAGAATTTGGAGAAAAATGAAGGAAACTTTTTGCGTGAACCACCTGACCAAGATGAGATTCATATATCAAGCTCCCTGATGGCTCTATCTTGACACCCATCTTACGTTCACACATTTTTCTCCCCTGCCCCATCAATTCCTCAACGAAGCATCCACTTTTGCCCCTATAGAACACAAATCGCACGGGCATGGCGCGAGTAGACAATCAACAACATAACCAAAAAAAAGAGAGCTGTTTAGCTCCACAGTGACCTCCCTAAGAGCCGCTTTTGGATCCCCTGGAACTTCGCTGGAGCTTCGCATTCGTTGCCATCGCCGAGTCTAAATGTCCAGATCCATTAATTGGCTCAAACTTTGCTGTGGGTGTTCCCCTCCACAAAGTGATCAAGAGAGAGAGAGAGAGAGAGAGAGAGAGAGAGAGAAGGTGGTTGCAAATAGGGTTAAAATATCAAGATGGACAGAAGCAATGGGGGATTTCATTTGTTTCTTTTGGAATTGAAATCGGCTCATCATTTTTAACCTTTTTTTTCTTGTATTAGTTCCTTGGTCCAAAGAAGGGATAATTTTTTACTTTCTTATCATTTTTTTCTCCTCATTTTTTTCTGCTTAAATCCTCTTTCCACCTAATTTTCGAAGGTCAAACAAAACCTAAGAGTTAGTTATGCAACAAACCTGTGGATGTAATTATGTTTATGGATGGATTCAATAGCTAAAACGCTTTGAGCAACATAGAAGCGAGCCACAGGCTCAGTCAAAGTCTCTTCCCTCATAAGCAAAGTCATCATGTCACCACCAGGAAGGTACTCCATTATCAGGTATAAGTAGTCTGCATCTTGGAATGAGTAGTAAAGCTTCACTATGTAATGGCTTTCCATTTCTGCTAGCAAATTCCTCTCTGCTTTCACGTGTTCTACCTGCGAAGTTGACTTTTCATCTTTATTAGGATATGAATATACTCTACTGTAACAATAAATTGATTTGTGACTGATACATGATAAAGTTTGCAAAAGTAAGGGGTTTTTTGAATGTAATTTGATAATCTGAGGTTAGTTCTAATGGTTTTCAAGCGTGAATTATGTTTACAAATGAGCCTCTCTTAGGAAATAAAGAATTATATTTGTTGCTTTAGGTATATATTGTTTGAAAAATTTAGAGTGCCTAAACATGTCATACATGTTATTCAAGTAACATATCAAATTCACATGTTTTTGCATTTATATCTTTTAAAGCACTGGCAGAACTAAATCTGGAGGTCATAGTGACATCACTAATTAGAATCTTAGGACCCTTTTTCTGAGAAAATAAACAAACGGAATGAAGAAGAAAATTTCTCATAGTTACGATGTAGTATACAGGGTTTTAGAGTTTTACTTAATAACGTAAAAGGGTTTTTCTCAAATAATAGCATTCTCTAAAGGGTCTAAGAAGTTAGAAGACCAAATGTTGCATAAATAAGACCAAAGAACAATTTTTTTTGTATTTTCTTTGGTGATGCATAATTAATTGCCCCCCTCCGCAGCCCAAAGAGTCCCATGAGGTGCTAGAAAGGAGAAAGAACTTGTTTCAAAGTATGGCATTTGTTGTTACCTGCCCTCGACTAAGCATTTCTGACTTCTTTAACTTCTTCAGCGCATAAATATTGCCTGATTTCTTCTCACGACATAACCTAACCTGCAAAGCGTAGTTAGTATAACGTACAAACATTGAGGCACCAAGCTTCTCTTGGAGCAATGTATGAATATGATGTGTGAAAATTTAACCTCCCTTACGGAATTCAAACCTTGGTGCTAATAATTACAGTTTGCTGAAATTTGTTGAAACCAATAGACTTTTCTATGCCTAAATTGGTTGGCCTTTTTACTGGCCCAAACTTGAAATTCACCCTTCAAATAAAATCTAAAACGACATATATTTACCTCTCCAAAGGCTCCTCGACCTATAATGGTGAGGAGTTCAAAGTTATCAACACAAATTTTGTGCCTTTTAAGGCGGATATACTCAGTCTCTTTGCGTTCCAACTCCTTGAGTAGATTGTTTTGCTCCTCCTCTGAAATGCCTAGAGAAGATAGTTGTTGTTCTAGCATTAAGCGCCTGCACTACAAGTTGTGCGACACTAAGTATTGACGACAAAACTATATGCCACTAAGGTAGTGTTTAGTTACGAGGAAATTGGTTTTTTTGGAAAATCAGTTTCCAATGTAATAGTCAAGGACAAAAATTATTTTCCAGGAAAATCATTTTCACCCAGATGGAGGAAAATAATTTCCATTTTGATAAGAGAGTAAGTTCCCTAGACTCCACGAAAGCCGCACCCATGTTAGGAGGTGTTGTTGTATAAGAAAGTAAGCTGATTTTCTTCCTTCTCTCCATTGATGACCGATTTCAACGGATTGGATTGAAACATGGCTACTCAATGGAAAGTACTAAAACTTAAATTCAGATTTTTCTTAGCATTACTTCATTTGGCAAACATTTATCTTCGCCATGATAAATCAGTCGATATTTTTTGCCAATTAAACAATTCAATTGACATTTTCCACCTATAAAACAACTTCAATGGTTTGGGTCAAAATGTAATAATCCAAATAGAAAATATTAAAAGAAATTCAAATTTGAATTTAGAGCTCAAAATTCTATCATTTAGTCAACATCATCTCAGCTACAACAACTGAGTTGATATTTTTCGACGCTTAGACAATTCAGTTGACATTTTATTTTTTTTTCATAAAAATGATTTATCTTGCATCAAAGAATGAAAAATGTGATATGTAAAATTCATTTTTTCAGGAAAACTATTTTCATAATGAGAATTTGAAAAGAAAGTAGTGGAGTGTAAGTGTACCTAATCAAGCTACACATGCAGTGAAGTGTGATAGTCATCATATCACAAGTTCACCTCTCCAACGAGAATTATAGAGGTTGGTTTCTATAAACCCTAAATTTCATAACAGCTCCTTGTCTTAGGCTCAATCCAAAGAAAGTTGAAGGGGGCAGTTATATGTACATTTTGCTTTAATAAACTAGAATCCAAGCCTAAGATATTACACGAAATTAACTTTTTCAACTATTTGGAAAGTGAATATGTTAATGATTGTGCAGTTGAGTAAGTTGGAGTACTAGTATGTTTAGATAACTAGAGTTTCATAATTGAAATTGGATGGAATACAAAGATTAACACTCCTGTAATACAATGGGAGCAACTACCAAGGAGATGAAATTAAAGCTCGCTATAATATATTGGTGACGTCTGATTTAACAGCTGAATTTAGACCTTATTCACATGACATCAATCGATCATTGGTAACATTGACTCTCTATGTTTATTTATTTCTATGCATAAGGTTGCAATGATGAGATAAGATGGTAGGAAATAAGAGGCTTACATAAGATCGTACAACATTGCAGAAGCTTTAGAATATTTGATGCACATCAAACATATAATTACAGAGATTAGTAATGAACTCTATAAAGATATGATATTAAAACATTATTCATTAACAATAAAATAATCAAAATATGGTGGATACCTATATATTCGAGGTTAAGTAAGATCTTATGACAATGTAGAAACTTTTTAAAAATACAATTTAATTAAAATAATTGTTGGAGAAGCATGTCGATCACAAATTAAAACAATAAAAATGAACGATTATGACGATGAAAAAGAAGAGGGTGCCGCTCTTTACGATTTTGATTATCCTTCTTTTGGGATTTGTAATGGTTTTCAATGAATTGTTTCGCAGCAGCGACTTTTTCCAATGTTAGATTTGATCCTAAGGGTTCTTCTTCCTCCTGATCCATGACCTTCTTTTCTTCACTATTCGCCATTTCCTCTCTTAATTTCTTTCTCTAAAACTTCTTTTCTAATCTCTCTTATGTCTATTATTTGCAAATTTTGAAGATCTTCATAAAGCTATTCAAGACATAAGCTAGATTGATGTTAACAAGAATTTTTATTGGTGGATTCCCAAATATGAATATTCTCTATAATTTTTACAATTAATCACTCTTGGTAATTTTTTTTTTTTTTTTGATTTTTAATACCAAAGCTATTGAATTGTGGACAACCTAATATGCGCCATGCATTGGTGCGTGTTGGGCCTAACAACTCTCAGTATTGTTAGTTGTTAACGATGTAAAAGAGGCATCATTATTTTCTTGATAATAAACTAGCGAAGATTCATTAAATGAAAAGTCATATGGCATCCATAATGAAAATCGTTTCTCAAAAGTAAATCTAAAACATCAACATACCTACAAAGTTAATGAAAGATATATTGTAGCATCCTTTTTGAACGCTAATCACATTCCTCAATGTCTTTGTATCTTTTTCAAAAAATAGCAAGGTATAGTATAACTTCATGGAACACATATGTATTTGATGTACATGCTAGATTATACTTGAAGTGAAGATCACCATAATAGAATCATATGAAATTCAATTGTTGATTATGCTCCCAGTAAAAACAATGAAACCTCATATGACGATATCCAACTTTCTTTCACGACTTGATATTTCCAAATCCATGGATACTCACATTAAGGCTAAGATTTTTTTTTTTAAAAAAAAATCCTAACATCAGAACTTGCACCAAGGTGGGAGAAAAAAGTTCGCACCAAGGCAAGAGACAAAGGCCATGTCAAAAGACATTACCCTAATTCTCATGCAATTGAGAGAAAATTTACAAAGAATATCTATAAAACTACCACTATATCTTTTGATAAACTAAGAAGGCATGAAACTAAAAGAATTCGAGCTTACTAGCAGCAATTATGGCTAATGGAAAACCTTTATTATAGTATGGAGCAAACTACAATTTTTTTTTTGGCCGATGGAAGAGAAAGAGGGAGGAGAGAGGAGCGAATTTGGTTGTAGTTTTCTTGAAATTAAAAGAGGTGCCAAGATTAATGTAGGTAGGATTTAAATTTAGGCTCTTTTAGTTATAGCTCATGAATTTATCAGCTAAGTGAATTGGATCTATAAAAAAATACATTTGTGTTAGCAGTGTTTTCCCCCCAAAACATTGTTCATTAGTTGAGTATCTAGCCCGATTCAATTTTAGAATAAGATGTAGATGAATGTGGCTACTAGCTAATTTAGTACTTAGTTTATTATTATTCAAATTCCATTATCAAGGGTTTGAAAACCTATGCTTTTGAATTTATTTTACACAATGCTAAATATTTTTATTTTTTTATGGAAATGGGATTCCGTTACGAAGAAGTTAAGCAAAGATCCTTTAAGTTAGATCCATAATAAGATATGGGTTCTCCCTACCCACACTCTACAAGAAGAAGAATGTGGCTTGAGATGGCCAGTAACATAAGCTATGTTATTCCCTATTCTCTTAACATGAGGGGAAAAAAATGCAAAAGTCAAAACGACAAGCAGAGTCTAAAATGACACTTAAAACAAAACCAACAGAGGTGTTAGAATTGATTCTTGTCTTCAAGTTGGAAATAAAACTAGGGGAGTTATCTTCCAACAACCATGGTCGCATGCCTAATGAAGAGTGAATAAACATGCATTTTCTTCTTCAATTTTTGATCGTGAAAATGTAGGGCATTACTTTGTAGTTGAAAAAAGAATGTTAGCATTTATTCTCCCTAGATGTCATAAAGTGCTCATTTCTGTTTGGCTTTAGGTAACTTGATACCCTAGACAGATGCTGGAGGCATCCCTGCTTGCATTAAGAAGGTTCAAACCCTTTATCACCAAAGGGTTATTCTTAGGTGTCCTTTCTGGCACATTTGATACCTTGGTGAGTGTGTGAACTGCCTAGTGATCCTAGGATCAGTGGCACCTCGAAGTTTGACATCAATAGACCATGTTCAACTCTTCCCTTATTCTGGCGTAGAGCATTAAGTGCTTAGGTGGGAAAGATTGTGTCTACCACTTGGAGAAAGGGGATTACGACTTGTTCGTTCATAACCACCTGACACCCCTATTGCTTAATATAAGCCCACCTATCTGCTTCTCATTTGTTTCTTTTCTATTTTGTATGTTATCCCTTGTTTTGAATATGTTAGTTGTCCCTTTGTAGTAACTTGAGGATGTCCCAATAAAGGTGAGGTGTACTAATGCCTTAGGGGTTTAGCAATTTGAGAGCGTTAAGGAGGTCAAGGATGCTATTATTCCTGAGTTGTAGAACATCCCTCTTAACTTGCAAAAGGAGGAATTCCCTTTATGTTTTTGTTTTTCTCTTTTACTAGATTATGCTCTCATCTATTGGTACCTTGTTTTGTAAGTTTAACTGGAAAAACAACATAGCCATAATCCGAGTAGTGGCTAGACTTAAAGTCATTATTTGTCGTATTAGGCTATGGTGTACTGTCATCGGGAGACAATGTGCTCCGAGTTAGAATTGACTTTCCTTAGCTTCTCTTTGCCTTATGAAAGAATTTTTTGCTAATATGATGTATTTCACATGGAACTTCTTGCCATTATTGCCGATAAGTTTTCCCTACTTAGGAGTTACAACCTCCTTCAACTCTTTAGCATGAATGGCAGCATCTCTTCTAAGGCCCCAAGGACATCTCTCAACTTGCCTTTGTATGGAGATGTGGTGTATATCCTCCATATTGGATGGTAAAAGCAATCATGGCCACCTCCACCTTGGGGGGCTAGGTGCTTTTCCTTAGAGGATGCAAAGCTAAGAGGGTTCTTCTTTCCAACCTCTACCATAGCCTAGTTACGGTGCTTCGGCATGGAATCTTTGTAGGGAATGAGATTCCCTCTGTTTCTTAGCCCCTTTGAGATCCTATGCCATTCATGGGCAGGGGACCCCTCAATAGGCGATGTTCGGGTTTCAACCTCCATGTTGCTCAGTTGATCCCTACTTGTTAGGTCCTAACTCTTCTAGCTTTCCTCCAAGACCTAGGATTTAGATAATGGAAGAGCCTCCCTAGAAGTGGATGACAATTAGAAGGGGAAAACCCCTTTGTTGTTATTAATGTCTTTTCATTTGGACATTTTGATCATTTTAGCTTTATTTGAATAATGTTCATTTAGACATGTGTGTAGAAGGCAAAAATTCTATGACAAATCGGATGGTGTCGTGTGTAAAAAATCGACCAATCACAAATTGCTATGTGTTATGTTGACTTTGGTGGACCCATTTGGTCAAAATAAATCCAGCCAATTAAAAGCTGCCACGTGTCGTCGATGATGCCGAAATTAGTAATTATTTTCTTATTTAAAAATAACAAAATAATTACTGGGCCTAGGCCTAAAATTTGACTCTAATCCTAGTTAGCAGAGCCTATAAATAAAGGTTTTTCCCATTCATTTTTTACATTCAACATTGCAGAAGTCACAAGCTCAGACTGCAAGCAGGCATCCAGCTACCAAGTGAAAAAGATCAAGACTTACAAGCTTCAGAGTTAGCAATCAACCAGCTACAGATCGAGATCAAGAACGATTTCAGAGTTCTTCAGCTGATTCAGCATTGACCGAGATGAAGTCTCATGCCCTTGAAAGACTTAAGTTACTAAGAGATCAAATTAGAGGACTACTTCATTTTATTAAATTTAGAAATTGTACCTACACATATTACATCAATACAAAGATTCAATTCATTTTCTAAATTTCCTGTCTAATTTACTTTAACCGTGAAATTTGTGTTTACAAATTTTTGGCAAGCTCGGTGGGACAGCTCTGCTTCTCATCTCTTTCTCCAAAATATAAACTCTGCACTCCTTCGAAGATAACATGGCCCCTAAGAACGCTATCACCCAATCTTCAAGGAAAGCTGTCCGATCTGCATCTCACGGATCAACAACTGTTAGTGCTGCATCTGGTGGTGTCGTGACTAGAAATATGACAATAGCTGTTACCGCTATCACTGGAGAGCAATCAATTGTAGCTGCACCATCATAGTCACATAAGATCGAAAATCTCAGCTCTAAGGTATCTGATGGAGTCAATCTAATTGCTTCAAATGTTCTGAAGCAAAAGTCTGTTGCTGGCTTCATCATGCCACAAACAATTTCGCGTGGGATGGATGAACTCCAAACCCGCACAAACCCGCCTTCCAACCCTTCAATTTTGAAGATGATGGTTATTCGAGCAGCAATTCCTCTTTGGCATCCTCAAAGGGATCACTTTCCCCGCATGCTGAAGCGAAATCCTCTGACACTGTCATCATGCCAGTTATGGCGACGGCGGCTACTAGCTTCGAAGAGCAATTGACAAGCATGAAGGCAACCTTGGATAGGCTCTTTAAAGAGAGTGCAGAAAAGGGCGCCCAAATCAAGCCCCAGAACGACTAGATTGCTGAGCTAATGAAGAAGCTAGAAAAGAAATCATTTGAAACTTCCAACAAAGGTTCAGGCACTGAAGAATATGATAAAGGGTCCAACCACAGTGAAGAATCTGACGACGAGCACAAGGGAAAGAAGGACTGCTCTTTAGGCTTGATGTTGTTAAGCAGATTTAGAGCTTGATAGCAAATGCAGTCAAGGCTCAACTGGGAGGAGGGTCTCACAAGACCCAATTATATACAAGGCCCTATGCGAAGAGGATTGATGCTCTTCGTGTGCCTCATGACTATCAGCCTCCCAAGTTCAACCAGTTCGATGGCAAGGGTAACCCCAAACAGTATATCGCTCACTTCATTGAGGCGTACAATAATGCTGCCACAGAGGGAGATCGACTGGTAAAGCAGTTTATCCTTACTCTAAGGGGGATTATGTTCAACTGGTGCACAGACTTGGAGCCAGAGTCCATTGACAGTTGGGAACAAATAGAGCAGGAGTTCCTGAATCGATTCTACAGCACTCAACATATTGTTAGCATAGCAGAGCTAACAAACACTAGACAATGGAAGGACGAGCCAGTTCTTGACTACATTAATCGCTGGAGATCCCTTAGTCTCAAGTGCAAGGACCATCTATCAAAAGCTTCAGCCATTGAAATGTGTGCTCAGGGCATGGAGTGGGATTTTCTATACGTCTTATAGATGAGTAAGCTAAGGACCTTCTAGGAATTGACAACGAAAGCTCATGATATAGAGATGACCATTACAAGTCACCGTAGCAAGTCTTCTTCCTCATCTGAGTCTAGAAAGTACAAGGGTGAATTCAAAAAAAACCCAAGTCCTCAAAGTCCTCAAGTAAAGAATCCATGGCTGTTTCAACTGGGGAGCCGGTTCGAATCTCTGGAAAGCCCAAGTATGAAAACAAACAAAGTGGGTTCTCCAAGGACACTAGAAAGAAGCGTCCTATGTTGAAGGAACTGCAGGAGAAGAAATATCCATTCTCTAACTTAGACTTGTCAGGATTGCTTACTGATCTCCTTGAAAATGGGATTATTGAACTTTCAGAGTCAAAACGCCCCGAAGAAGCCGAAAGGATTATCGACCCAAAATATTGTCGGTATCACAGGGTGATTGGTTACCCTCTTGAGAAATGCATTATGCTCAAGGGGCGTATTATGCACCTTGCCAAGGATGGGAAAATAATATTGAATTTGGATGACACTATCAAAGCAAATCATATTTCCACCTAATTGGAGTGTTTTTCATCTCCCTGGAAGAGAAAACATACTCGGCCTCATGGTAGAGTAAACATTGAATTGATTCCCTCCCACGGAGAGAAATTAATTACAATTCAATTTAGAAGTTTGGAGCTCGTTGTAGTTCCAATTGAATCCAAAGGACCTTGACAGAGACTGATCTTGTTGTGGACGTCTCTGATAAAGCTGATGATGATGAAGAGGGATTGACTTTTGTCACTCGCCGGAGGCCAAGAAAGAAAAACCAAGTGCAGCCACTACCTTTCCACTGTAGAAAGAGACAAGGAAGAAAGAAGAGCCCTCATCATTCAAAAGCTAAAAAGAAGTCCAAGAACATCAAAAGGCATGAAATTCTACCTATTGACGTACTTAAACAGGAGCCACTTGTCCCTATCACACTTGAGGAGTGCTTCCCAATAAGCTTCTTTGAGAAAGTCACAGTCAACATGACCTCATGTTTTGAGCTTGAAGAAGAGGAAGACGAAGGAAGTAACAGGCAAGAGAAGTCTCTAAGAGTAGCTGAAAAGACCTTGACTATCCTGAAGGCTTTGCCAACTCGCATAGACTGGAGATAAATATTTTATTTGCCTGATGAGATGTGCCAACATATTGTTGTTGCCTTACAACACCCAGAACTTTACGCTAACAAAGTCAAGGATGTGGGAGGATCAACAGAAAGCCATATTCAACGTGCCTTTTGTAACACTGCAGTCACTTTCACCGAGGATGACTTATTGTTGGGATCCAGGCCTCATAATCGCCCTTTATTTGTGGCTGGCTAGGGAGCAGAAAGCCAATCGCATTCTCATAGATGGAGGGTCAGCTATCAACATCATGCCCAAGTCTACAATGAACGACCTAGGCATCACAGTGGAAGAACTTTCTAAGAGCTGAACGATGATTCAAGGATTCAACCTCAAGGGCCAGCGTGCAATCAGCATGATCCGCATTGAACTGATAATGGGAGACTTATCAACATCCTTAATCTTCCCTGTAATCGACGCTAAGACTTCGTATAGATTATTACTTGGGCGATCATGGCTTCATGAACATGGGATTATGGCTTCCACTTCACACCAGTGCCTTAAGTACTATAGAGATGGAGAGAAGAAAATAAATGGGGATGTCAACCCATTCACTAAAGCTGAGTCTCATTTTACAGACGTGACGTTCTTCGAAGAAGGTGCTGCACCTAAGGAAATCATGCTGTTAACCATTTTTTCCATAGGCGAAGGCAGCGTGAAGAATGCCCCTCAACTAAGAAAAGATGATGCTCCTAAGTAATAACTTGAGAAAGAAGCAAATAAGCAGGGTAACATCACTTCTTTTATTGAATAAGTTACAAAACCAGCTGCTACTTTAATGGGATCAATGCTGCCAATTTTAAGATACATACCTAGGTCTCACCGTAGGAAGGGTGAATTGCCCTTTAGCGAGGGCGCAAGTAGCAGCATTGAGACTAAAGCTACTAAGGATGGTGGAGCTGGCATGACCACCCTAAAAGGGAGTGTAACAATTCCAACCCTTAAGATGTGGTAGGCTTAGGTGAGTAGGCCCCCTCTTTTGTTGTCCTTTCTTCTAAAGAAGGCGATGACTTGCCAAGTGCATGCACTAAGGAGGGATTTGATCCCAACGCATATAAGCTTATGGAAGGGGCTAGTTATGACTGTCAAAATCCAGCTATTCTAGGAAAGATAGTTGAAGCCAAGCCTCATGGCCTTACTAAAACTCAAAGAAAGATTCAAGAGTAGGGAGGTTCAATAGGCGTCTCTAAAGTTGGACTGGGTTTCATGCCACCACAGCCAGTTAGAATCCCTGGCAACAAAAGGACAAGAAGTTGGTAGTTGAACACATCTCAGCTGAAGAAGTAGATGAGATTGAAGATGAAAATGCTTCACCTAACCCAAGTTCTTCTGTGTTTGATAGGCTACAATTATCCACTTTAAAAAAATGTCCATCTGTATTCACCCATATAGAAAAGGAGAAAACCAGAAAATCTCTATTTTCAACAGAATCGAAGATGTTCCCTAGCCAAACCGTTTAGTTTTTACCAGAATAAAAACTGGTGGAAAGTCTTCAAGCTCACGGCTTCAGCAGGAAAAACGTTCTACATTTGGCCGCTTGGGAGTGATAAATAAAGTTCAGAGCTCTATCCCTTCCCATATGAAGCGTTTCTCCAGCTTGGATGTTAAGACGGACGGTTCATTAAGAGTAAAAAGGTGTACTGTGGTCTTCACAGGTCAACAAAAAAACTCTAACTCTAACGAAGAGGCGGAGAAAGAAGAAGTTGTTTCTTCTAATCATAGCACAATCCAAGAATGTGATAACTCAGACTTAGAAATAGAGCTGGCAGAAACTCCTGAGACTTTCGAAGATGGGGGGCAGGCTACAGTTGATGAGTTGAAAGAGTTGAATCTTGGAGCCAATGAAGAGCCTCGTCCTATCTATGTAAGCTCATTACTTACACCTGAAGAGAAAAAATAGTACTTGGAACTTCTGTCAGAGTACAAGGATGTGTTTGCGTGGAGCTATAAAGAAATACCCGGGTTGGATCCAAAGGTCGCAGTCTACCGTCTATCTATCAAAAGGGGTATTTCACCCAAGAAGCAACCTCAGCGACGTTTTCACCCAGAGTTGGTACTGAAAATTGAAAAAGAGATCAACAAACTCATAGAGGCAGGATTCATTTGCGAGGTTAAGTACCCAACATGGATCATAAACATCGTGCCTGTGAGGAAGAAAAATGGGAAACTTCGTATTTGTGTAGACTTCTGGGATTTGAACGACGCTTATCCAAAAGATGATTTCCCGCTACCTGTCACAGAACTCATGATCGACTCAACTACAGGGCATGAAGTGTTGTCATTCATGGGTTATACTGTAGGATACATTCAAATTCTGATGGCGCCAAAAGATCAAGAAGCCATAGCTTCTCGCACATCTAAAGGCATTTTTTTGCTACAAGGTGATGCCCTTCGGACATAAGAATGCAAGAGCAACTTACCAAAGGGTAATGCAAATAATCTTTGATGATATGCTCCACAAAATAGTCGAGTGCTACGTCGATGATTTGGTGGTCAAGTCCAAAAAGAGGGTGGACCACATACAGAATCTTCGTCTGATCTTTGAGTGATTACGGAGATGTTAACTGAAGATGAATCCACTCAAGAGTGCATTTGGTGTTACATCGGGAAAGTTCTTGGGTTTTATCATTCATCACAGAGGAATTGAGATCGACCAATCGAAGATCAAGGCAATCCAAGAGATGCCTGAGCCTAAGAATCTCAGGGAGCTTAGCGGACTTCAAGGTCGGTTGGCATATATCTAAAGATTCATCTCAAATCTTACAGGATGCTGTCATCCCTTCAGCCACCTTATAAAAAAGGGCACACCGTTTGAGTGGGACGAATCGTGTCGTATGGCATTCAAGAAAATAAAGGAGTACTTATCCCATCCTCCTGTGTTGGGGCCACCCATTCCTGACAAACCTCTCATACTGTACATTGTAGCTCAGGAAAAATCCCTAGGAGCATTATATGTGTAGAAAAATAAGGAAGGAAAAGAAGTCACCTTGTACTAGTTAAGTCATACGTTGGTCGGCACTGAATTGAAGTAATCCCCCATCAAAATGATCTGCTTATCGCTCATCTTTGCCATTTGGAGTCTTAGACATTACATGCAGGCCTACACAGTACAAGTGGTCTCCAAGGCTGATCCTATCAAGTACATCTTATCTAGGCCGATCTTAAATGGACTAGTAGCAAAATGGGCTGTAATCTTAAAGCAGTACGACCTTGTTTATGTACCACAAAGAGCGGTTAAGGGGAAAGCATTAGCCGGTTTCTTAACAGATCATCCAATTCTTGATGATTGGGAGCTAAACAATAATTTACCAGGGGAAGATGTGTTATTCATCGATATCCTCCCTCCATGGAAAATGTATTTCGGTAGAGCAGCAAGGCGAGATGGGGCTGGTGTAGGAGTGGTTTTTATCTCCCGCGAAAAACACATCCTACCGTATTCATTTGTGCTTACTCAATTATGCTCTAACAATATAGCAGACTACTAAGCGCTCAGCTTCGGTCTTTAAATGGCTATTGAGATGGGGATTAGAGACCTCAACATATATGGTAACTCGCTATTGGTCATCAATCAACTACTTGATGAGTACGAGGTTAAGAAAGAAGACCATGTCCCATATCACAAGCATGCATTATAACTGCTAAACAAGTTGGACATAGTCAAGTTAGAGCATGCGCCAAGGAGTGCCAACAAGATGGCTGACGCACTTGCAAGCCTTGCAGCTACTTTGGCACTGGGGGCAGAAGAAGGGGTGACTATTCCAGTATGTTGCCACTGGGTTGTTCCGTCCGATGATGAAGACTCAGAGGAAAACATCAACATGATTTGTGTTCTTGAAACAGATGCAGAAGACTTGGCGTCAACCTACAATTGAGTACTTAGAGTATGAAAAACTTCCTAGTGACCAAAGCATAAGACGGAAATATGGAGGAGAGCTCTAAGCTTTCGTTATTACAATGAAACGCTCTATCGACGCTCTTTTCTTAACCTCTGGTTACGATGCTTGGATATGGAAGAAGTAAAGCAAGCGATAGCGGAAGCTCATTCAAGTGTGTGCAGAGCACACCAATCAAGGCCTAGGCTATATGATCGCATTAAGAGGATGGGTTACTACTGGCCCACTATGGTGCAAGATTGTATAAATTATGTAAAGAGGTGTGATGCTTGCCAGTTCTATGCCAACTTCTTACATCAACCTCCAGAACCTCTCCACCCAAAGGTTGCATCTTGACTTTTTGAGGCATGGGGGCTTGATGTCATTGGACCAATCATGCCTAAATCGTCCGTTGGTTACTCCTATATCTTGGCTGCCACTAATTACTTCTCTAAATGGGCGGAAGCAATTCCACTAAGGGAAGTCCAAAAACAAAATGTGGTTGTCTTCATAAGGACACCCATCATTTGTTGATATGGTGTGGTGAGATACATTATCGCTGATAATGGTAAGCCCTTCTTCAACAGCCTGATGACTAGCCTGTGCGAGAAGTTTAAGTTTGCCTAGCGCAAGTCTTCCATGTACAATGCCCCTGCAAATGGCCTGACAGAAGCCTTTAATAAAACACTTTGCAACTTACTCAAAAAAGTTATGGCAAAGTCTAAACGAGATTGGCATAGGGGAGGCTCTTTGAGCATACTGAACCACCTACAAGACGCTAACATAGTCGACACCCGTCGCTCTGGTGTATGGAGTTGAAGTCGTTCTACCATTGGAGCTCTAAATCCCATCACTCCACATCGCCACATAGGAAGCTTTGACAGAAAACAAAAATCATAGTCTTCGCTTAGCTGAGCTAGAGGCCCTTGATGAGAGAAGACTTCAGGCACAATAGAAGCTAGAATGCTACTAAGCTCGTCTATTAAGAGCGTTCAACAAAAAGGTTCGACTGTGCTCGTTCGAAGTTGGAGACCAGGTGTTGGCGATGAGAAGATCGATCATTGTCTCTCATAAATCTGGAAGCAAATTCACCTCTAAGTGGGATGGTTCCTATGTGGTCAGAAAAGTTTACACAAATGGAGCTTATAAGATAGTTAATGTTGATGGAGTACTTGTAGGACCCATAAACGGCAAGTTCTTGAAGTGCCATTATCCTTCAAATAGGATGTTGTAAAGCTCCTAACTAAGAGCCTAAACTGCTCCTTCTTTCAAGTTAAATTCCTATGTAATACTCCTGGCCTGCAAGAGTTGAAACAGTGAACGGCCAAAACAAAACAAACAAAAAAATGTTATGTCCTTGAAGTACATGTGCCTTGATCCTTTAGGGTATTACATACCTTTTAGGTACTTAGGCAATTTGGGCATATTTCCTAAGTGCAACCGTAAAAAAAAAAAAAATGATGATGAACAAATTTTGTTAGTGCTCGTTGGTTTTGATCATTTTCTGTTGCTACATATCATCGCATAAACTTGAATTAAACGATTCATATTATTGCAATATATCAAAACCAATTCCAATAAAACTATACTAAGTCCAAAAAGAAATAACAAGTTGCACAGCGGAAAAGTTATATCTAGAACAAATTGACTAGATATGGTCTAGGCATCCAGTGCGCCTAAAAGTACGTGGGCATGTTGCTTTGTTGCCTCAACATGAGCCATTTCTTCTGCGGTAATTTGGGGAACAGCATCTAAATTAGCAACCTCTTTTAAGAAGAGATAAACAGTCTCTGGCTTTTCCCAATGAAGCTCTAGTCTCTGCTAATTTGCCTTGTAATTCCAACTCATTTGCTTTTGCTCGTTCAAGATCAGCATCAAGTAGCTTCTTTCGCTTATGAGCTTGGGTGATAGAAGTAGTTGCCTTGTCAAACTGCACGCCAACCTTTTTCACTGAAGCTCGTGCCTCCCCAAGTTTGTCTAATAACATTGTTTGCTTGTTTAGTGCATCTTCGGTAGGAATCCGACCTTCTAATTTGGCTTTCAACTTCAGGTACTACCCGAATTTGTTCAGATATGCCTTGACAGTATTCTTTAGCTCCAGATAATCTACCTGGAAGGATGATAAGCTTTCATATATCTGCTCAGCTTCCTGGTGAATGTTGGCAATGTTGCCTTCTGTCTTTGAGATGAAAATTCTTAACTGGTGCTAAAAACGTTGCTTCACACTTAAGGCCAGATCATTGAACACGGTAAAAGCAATTCTCCCAGGGAAGTAGGTTGCAACAGACGGAGTAGGCGATTGATAGCACTCTGCTTATTTCACTGGCGATGGCATTATGTTAATGTAATCATCCTTGGTTGACTTGACAGTAGGCATAGTCAAGGTGGCTTCACTGTATTTGTCATCAAATGCGGCCTTAAGTCTATCTCCGACTTTAGGAGTATGTTCCTACATTAAAAGGAGGATTAAGCCAAAAAAAGGGCACAAAAAAAAGGAAAGGGGGCAGGATAACAAGATGCACCTCTCTCTTTGCTTTGCTCTCTGATTTCAGTGAGCTCGTTGCACTATTAGACTTGTTCTTGGACCTAGGTAGCTTGGTTGCAATGTCTGGTTTGCTCTTCGAGTTGGCCAAATTCTTTGCTCCACTAATAGAGGACCTAACACCTAAACCTCTCAAAGCTTCAATCTTCTCTTTCCCAAGCGAGAAACTTCTACTTTTCTGAGGAGATGCATCTACTCCCAATGAGGAACTATCGCCTCCTTCTTTTCTAAGCTCAGCTGGGGGTAGGGTATGTTCATTATGCTGCTGCATGGTTGGCTTATATGCACTCGCTTTTCTAGAAGTGACAACTAGGGCAGACGCATCAACAGCAACTCTTACTTTAGAAGCTCTACGTGGTTGCATAGTCTCGCCTCTAGGATATTTAGGCCCTTAAGAGAAAAGATCACCCCGTGCAGATCGCCACTAATTAGCATATGCAATAGTGACCAGTGTAGACTTCTTATCAGGAGGAGCAGGAATTGTCACGCTGGACCTTCTTATGTGTTCTATCAGGTTGAGCCAATAGCGAGCTATGTCTTGTAAGGTGCCCTCTCGGTCATTCATTCATGGCTCATAAAAGCCAAATTGTCACCCAAACTTACAACGGAAGTATGGCTCAATCATTATTGTTCTTCCTTGTTCCAAGGTCAAAAACCCAGAATGGAGGCAATTCAAATATGCTCTCCAGCTCGGGGATAAATTCTGGGTGTCAATCAAGGTTATCGATGTATCCTTCATAAGAGCATTGGAGTATATAACAGATGGATCCTTGCATTTCAATAGCTCTCGACCTTCTTGTACCTCAGGGGTCCGATTCATCTTTTCACCAAAGAACCTCACCATCTTAGGATGGCCGTGCCGATGATGGGGATGATCAAAATAAGTTTAGAAGTAAGTCCCTAACCATCCATAAATGTAATGAAGGGGGAACATTACTTCCAACTTTTTCAAGCTCTAAGCCATAGAAATTCTATTCAAGCCTCGATAAATGCTACCCGAAGCTGGAATTGCTAGGTTTAGGCATTCTTCCTGAGCTGGTTTGCTTACAGCTATAAACACAGCTGGGCAAATAAGGCACACTGCTTCAGTTGGTAGCACAAAGGAGCACAACCAATAGGAAATAAGGGCAGCAAGGTAGGTCTCTTCGATTAGGGCCTCAGAAATGGTGAGCATTACAAAAGGATCCTTCTCTCTCTTAGTTCGCGCTGTACAAGAAGCAATTAGGCCAGATCGACATGATGTATTTGTTGGAGCTTTAACTCGCTTTCTGTTGTCATGGCTGGAAGGAGGTGTATAAATCTGTCGCCCTCAGAACTAGAAGCGTATCCATTCAGAAGTAGGAAGCTGAATGATGCCATGAACATCTTGGTATAATCTGTCAGAGAAGAGGAATGAGCAAGTTGCGAGAATGTCATTATCTCCACGTCTCGTAGAAAAGAATTCTCTGGCAGATGGAATGACTTCTTTGTAGTAAGCACCATCAGCTAGAAGCCCACCTATAGCCCGTAAATCCCATATGGAGATTGACATGTCGCCGCTCTTTGTGCAAAAGGTGTTGGTAGTATGACACCGTAGTTCACAAAATGCTTTAAAAACGGTTAGACTCATTTCGTAGGAGAATAACGATGCATACAGTCCGTCATAGAGCCTCCATTCCATAAGTCTTTCTTTGTTGCGGCGAAGAACGTCTTCAAGCCGTTCCCAATAGCATGGTATGAAGAAGTTTTCGGAGAAACAAGGTGAAAAATTGCCCCAAGATAGCGTCCCATCCATGATGCGATGTCAGAGTAAGGGTGCCGCTTCTTGAGAAGGGGTCGAAGATGTAAATAATGGCGGGTTGAGCTTCAAGACTCTCGAATATGAGATGACTCAGTCTGACCTTTGTATATCACGAGTAGATTCTACACTCCAGCACAAATCTGCAAGGTAGTTATAAGTAAAGACTGTCTAGACGGTAGGGGTGTTGGGATATCTACGTAGAGAGTCACGCCTTCTTCAATTGGATCGTCTTTTTTGTCCAGGATGGTAAGAGT
Organism: Carnegiea gigantea; assembly: GCA_029747015.1. Classification (NCBI taxonomy): domain Eukaryota; kingdom Viridiplantae; phylum Streptophyta; class Magnoliopsida; order Caryophyllales; family Cactaceae; genus Carnegiea; species Carnegiea gigantea. The sequence goes on from JAKOGI010000219.1 coordinate 795,305, forward strand.
TGGCTTTTGGGATTTGAGGATGAGTCCAGAAAATGCACCATGGTGAAGGAGGAAAGGCAAGTCGACCCCAGTTAGATTAAGTGAGGGAGTCTCCTGCGAAGAATCGAATCTACGGAGAGAAACGATTTCTCGTCTTAAAAGTCGACCTCACTCCACGATCTAATTGGAGGAGTCGCAGTTGGAAGGAAGAAATTCAGGTTGACCCCAATCAGATTAAGTGAGGGAGTCTTCTACGAAGAATTGAATCTACAGGGAGAAACGATTCCTTATTTTAAAAGTCGACCTCACTTCGCGATCTAATTGGAGGAGTCACGGCTAGAAGAGATTCAAGTTGACCCCAATTAGATTAAGTGAGGGAGTCTCTTGCAAAGAATTAAATCTACAGGGAGAAACGATTCGTCATTTTAAAAGTCGACCTCACTTCGCGATCTAATTGGAGGAGCCGCGGCTAGAAGAGATTCAAGTCGACCCCAATTAGATTAAGTGAGGGAGTCTCCTGCGAAGAATCGAATCTACGGGGAGAAACGATTCCTCGTCTTAAAAGTCGACCTCACTTCGCGATCTAATTGGAGGAGTCCTGGCTAGAAGAGATTCAAGTCGATCCCAATTAGATTAAGCATGGAAGTCTCCTGTGAAGAATCGAATCTACATAGGAAAACGATTTCTTGTCTTAAAAGTCGACCTCACTTGCGATCTAATAGGGGGCGTAGCCGATTCAGCAGCTTCCTGAAGACCAAAAGAAAAAAGAGAGAAATGTTAATTTAAGTTCTCTAAGAGAAAAGAGAAGTTAAAAAACAAAGTGGTTCACAAAAAAAAGAACCTAAGTATAAATGGATTTGATTTAAGGACTAATCATTGTATAAGTTATATTACGTAAGACCACATGGGCCTAATAAAAAAAGGGGGCCTGGGACAAAGCAAAATCAAAAGGATTAAAAAAATGGGGGAAAAAAAAGAAAATGGAAGAAGCATAATCAAAAGGCTGCACGGTTCTCGGCAAGGCAGCAAAAAGGGCATAAGATGGCAAAATTGCTGTGGAGTGCTGATCCGATGGGACCAACACTATGGGGTATTTCTACACCAATTTGTTAAAAAAAGACTGGGCATGGAAGATGCATGCCGCTCTTTATTCCCTCCTTTTCGTTCTCTCTCTTCTCCATCTGCCATGGCCATGCTGTTTGTGCTATAATTTCTGTCAAACCAGAAAAGAAGAAAAAAAGTTCATGGAGATTTAACAGTAGAAGCATGGCAAGATTGAAGAATTATTGAGTTCGAGATCCAAAATTCAAAAAAAAAAAAAATTCTATGAAAAAACCAGAGTCTTCTGAACAACATTAGAATTCTATCACTAATTATTGATAGAATTGTATCACAATCCCAACTCAGAATTATCACTAGAAAAAAAAACCAAAAAAGAAAAGGACGAAAAGGTGAGAAGATAAGGCGTGAATTGGGATTGTGCTGGCCTTGCATCAATCCTTTTCTCATTTTTTTAAAAAAAGAAGTAAAAAAATAGAGATTATTAAAAAAAAAGAGAAAGTGGGCCTTTCTTAATTCTCTTTGGACTTTGTCAAGTTGGAATCACCATGACGATGTTCAATCCATTAAATCTCAAAAAAGGGGTAAGTGTCAAGTCAAACAAAAAAAATACTTGGCAAATAAAAAAATTACCCTTCAAATTTTTGATCATTGGCATCAATTAAGCATTCGAGACTCCGCCGCTCCCAAAAAAAAAACACACACACATACTCAAGTTCATATACGCGGCCGACTCTCGAGCGGGCATTTATAAGAGGCAAAACTTCTACGATAAATCGGATGGTGTCACGTATAAAAAATCAACCAATCACAAATTGCTATATGTTACATTGACTTTGGTGGACCCACTTGGTGAAAATAAATCCAGCAAGTTAAAAGCTGCCACGTGCTGTCGATGATGCAGAAATTAGTAATTATTTTTTTGTTTAAAAATAAGGAAATAGTAACTGGGCCTAGGTACAAAATCCGACTCTAACTCTAGCTGGCAGAGCCTATAAATAGGAGTTCTTCCCCTTCATTTTTTAAATTTAGCATTGCTGAAATCAGAAGCTCATACTGCAAGCAAGCATTCAGCTACTAAGCGAGAAAGATCAAGACTTGCAAGCTTTAGAGTTAGCAATCAACTAGGTGTAGATCGATGTCAAGAACGATTTCAGAGTTTTTCAGCTAATTCAACATTGACTGAGATCAAGTATCACGCCCTTGGAAGACTTAAGTTACTAGGAGATCGAATCAGATGACTACTTCATTGTATTAAATTCAGAGATTGTACCTACATATATTACATCAATACAAAGATTCAATTTGTTTTCTGAATTTCCTATCTAATTTATTTTACGCGCGAAATTTGTGTTTACAATGTGTTTTTGTGTTTTCTTGGGTGCATTTGCATACTTTATTATGAGTGAACCAAGATCATAAATTTCTTTGTTTTTTTACTTAGACTAATGTTTTTCCATACATCATCTGAATTTCAAGCCATTTATAGCTTTTTCCCCCTCATTATTCTTAGTCCTCTAGCACTTCAAGTTGCAATAAAGGTGCTCTTCCTTATTCTCTCACAGTTCCTTCGATGAGATCTATGACTATAAGTCTTGAATGGATCGCATAGCGGCAGATAATTTAGGTAGGGTTATTCCTTACTGTTTTATATGCTTGCTTTACCTTCGTGCCTTATATTTTGACATCAACTTTTTGATTGCAACTTTAGAATTTTGGAAACGGAAACTCCATTTTTTCCAGTTCCTTTAAAGGTAAGATCCGCCCTTTTGCAGGAGAATTTGGTGCAATTCGTGGGTTTCCTCATGCGAAAGGTCAACCTACCATCCCAAAAAGTGACACAAGCGAATACGCAAAAGACCTCCAATGGTTAGTTTTCCTTTCAAATCATAAAACCAAGATGGTCGTGAATGGTCAGTTTGCTGACCTCTTGCGGATTGGCAGGTGATTTGCACCAAGATTATCATCATCTAACAGGGCTAACCACATGGTGTATCATTTTCGTTTAATCAGCTGCAACAGATTTATTGTGATGCCCGCATTCCCTATTTTACTTTAAGCTGGTCGTCTTACCTTTCTACGTTATAAAATCATATTTTTAATAACTATATGAGCTAAATTATTATCGATATGCTTATGTGAGTAACAATTTTATTAAAAGAAAGCATCCTTGCCACTATTAATATTATTATTATAAGTTCAAAAACGTTACGATGATTTTCAATGAGCGTTAGTAAGGGTTATCATCGGGTCCTAAACTAAGTAGGAACCCGAATACGATTAGATTGTCAACCTTAGAATTCATTTCGTTAGTTATCAAGACGAAGCTTGATGTATTTGGGGTATTAAGACGAACCTTAGAATTTTTAGTAACGATTGCATTAACGATTTAGGTTTAGAATAAGAGGCACGAGACTGGACTAGCAATTTTAGTTGATAAGCTAGCTTGGAAAAATAAATGCAGAACAAAAGGGACCAAGCCCCTTTTCTCTTTCACAATAAACATACCAGGGGGGCTTTCTACTGCCCAGCCCCGCGACCCCAAATGAAGAGAGAGAAGAGAAAGTGTACGTGAGACCGGGAAGAGAGAGAGATGGGCGACGGGCACTGCTGCCACGCCGGCGGCTGGCCGGCAATTGGCACACCTCCGTACTGGCCTTCCTCAACACCACGACGGAGAGAGAGAGAGAGAGAAAGAGAGAGAGATCGAGTTAAGGCGATGGAGCAAGTTGAGCGAGGGGACCGGGATGGCGGCCATGCGATGGCAACAACGGCAGCTAGAGCGGCCTACGCTAGTGGCGGCAACACCCCCACCGGCCGATACGTGGTTTAGGCGTGAACAGTAGCAGAAAACAAGGCCTAGATTGATTTATTTGGGTCTGAGATTAGCAGCCAACAGAGGTGAATTTTCTAGTTCATGAGCACTCAAATCAGTCCCAAAAGCCTTTAGAACAGGTCCCCTAGTATGGAATCCAGGTAAGTGTTTCTCGCCTCCTAAGTATTAGTAAATTCGAAAAGATTTTGGCCCTAAATGATGTTGCATGCTAGTTTAAGATCAGTTAGATTAAATGAGAACATGATGACTGATTTTGCATGTTTCATTTCGACTGAGATTAGCATGGGTGGTGCATGTTTAGTCGCTGTCAGAAACTGCTAGTATTGAACGGATTTCCATGCCTATGATTAGTTCAGTTAATTCATGCCTGAGAGTAATTTGAGATAACTTAATGATGCTTGAAGTCGTTATAGGTTAGTTTAGTTAATTAACACTTGAAAATGGCTTCGAATCGATATATATTAGTTTAGTTAATACATGCATTTAAGTAGCTTCAAAATAATATACAAATACTTCGAATCGATGCCCGTTAAGTTAACTGATTCATGCTTGGAAATGACTTGGAAATGAACTAAGAATGCCTATATTCGATGCATGCTAATTGGGTTATTTCGTGTTAAAAGTAACCTTGGAAACAACCTAAACATGTTCAGAATTGATACTTGTAAAGTTAGTTCATTCATGTTTAAAAGTGACCTTTCAAACAACCTAAGCATGCTTTGATTTGTCGCTTGATAAGTTAGTTCAATCATGTTTAAAAGTAGCCCTCGAAACAACCTAATGTGCTTTAAATTGATGTATGTTGAATTAGTTGACCCATGCTTGGAGATGCTCTCAAGACAACCTAAGAACGTCTTTAAACGACGTATGTTAAGCTGATTAGTCACGCTTTGGAAATGACATGAACTTGGTATGCTTACCTCCTATTCCCGAGTTATAAATATAGGCTAGTTTCATGCCTTGTGAGTTTATTACAGTTCATTAACACTTATTTCAAGTTAATGCAATATATATATAGATATATATATATATATATATATATATATATATATATATATATATATATATATATATATATATATATATATATATATGCTTAAATATTTGTATCGAGCTGCTGGATGGTTGCTGCTCACTTGGTAAGTTTATACGTAGCTATTTCATTTGACTTTTATGATAATATACTATGGTTATGGAATTGAAAATCGAGTTGGCAGTCGGATGGCTTGAGTATGAACTAATGAGAATTTTGAGGTTCTTTATGGTCGGTGTTGTATGAGTAGGGAGCCCGGGTTATGAATTAACCATAATCGTGTGGATTGTGAGGCCCTGTGTGGCTTATTCTACTGAGATTGACTATGAAGTGTTTGAATGTGTTGTATGCAAACCCCCTCCCCTTTTATGTCATTAAGTTTCATCTTGCGAGCGAGGGTGTGTTTAAAAAGAAAGTTTTCATGGTTATAACTAATAGTAGCAATAACTATTAGCAAGCAATGGCCTATTTTAAATATACGAATATAGTTTTTGAAGTGAACTCACTAGAACGAGGGAATCCATAAAGAATTTAAACAAAAAAAGAGTGCGCTGAATGAAAAAGGATTTTGCTGTGAGAGGCAGCAAACTTATTAGCCATTATGGTCATATGCTTTAAATTGGCTAAGATATCGTGCTTAGGGACAAATAGATGGGAGTGAACCTGCTTGAATGGAGGAATCCCTAGCCTAAGGAGTAATCCCAATAGTGGAAAGCCCAAGAGACCCTGACGAGGGTTAAGGTCTAAAAGTTAGTTGCCATCCTGGGAGTAAGAGCTTAACGTGAGCGATAGTCTCACTAGGGGTTGAGAATATATCTCACCCAATCAGTACATTATGATGATCTTACACCAAGAGTAATTTCCTAATAAGTAAGAAAAGCAATTGGCATTTCGCCTTTTAAGTATTTCAGAAAGAAAGTTTTTAAGGGTCATTATGAGACCAGTATGAAAGGGATTCTTTTAAGAATATGAGCCTCAAAGAGGCTAAGAAAAGAGCTTTATGAGCCTAAAGAGGCTAAGGAAAGAGTTTTTATGGGCCTAAAGAGGCTAAGTAAAGTGTTTTCAGAAAAAGAAAGAAAGATTTTTGTGCATATCATGTGATTAAGAATCTAAGTGCAGTATGAATGAAATTTCAAGTACAGCATGGCCCTATCCATGTGATGCATCGAGTATATGAGTTGAATGTGCATGTTTAGCTAAAGAAAGCTCCTTGCATCATCTCCATTTCATGTTTTTAAGCATCTTGTATGAGTTAGATAGACAAAGCATAAATGACGAATTATATCATATAACCTATGAAAGAAAAATTCTGTGCTTAGCCTTGTTGCTTGCTTATATGTTTGACTGCTTGTTAGTAAAGGAATTTAGACATTCAGGGGCCTAGAAATGGGTTTGCGTGGTTAGAATGAGGTTTATGGATAGTGATCCTTCCTTGGGGACTATGATTGCCTAATATGATAATAAAGTATGAAAACGTGACATGTGACTATTAAAGATATTACTACCTGCAATGGTTTTGGTTTTAAGGAGTCGGAGAATACTCACTGAGCATGTGGTTGCTCATCCCATTACTCTTTTTCCCTTTTCCCTAGGTTTGCATTATGACAAGTAGGAGCCAAGTCACTTATGCCAAGATGGATTCTATTCTTGCTTGCAAGGTGTCATGTGTGCCCATTTGAAGGGGTCTTACATGTTTAACGAAGCCATGTAATGTATTCCTAGAATTGTAAATGTTTGTAAACAAGTATTTTAGTTCATGTAGTGTATACGGTTTAGGAGCCGCTCTGTACGGCCATGTGTGCCAACCATCTTATTAGTCAGTTGTCCTTTTAGTTGAAATCAGTTACATTTTGGGATGTAAACCCCAGTACTTCGGTTGTTTGATCCATTGAGTTGTATCTTTCACTTCTCCTGTATTACTAAACTATTTTGTTTGATGTACTCTGAGTGAGTTGCTCATTGAGTCATGAACTCCGACGTGTAGCCGTTGAGCTTCTTTTAAAATGTTTTATACTTTCGTTGATTTGCAGGGGTTTATTGTAAGATTTTTAGCCTAGAAATGGTTAGTTTTTAGGAAAAACTCTGTCCGTTTCGCCCCCAGCAGTTAAGTAGTAAGTAAGTAAACATAATGCTCCTGGCCCTAAGGGTTGGGGGTGTTACATTTATCAACTGAAATGGTTTGGCATCCTTAGTATGCATGATTCCTTAGCTCGTGAGGGTATGAACCTTATGCCTTTCATCTTGGGGGAGACCATTCTTAGTGTGGATGAGGTTATCGGATCTCGTGACTACATCCTCAATCGTGGTGTCTGTTGCTACTATAGGTTGATAGTTTTTTTCCTTAGGCTATTTGTCCTTCTAACTGAATTTCTATATTTCTTTACTTTTCTGAGATACATCATTGTAGGTTTAGCTTTGGGAATGCTTTCAACGTACTAAACCTCCAAATTGTGTGTTCGACTAATTGCAGGTCACACACTTGGTTCGAAATTGCAAAATCTACGTAGCAGACTGCATTACCTCATCCATTGAGGAATGGGAGTCTTTTTTCTTACAAGAAGAAATCTAGTTGGTATTTGCTTGGTAGAGAATCATTAGCTTTTAGATGTCAAGCAGGAAATCTAGGTAAATGATCTTGTTGAGCCTGGATAGTGTCACTCATAATTTTCTAGACAATATGGTCAAAGACGAAACAATCCTTGTTTCTTCACTGAGATTCAAATCTTGTAAACACTGAACAAGAGCATTTTCAATTACTAGTTGATAGCTTGAGCTCATTGAGTGTGGGTGTACATGCCCAATGCGCCCACAAGCACTATGGTGGATCAAGGGTACATTGCATCTCTAAAGCAGGAATTGCTTACAAAGGCTTGTTGTAAGGAGCTTGCAGACCTTGCATTTGACTCCCTTCATCCTCTACTGGTGAAGGGGGTGAGGCACCTACCACTTGTATTATTACGATTGCCTGATGCATTCTATCATGCTTTATATTTGTTTGCTTTGGACTCAGTTCACAGTTTGTAATAAGCCCTTTAGTTTTAGGCAATAGGACAATCTTAAAAAAAAAAAAAAAAAATCCCCTTGAACTCAATGAATGGAATTATTTTATGCTATTTATTGTACACTTTGTTTTATTTTGCTATCCTTTGTTTTATCTTTTGTAGGTTTATTTGTTATATATTTTTTTAAATCTTGGATTGGAGCCTAGGTGGCATCAATAGGTTATGCTCCTTTTTTGCATATGGATGTAGCACCATTTTTTAATAAAAAAATAAGGAAGGCTTGCGAAGCTATTTGTAGAGCTACCAACAATAGATGAAAGCCATTAGACTTAGTGGTAGCCTTTTTTAAGCCATTAGGACCAAGTGGTTTAGGTTTTTATACCACTGAGGTGTAGTAACATTTTCCTCATGATTCCTATTTGTTGACTCCTTTTCTTTAACCATTAGAGGTGGATATTCTTTAATTAGTCCAAATTCATGAGTTCTGAGAACTCATACCCATCTATATCCATTAGCTTTACTGCCCCTTGTGAGAGAATCTCCTTCGCCTAGTAGAGGATAGTCCAATAACGTCTGAATTTTCCTTAAAGATTGGTGACAAATGCTAATGGCATTTATAACTACATCTCCCACTTTAATATTCTATTAGCACACTTTCAAATTGACAACCCTTTCCATTCTTTGTTTATATTTTTATAAGTGATGTAGTGCTTTTAGCCGTTGTTAATCAATGCCAACTAGTTCTTCATGTCGGCCTTGTATCCAATTGATTTTAGACACTTGCCCTTTAAGGGCATCCCACAACAATAAAATCTGTTTTCTCTACTGGAAGAGTGCCTCCATCCTAAATATGACGAAGAATAGAGTTGCTCCCATATATAGTGTCTTGGATGTCTAATGTTCAGATAATGCAAATGGGATTCTATTAGGGCAATCTTCGTAATTTTTTATCATCTTGCTTAAAATATTTTTGACCTTTTTATTAGTTATTTCTGTAGCTATGTTTTATTTACAATATGTATTTAGTAGATTGCTAATGTTGAATCCTATTCAGTTCCAACAATTTTGCATTCTTATCCTCGAAATAAAACCTATGATCACTTATTAGTTCGTATAATACTCCATAGCAACAAATAATGTTTTTAATGATGTACATAACCTGTTTAGATGTAAGGTCACATACGATGCTACTTTTATGCACTTGGTAAAATCATCAATTGACATTAGAATGTACTCGTGGCTATTTGTCCATTTTGGTGCGACATTGCCCATGATGTCAATTCCCTAAATGGAGACTGGCCTAGGGGAGGTGAATGTGCATATGTGTAAGGGAGGCATATGTTGAATCGAGGCATATTTTCGACACTTTTTAACATCTTCAAGTGAACTGAAAGCAGTTTCAATCCATCAAGGTCCACTAGTAGCCTTATCTTTGTATTTTCTTTGATAGCTGGTGCCCATACATATGGATGCCCCAATCACATCCATAAATCTCTTCCTACGTTTGCACACCATAAGCTCACATGACAGGTGGTTTTCTAGCCCCATATGTCATTATCCTCTATGAACTATGCAGCAAAGCAGCGAAGTGCTCTTTCAGCTCACTTTTAGCAATTGGGAAGGTGTTCCCCCTTCTAATGGTAATTCAATATGTTAGTATACCAAAAGGATGTCTCTTCACTTTCCTCCCTTATTTCTCAGCAATATTTTCGCTCATATCTTCTATCAGTAGTGATCTTATCATTTCGAATTGTTCATTTGGTATGGCAATCATGGATGGAAATTTTGCTAGTATGTGTACAATTTGATTTTCCTCTCTTAGGAGAGAAGTGAACCATAGTTCATCGAAATTGGATGTTTTATTTTCTAAGTAAGCTTGATAAAGTGACAAGTTGTTATTCTTTACTTTCATTGTCCAATGATCTAGTTTACAAGTACGCTTGAGTTTTCGTGCACACATAGGGCTTTGATTTGGAGAACTTGGGCAGTTTGCACTCCTATGATACAAGCCTTGTATTCAGCTCGTATTATTTGTCATCAAAAATTTGTTAGAGATTGGCATGGTGAACCTTGCAATGATACTGATGAGATGCCAACCCGATAACCCTTGTTGTTAGATGCACCTCTCAAAGTACATTTTCCAAGTTTCATTTTTTACTAAGAGGATGTCTTCATGGAGAAGATCATGTTTCCTTCTTCTTAGTTTATGGGATGATCTGCCAGGAAATCTAATACTACTTATCCTTTTATAAACTTTGTACTTTGAACTCCAAATGAAATTAAGAGAGCAGAACTGTCTATCGTGAAATCTTCCCATGAAGGATAGGTTGAGCCATGAGATGTTTCAGTGGATGCACTCCAGCTGTGACCTTAACGTTGTTATTTAGCACATAGTGTCTTAGTTTCTTGCTAATCCACCCAAGAACTAGGCACATTTTTTTCAATTTAGGTGTATCAAATCTCATAATGGATGATTTTTTTGCTTAAGTAGTAAAAGAAATTTTCTTTTCCTTCACTTTCTTGACCTGGTATCGTGCCCATTGCGGTTCCCAATGTAGTCAAATAAACCAATAATATGGTAGGATCCACCTCCCGGGGGTGGGATCCACCTCCCGGGGGTTTGATCCCCCACGAGTGGTCAGGCTTGTGTGCTAGGTACTTTTATGATTTTCTAGAAATTACAAATTTATTTATTTATTTATTTTTTACCTTTATTTTTATTGCAGGCCAGGCAGAATCGTTCTATAGGTTCATGGGAGAATGGGCTTAGGCATGGTTAGAGAACCCGACCAAGTTCCATGGGCATGATCAGGTTAGCCTCTCCTGAACTAGGCCCTGGTAGTCTCCTCGGCCTAGCCCAGAATCTAGGTGCAGGCCTGATCTAGGATCTCGGGTGGGTTCTTGGGTCAGATCAGGTCCTTGATCTTGGTCCAGGCATATTCTACTATGTAGATCCCCAATTTGTTTTTCTTTAGCCTACAGTGCATGAACATATATCAAATTAAAACAGTAAAGAATTAGTCTTTAGCTAAATAGATTCACTAGCGAGTTCCAGAAAAACCTACAAACCATGACACCTTTCGAAGCAGATAATACTGATAGGGACATCAAGGGGACAAATAAAGCTGCTTTAAAATGGTTTTGGAAAGGCCTAACCAATCCCTAGTATGGGGACCCATCCTAACTCCTTTGTCTAGAACCGAGATTCTAGATTTGGGGGAGAAAATACAGAGATGTGATGGAATGCATCCCATCACCGCCCATGATCATTGATGACCTTAAGTCATCAACACAGAAAATTAAAACTTAATCATACTAACATATATCCATGCAACTAATTCGAATCATTTATATAATCATGTAAAAGAGTACAAACTTCAGTCCAATGCAAATAAAAGTTAAGTAAAAAAAATTACAGTGGATGGGGAACTACCTAAAGACCACATTTTTGGTAATTTAGCATCAAAACTCATAAAAGAGGAATATAGTAGAAGAGTACAAAAAGATACAGTTTTTCCCTCATGATAACTGACCTGATTTACTTGGGAGCCTAGCAGAGTGATGTCTTTTTAATGGTTAACCCAATACTCTATCTCTAATGTGTGGAATATTTTTCTTCTAAATTTTGATGCTCTCTTCTCTCTAATATTTTGATGTGTTTTGATGCCTCTAACTGATTCCTAATCCATACCTCTTGATCGTTAGGGTTAGCCTTCTATTTATACTATTAGATGGGATAGTCTGAATCGATTTAGAAATGGGAGATCTAATCCTAGAATTCTAGTTAATTGATTACATTTAGGTAGAAAAGGACTCAAAGAAAGCGAGCCTGACTGTGTTTGCATCTAGAGGACCCAACCTAATTCTTAGAAGCAGGAACCTGCCTGGGTTCCTAGGTTAGACTGTAGATAACGTAATTTATTTTGGCCATAACTTTTACCTCCAACCTCTATTTTGTGTGATTCATTTTTCTCTTGAAAGATTATCGAGTCTAGTTAATTTTTAGATAATTGTGGAGGAAGATGTAAGCAAGATAGTGAATAGGTGTCATTTTCAATAAAAGTGTAAATATTTGACTCATATCTTTTTTTAATTGCTTATCGAATTTTGGTGCATAATATATCATTATGAAGCTTATTTAATGGAGAATGTTTATACATAGACTTAATAAGCTTATACTCCTCAAAGTGAATCTCAACTGGATGTCGAACACTATCAATTTAGGCTCTTTTGGGCTTTTGGGCTCTGTCAAATTCAAGGATCACTTAGCTGGGCCCCCGAGTACATAAGTTAGGGTATAATTTTCATCATTAGGCAATTAAAAATAAGATATAATTTTTAGGCACCTATAGTTAGCCTACACTTTAGCTAAGTTTGGGTAAGGTGAAGGCCAAAGTAATGGTCTTCACTTGTAGTTACTCATTTGACCGTGATAACGTAGAATCCAAGCATGGGCACTTTGGGTCCTGAGACCTAGTGCTGTCCAACCGTCGTGACAGTGGTTGATGTTAGAAATCCATGCTTGGAAGCTAAAGGTCCTAAGACTTGGCGCCTGCCAACTTTCACCATGACAATGGCCGAAGTTAGAAATTCAAGCCTGGCCGCTGAGGGTCTTGAACTTGTCGCCTGCTAACCTTCCCTGTGACAGCTGTCAATGATGTAGAAATCCAAGCCTGGTCGCTAAGGATCTTACGACTTGGTGCCAGCCAACTTTTCTCGTGACAGTGGTTGATGTCTACTATCCTTGACTTGGCAGATCAGTGAACTTCTTGTCGCTAGAGTGGCAGACCTTTTTTCGGGTTGGGTTCAATTAGGGATGGCAGTGGATCCTGAACCCGATGCAGATCCATCAGACCCGCTCCATTTGTAAGGATCAGGATGCTAAAAATATGGACCCGTTGAATTTTTAGAGGATCCAGGTCCTATTGGATCTAGGTCAGATCTAGATCTAGATCTGAGACTTTGAGACCCAAACCCGACCCTGGACCTGTATACAGACCCGTTTATTTTGTTTTTTTTTTTACCGTGCGTTATTATTTTGCCTAGGGTTTTTTCGCCTTCTGTGTTTTGAGACTTTTGAGTTCGTTAAACCCTTACTCTCCTTCTCCGTCTATCTTTCTTAGAATTCTCAGCCGATCATCCACTCAGCCCACAGCTCGCATCTGTCGTCTCCCTTCTACGGCTCCATCGGTTGTTGCCCTCCGGCATCGTCATCATCATACACCTTCATGGCCGGCGCTATAGCTTCGTCATGTTTTGAGCTTTTGGTATTATGGACTTTGTAATTTGTTTTCAGCTTGTAGACTGAGGTTTGGTAATTGATAAGGTATGTATGGATATTAGACAACTTATTTGGCATATGTTTAGTGACTTAATGGATATAGTGGGCCACTATTAGTAATTTCTACTTATAATTCAGTATTTTGCTATGTGCTATGGCGGTGAAGTTAATTATATGGAAAAATTTTATGTATGTACTTTTATTTTGTTGTGAAAAATAAGAAAGTGAAAAAAAGTAGCAGGACCTATTAAGGATCCACTAGACCCTTTAGATCCAAAGAATCCGAATCTGGATCCAAATTTTATAGACCCTATAAGTTTCGATCAGATTTGGATCCAAGTCTGGAAAATGGATCTGGATCTAGATCTTAGTGGACTCGATCCAGACCCGGTCCATTGCCACCCCTAGGTACAATTACATTCCTTTGTCGCTGGAGCAGCGAACCGATTTTTGGGGTAAGCCTAATTATCTTCTTGTATTGCTGGATTAGTGGATATTTTTACGGATTATTTCCTGTATGTTGGAGCAGCGAACTTTTTTGTAAGTCAGGCTGACTTATCTTCCTGTATTGCTCGAGTAGCTAACCTTTTTATAGGTCAGACAAATTTATCTTCCTGTAACACTGGAGCAGCGGACCTTTTTACGGTTTAGTCTAATTTATCTTCTTGTATCGCTAGATCAATGGACCTTTTTATGGGTCAAACGAACTTGTCTTCCTATATTACTAGAGTAGATGACCCTTTTGCAGGCTAGGCAAACTTATCTTTCTATATCACTAGGGCAGCTCAGATGAACTTATCTTCTTGTATCGCTAGAGTAGCAAACCTTTTTGCAGATCATGTGAACTTATCTTCCTGTATTGTTAGAGCAGTGGATCTTTTTACAGGTCAGGCGAACTTTTCTTTCTATGTTGCTGGACATTGAACTTTTTGTTGATCAGGTGATTTTCATCGATGAAATCTTGGAACTGTTAATTTCAGCTTTTGACATTAATGAATATCCAAATATCCTCGTAATCACATACACATAGAAGTCCCGCCTAGGTCCATAGGCTGTCTTCTTAGACTGTTTTTCTTCTTTTGCATATGGAAAGAGTATAATCGTGTGAGGCATAAGAAGCCTAAAGATCTATGGCCAGGTTCTTGAAAATGTGAAAGACCTGTAGTCAGATCCCGATGAAATTAACGATGGTTAGGCTTCAATACCTGCTAGCCAGACCCATGTGATCTTAGTAGTAGTTAGGCTAGAAAATCTATTAGCCAGACCCTTGCGATCTTGTTTGTGTGAGAGCCTGAAGATTGATCCTTAAGGACTTCATGGCATGAGCTATTGAAATGTCAAACCTTCAAGTTTGACCCCTTTTGTTGGGCCGCTTAGGCATTGAAGTCATCTCTTTCTAATGGGAGACTACGAAATGTAAAGATGTCCTAGATGTTGAGACATCCTTTTTTGTTAAGATGAAGAAGATGAGGTGTCCTCTATGGCTTGATCTTCTCGATCTTGAGTACCTGATAGGGTTTGCATCTTGGGTGATGATGCTTGCGCAAACCCTACTTTGAGGTTAGAGCCCCCACTTTGACTAAGTCTTATTAAGACGATGGTCAAAATATAAAAGTCTTCTATGATAATTGTTGATGTCGTGTTGAGAACCTTTGATGTAGAACCATGGCTAATCAGGGTTGTGTGTCCTTCCTGTGGGGTCGCTATTGAAGGCTGATTACATTCTTCTTCAATCCAAGGTAACTAAGTGATCATGGCAGAGGGCACTTTAATAAATAAGCTAAAAGACTTGTGTATCGATGTAGGAGCACTTGCTAGCCTAGGTAAGACTATGCAGACGTAACAATTATACAGACTCGATTGTGCTAACTATGCAGATATGATTATATTGACTATGTAGACATGATGATGACCTAACCTCGTATGCATACAAGTGTCATACTAAGTTTGGAATCCATTTGATAAGGCCTAATTAAGGTACAGAAGACTCATGGGTTAGGCATAGTGACGTTCTGTGGCTTACAATGAGGGTAAAAATTTAGGTGACCACTAGGTAAGGGTCCATGTCAAGGGTCATAAGTTGACTAAGATAGGGAATCTTTCTTCCAATAGAAGAAGTATCCTTTAATTTTGCATTAAAGTGCTCCTGTTCTAAAGAAACCCCCAATCTCTGTCATAACAGAAGCCCTACATGTGTGAGAATAATGATAATCAAAGATGCTTTAAGAGTAGCTCCCAATCTAGTAAAGTAAATGTAATCCTTTCCATGTTGGGAAGCTACTTTTGCTGGTGTTGCCAGTGATACCCACTAGTTTAGTGCGAAGAATATGGTTATCTTCTTACCGGGAAATATTAGCCCCTATCTTACATAATGAGCGAGTGCCTAGTTGGGAAGGCTAAGAATATGGAAT
This sequence comes from Carnegiea gigantea, assembly GCA_029747015.1. Lineage (NCBI taxonomy): Eukaryota > Viridiplantae > Streptophyta > Magnoliopsida > Caryophyllales > Cactaceae > Carnegiea > Carnegiea gigantea. Next base: position 810,906 of record JAKOGI010000219.1, read on the forward strand.
GAGTGTTCACCCTTAAATTTATAGTCATGGTTGAGATCGAGAGTCTTGAATTTTGGAATAGAGGTGATATTAGAGACTATAATGATTAAGAAGTAGTGGTAAAGTGGGTGAATGATTGGTCCAAGTCTGACTCGATGAGCGTAGGTAACAGAATGCTTCTTTGTCTTCAAAAACCAAGGGTTTATTTTAACTCTCCTTTTGCCTGGCCTGCCTTTTCATGTTTTCGGGCCAACCGCTCTTTATTCTCTCTTTTTTTGAAGACTAAAGGACTTAATTGAGATATTTCTTTATAGGACAAAATCGTCATGGCTGAGCCTCAAAGGTGTTACCTTCGTATCCAACAAAGAACCAAGCCAGTTGTAGTTTAAGAGTAAGAACATACAACTTAAAAGAAGGATGCCTCTAGGAGAAGATTTTTAGGTATGCTTCTGGGTTAGGGTGCCAAAGATAGGGAATCAATATGGAGGCTCAAGCAACCCTTATGAAATCTCAAAGTATGTATGGGCGACGAAGTTTAGCTTGAATCAACAATATTTCCTTTTTTTTATTCTTCTTATTTTCAAGCTCTTTCTGTTTTTCTCTCTTCACTTTTTTACGGGATTGTTTACTATGAAATTTTCCGCTCTTCATTTTTTATTACTGATTGTGAAATGATATCACCCATAATACACTCCCACTCCCTGGTTAGATCGGATGTGGTTATAAAAGAAATAAACTTAATTGAAGGCTCGAGAGGGTTCAAAGTGGGAATTTATCAAGTTGGAAAAAGATATTAATTAAGGTAATGAAAGGAGGCCTCCTATCCTAGCCATGTTCTTAAAGTTATATGACCAATTGGAAAGAAATTTCTATTTTTTTCCCCCTTTTTCAGATGATAGAGCGAAATCCTTGGTCCCTTTTTATTTCTCTCCCTCTCCCTTTGCCTAGCTTACCTTGTTAAGTTTTCAAGCTACCCCTATTTTTCTTTTTTTTTCTTTTTTCACCCCCATTTTGTCATAGGATAGAAGCATTCCATAAAAAAGAATATGAGAATATGCAAAAAAAACTAACGGAGGAGATGATTTTATTAATGAATCAAGGTTACATAAGACTTGGATTTATGATGGAAAGGGAATGACTTTAAGACTCAACATATGACTATAAGCTAAGCATGACATGGGATTATAATGCATCATAACTCGAGGCCTCTTTTATGGAGTATTTTTTTTGGGTCTTGGATTCAACTATAGATAGGTCCCACTTTTCACTTTGGTGGTCTGAAATAGCTGGAATGCCTATCATGAGATCTAACCTAGTTGTCGTCATTATTTGGTGTTTTGAGCAGCTTCAGGTACAGGAAGCTCCCCTGACTTGAACATGCTTTCTAATTTATTGTTGAAGGCCTAACAATCCTCAGTATCATGGCCCTACTCAGTGATATTTACAGTACTTGTTCAGCTTCCAATTTTTAGGCTTTCATATGTTTCATGTCTCTGACCTGACTAGTAGGAGATTGATCATACCTTCAAAAAGTAGGCATACTAGTGCTTGAGTAGACATGGTGCTTATAGAGGTCTGTGGTATAGAGGTACCTCTTTACTTGTGAAGCCTTATCCCTATTCTAATAGTTGCCCTTACAAGTTTTAGGAGCTTTGGTGGGTGTGTCCCTGATAAGGGTTTAGACTGCAATAGCCATCAATGCCATCATCCTCTCACTCTCATCCAATGTGGTTTGCATTTTTTCCATCATCTTCATAAGTTGAGCCAGTTCATTACCTTCTACCATTGGGATTGGTGAAGTATCGAACTTTAACTTGGACTTGGACTTTGACCGAACTGGTGGAGTTCGATTAGACTCTTCTCAAGAGAGAAGTTTCATGGGGTATGGATTCCACTCGTGTACCTTCCTCGTCTTCCCTGTCATGAGCATTAAGGCGATAGTTTAGAGAGGTTGAATGCTGTGAGTGGTTAACCATGCTGTATATGGGCTAAAGGAAATGGTTAAGGAGTTGTAATTAGAAGAGAAAGAAACAATGGCTTAGTGGGCTTAAAGGTTTACGCTAAAATGGAATTTTAGGCTGAAGTCAGGCTTTATCCTAGACTAAATCCTAAGTTGGCTTAGGGAGCTGACTTATAAGCCTAAGTAAGACTCAAGTCTTCTTTAGGTGAGTCACATATCTATAGTGACCTATGCACGATTATGGTTTGGTTTGACTAGAATGGGCTAGTTTTGACATATAGGTGTATCTAGGGGGACTCATATAGGGATCGTATATCTAGGGAATATGATGCATAGACCATGAATTTATGCACTGGTAAGATATCTAGGTCTAACATGGACTTATGCATTATGAATTTTGACACATGATTGGATGTGACCTAGAGTGGACTAGTGTTCTAAAGATCTAATGGCCCATATTGTGCACCTTGGGCCTAGATGGACTCATGGACTATGAATGATGAGGTCTAATGATGCATGACTCTTTGACCTCAAGTATCCTACGACTGATGTGCTAAGACGCTAAATGAACCATGCTAATTTATAAACCTAACCCTAAAACTGAGAGCCTAGAATGAATGCAGACCTTAAGGGATGGAGACCTAACCTGACCTACTAGTGCGATCCTGATCAAGTTCTAACCAGGCCCAATCTTACACCTAACTCTTTACAAAACCCTTACGCATTCAACCTAACAGAATATGCTACCAAACCCTGATGGATCCCGGTCGGGTTCTGGGCCTAACATGGACTAAGTTCCACTCCTAGACACAATAAACCAATTTATCTCTCCTTTCTTCTTTTTTTTAGATAATCCTGGCCAGGATTCCTACTTTTGTTAATAACCAAAACTGATGCTCTAAATTGGAGTTACACTATTTTTTTGAATTCTAGATCAAGAGTCCTGTTAGGACTCAATTGGCTCAAAAACCATTTTGATTCCCAATCCAATTCCTAAACTCAGTTTTTCCTAATCTCGGCTCTTCTAAGCTCATAGTATCAATGCAAAGCCCTTTGGGCTAAAGAATTTAAACCATACAAGGTCATATTTCATTCTAAATCACACGCATGAGTTCTGACTTAAACAAGGGTTCTATGTTATGGAGCTTCCAGGCCAAGTTTCGAGTAGTCCTCTCACAAACTAACGCTTTGTATGCCACCCATAGGATGCATGGCATGACTAGAACATTCTAGATGCTTCCCCATATTGTAGGGACCATGAAAGTATGTCGTAAGTGGATGAAGCAACTGCATGCTCATTTGAAAGTGGACCCATCGAGTGACTAGCAACTTTAATGAGGAGTAGGATCAGGGTCATGCATAGAGACGCTATTGGTCCCTAATGGGCAACATCTTATAATGTAAGTACGCCTAATACAAGTACAATTAAGATAATTCAATTCTCGCCCTCTTAAAAAAAAAAAGTCCCAAGTGGAGTCGCCACTATAAGGATCCAGCTCTCTAGGGGTGCAATCTCCCACGAATGGTCAGGTTCGTGCTAGGTACTTTCATGTTTTTTTAGAAGCTAAGGCGTGCTTGCGCATTGCACAAAAATATTTAGTATAAGATAAATTTTTTCAATAAAATTAATATAATTTGATTTTTCCTTTCCTCAGAGGACATGCGAAATATTTTATCCTATAAATAATGAATATTTTTAAAAAAAACCTAAGGACAATTGATATAAATTCATTGCCAATCGAAAAAATTGAAATAAACCATTTAACATATTTCATCTAAAAAATTGCAAGTCTATGGTTTGGAGAGCATAAATTACTTTGAAAAATAACATAATTTAACTCAGTAATTCCACCTATGCAATGAATTTATAAATAATTAGTCTATAATATTATATTAGACATCAGCTAACACAATACTATTTAAGTAAGACGGACACAAATTCAACCTAGGTCAATTCAGGTTTGGAAAATCAGTCATTTAGACAAAAATTTTAGAAACGGATCATGTCTAGTTTATAAATCGGGTAGTCTACCGAAACTAAGACTCAGACGCGAATGTCCAAATTTGTGACATGATTCTTGGACATTTTGACCGAATTTTTATCGAACCTGATTTTTTAGTGTTCGAAGCTGGCTGTCTAAAGTTGTATTTATAAAAAAAATTCTAGAGAATTTGGGCCAAATTTATAAATAACCTAGTTGCCCAATGTTGGAACTCGCTTGTCCGAATTTGACCAAATCGGAAATGGTTAACAAATTCAGACAATGCAAAGCCATATACCTAAACCTAGATCAGACCTGGATTTAAATTCAGACGTGACCGATTGTTTGAAGTTGAAATTCAAACAAAAAATTTGTGATCGTAACCATTTTTTTTGGACCAAACAAATTTGGGTAATCAGGTTGGGCAAAATTTTGCCATACCTATATAAAACATATACAAAATTTGATGAAATAGAGTGATCTATAAAGACTATCATTTACAAATTTATTTTTTTTATCAATCCAATATAGATTTACTAATCCAAAAGTTTGTAAGCTGTTTGTTCATAATCAAGTGGAAACAATCTTTTTACACAGTATTTAGATAATGTGGAAGGGGAGTAATAGGCCTCAATATGATCACTATGTTTAGAAGACCATGAAAGTTTATATTGGACAAGAAAAAATATTCGCACTATTTTAACATCAACTTTTATTGGTTGTTTATGAAAATATTGATTTAAAATTTAGTGTGGTTCTTCTACATTTAACATTTTATTTATTTCATAATTGAGCAAGCATCTAATAATTTACCATGTAGCATGTATATTATGCTTTTTATTACCAAAAAAAAAAATCTAAAATAAGGAATAGCCCCTCCCCTATGCAAAAATGATAGAAAGGAGGATGGGCCTCTCCTACGACCAAGGTGTACTTTGTTAAATAAATCCGAGGGATGTAGGTTATTTAAGATGGCAATATAATATTAATGTAATTTCAATAAATTTAATTATAAAATCATATAGTTCTAGGATATAAGAAATAGCGAAAAAGTTGAGACCTAACAAAAGAAATAAATCTGAACCTTTATCTTTATTGATTAAGGCTCATCTCACATCGTTCCAACAACTGGTCGTGAACAATTGAATATATTTGGAAAAAAGAAATCACTTAAATGTTTCTACAAATAATAGTTTGTAGTATCATGGCAACCAAACTGCATCAGTGACAAAGGCATGCAAATTAGCATCTTTTATGATTTTGTACCTATCACAATTTACATGAAAAGAAGGCACATCGACATATGCATATATAAATCGTTCACACGTAAAAATAGCATCAATAATTATTGGTAAAAAAAAAATTCTGAAATATGTATGTCTACATCTACATCACAATAACAACAACAACAATCCTAATAATATAAGTACTAGTCTGGACCTATGCTATGCACGGTGCACATTAAAGTAGACAATTCATAACATATACTATGCAAGTAATGAACCGAGAGTCATTGTAGACATAGTTAATATTATAATTTAGGAAAGATATAGAATAATCAATGAAAAATATATGTGGATAGCAACTTGATATATAATCATTGGGATGAACCACAAAAAATCACATGACTTAGAAAAAGGTCTACAACAATATGATAGAAATAGTAGATAGTGATTATGACAAAAAACACGCTAAATAACATGATAAGCAGCCAATCTATCATGCCAATGATGAAGAATCCACCTCCTTCTTCTATACCTACAGAGGAAATAAAGTTTTAGAAATAATTTGTATAACAATGATGGGGTTGAAGTTTATATTTACACGTGATCTACCTGGTGTACCTAACATTTGTCTTTCGTAAGTAATAAACCTCTTCCTCCCAATGAACTGGTGCAATAAAAGCGATAGGAACTTCTACTTCATAGTGACATGGGGGCTCCATGATAAATACCCATGGTTGACCTATGTAATCATCCATAATTGCATAAAGCGATAGATGACCATATGGCTGTAGAAAATATTAACACAGGATAGTTAATAATAAAAGAATAAACTGTGTTAAATGTGATATGTAGGGAAAACTATAATACCTGCTCTGCATACACATCCAACTGGGCAGTCGTCGTATGCAAAAGAATTCGAGCATCCTCATGAAGAACAGTAAACTCTCTACAACCTGTATTATCTTGCAAGAGAACTCTGAAGATATACCTATAAATTTAAATAGCACAGGACGGTTATAATAATGCAAACATGTATTTGGAAAAGTTGAACAAAGTACATAGCAACAGGCAATCAAGTACATAAACCTCTTTTGTGTCAAATTTGGAGATTGGCATGTACAGTAAGGTACATTCAGAGCGAATACGTAAGAGTGATCACTTTTTTTGCAATTGGTGCAGGCATCATAAATCAACGGGTGAATTTCAATAACATATGCAAAAAGTCAGCAATATCTGACCTGCATATTGTGAAGTGTAAAGATTATGTTTTCTTAAAAGAATATATGCAAGCAGAAAGTCACATTTGTAAGGGAAATTTCTAGCCTACATTTCGCGTAGATGCATATTCATATAATCTAATCCTTTGAGCGGCGAACAACTTCTCCAGATTGCACATACGTAATGTTCTCTTACGCATAAAATCAAAATGGGTCATCACACCCCTAGTGCCAGAGAACCTAATACATGTAAGGAGGGTAACATATGTGAGATCAAGTGTTTATAAGTTGTAATGAAAATGAAAATGAAAACTAAGGTCATTGGTTGTATATACCATCCTTCAAAGTCTTCTGTTGCTTGAATGTCCGGGTTGATCAGCAATCTACTAATTGGCAAAGTAGAAACCGATATTCCTAAAAGTATATTGTATGGGAGAAAATATATTAATAAAGTATACCATCATAGTGATGTTAAACAATTTCATAGGTGAAAGTGTATCAATTGGATATGATGGTACCTTGGTAATCTCTAACGTGCACTCTGGAAGCAAGAAGTATATTTTCAGTACCCAAATGTTGCTGAAGATAGGTGCCCTCAACTTCTGCGAAATCTCCCCATAAAGTTAGCCTTAATGGGCGTATCCTACATATAAGAATTAGATGGAGTAATATTAGGGAGAGCAACATGCGTTAATAGATAAGGAAAAATCTATACTAATGAAAATACATACTGCATATCAGAAAGTAACAATTCGCGCCTTGCAGTGCCCCTATTCCTTATCCTTTCTAAAGGAGATATTGCCACTACCATGCCAATAATGTCTAAACAATAAAAGGAAATGAAAATGTTATAAATACTTGAGAGGAAATACATATAGCAATATAAGTACTTAAGTTCACCGTGTTAATTATACGTACCTACAACATTGTCATGTGTTCTTAGATGTCGAGGGACATCAATGAATGGCACACAAGGTGGTAGGTGCTGGTAAGGAATATCAGGACAATCCTCAACCACACCAAGGAGTCTCGATCTCGGCGTAAAAACCAACTTCAAATTGTTCTTTACCACATTCCTTTCTCCATCTGTCGCAGCATCAACCAAGAGCCCGGAGATGTGGTAAACTTTTCCAACATCGAGTATAGATCGCCATTGGTTAATTTGAGCATCGCCTTCTATGCTGGCGAATATCTCATCACACTATAAAACAATCAACTCCACTGGTAAGCAATTTACTTGTACATGGTGAGAAAATTTTTAGCAACTTCAATAAACCAATACCTAATAGTCCATGAATATAACTTTCCACAGTGTGCGTTGCTCATATACTCGAACCGTCATTGATCGCATGAGTCGAACAATTAGAGTGACCGATCTACTGCAAGGGTTGATAGCACATATAGGCATAGAAGTATGCACTAAACCTGACATATCTATAACCATTAATAAAAGAAGAAAATAGATTAGTATAATCCAATGTAGTGAACACATCATGATGGAAAATGAAATCTATATGAATGTAGATAAGATCATTATTATATGGAAGAAAAGGGACTAACCAAGCATCACGAATGCCATTGAAAATTTCACGGTAGACAATATTTTTGGTCATATTACGAGGCACATCCCTTTTGTTGCAAATTAAGAACTTTAGCCCTGAAGGAGAGGTGGCGCGAGATATAGCTACATATAGTTGACCGTGGGAGAACACAGGTTTTGGAAGACAAACGCCTACATAATGTAATGTTTGACCTTGACTTTTATTAATAGTCATTGCAAAACCCAATTTCAGAGGGAATTGCCTTCTTTTCAAGGCAAATGGTGAGTCCTTAGCTGAAGGACTTAAGTCAACTCGTGGGATAGTCACTACTTGCCCAATATTTCTTCCCGTCAAGATTTTGGCCTGGACAACCTTAGTACCAAGTCTTTCAATAATCAAGCGAGTGCCATTGCATAACCCAATTGATGGGTCAAGATTTCTCAGTAGAACAACAGGGACACCAACTTTCAACTGTATTTCATGATTGGGGAATCCTGAAAAGTTCATACCATGTAGCATCTCTGGAGGATTAATGTCATCAATAACAGAATCAATATTAGTTGGCAGGAATGTGTCAGAACTTAGGTATGTACGACTACTACCAGGAACCATTGATAGAATCTTATAATTTATTTCATCCACATCAGTGTTTAAGGGGGCCAATATACAACGGTCTTGAAAGTATGACTCGTCTCTGTATCTTTCCACCAAACATGGGTACACAAATTCGATCAAGTTTTTGAGGCCGTTGGTGTCATTCTTAATGAGAAATTCTTCAGGAATCTCTATCCAATCCAGTTCAGTACCACCAAGAAATGAGTATCCTTGCATACGACCATTACCAGCATTCAAAGTCCATTCTGCAAAACTCCGCAGCCGCTCATGTTCATTGTCACTTAAATTTGAATGCATGAGTCGCATGTTGGTTCTAAGATGTTGAATATTGCGGTAAGACCAAAATGCTGCCCTTGATATTGAAGATGCAACAATATCTGCTCTAGTTCTCTTCGTAACAACAAGAAGTATTTGCCTGAAATCACCTCCAAAAATGACCATTTTACCCCCAAATATTTGATTCCAATTGCATAGATCTCGTAAAGACCGCTCAACTGCTTCTACCGTGTAGCGATAGGTCATGGGAGCCTCATCCCATATAATAAGTGATGTTTTCCTAATTAGCTGTGCTAATTCAGACTGTTTAGAAATAGAACATGTAGATGTCTCATCTACATCAATTGGTATCTTAAACATCGAATGAGCTGTTTTCCCAAAAGGTAATAACAATGCAGCTATTCCTGAGGATGCCACGGATAGCACTATCAAGCCTTTTGATCTAAAATGTGTTACAATAGTTTTCCAAAGATAGGTTTTCCCAGTCCCCCCACTGCCATAAACAAAGAAGCAACCTCCTTCTCCATGTTCATCAGCATGAATAACAGATTGGAAAACTCGCATTTGATCTGTATTCAATGTTGGTAACAACATCTCAAGGTTATGTTTCTCTTGTTCTTGATCATAATCAAGCTGTTCTCTGATAAGTTTGTTACCAAGTTGACATAGCAGATTAGGTGAAGGCAGAGGCATAGGAGGGAAGTCCCTTAAAAATCTCCCATTCTTATTCAAAATCATCTCAATTTCGTAAAGTCCAAGGTCTTGTTGTTGTTCCACACTAATTTGTAAACTGTGATCTCTGAGATCTCTTTGTATTCGTCTCTGTAAATCATCAGTGAGGTCTTCCCAATGTTGTTCCCACAATCGATGGGGGTCAGACACTTATGAGAACATTAGCATTGAACAGAACATACTTCGAAGTTCAGCCCCTGTTGCCCATAGGGATGCTTCTGCTAGTGCCTCATGCCACTCATTAGCATCGTCTACCAGTCCTCGTGCCAAGCAAGCTTCCTTAAAAATTGAATATAAGATTCCGCTGACGGTTCTTAAATCCTCATATGACGTAGCTCCCTGAACAATGTGCAACAACACCCGCAGATAGTATCTCTCGCCCATATTTGGGTGAGCATAGGGCAGTCGACCGATGCATACCTTCTGTTTTCGCTTAGTCCATTTCCTCATTCCTTTATTCCATACATAATAAGAAGGGAATGTTGCGTAAGTGTGACATCTTGCTTCGGTATCTTCAATATTCACAATGAACCATCCTATAAGCATAGTAACCCTCTGTGCTCCTTCTTCCACAACCCTATGAAGTTCATCATGGTCATTGAATAGAACGTGTTGTTGCCCCGGCAAGTGGTACTGTAATAGTTCAACAGATGGATAACGTTGCGTGATCTCGAATTCAAATATTCTCCAAACAGCATCCGCCGGTGACACGTAACGGCAATCCAAGTACTGTTTAATTTCATTGACATCTTCATAGTTGGAAGGACCAATTCCATGTTCAGGGTTATGGACATTATCTTCGAGGACTATGGTTGCTCTGTCAGCTCCCTTATGCATGTATTTGTGAAGGTACTTAATGACCTTCTTCTGTGCACACCGCTCAACATTAATATGTGCATCATATTTCACACACAAATCACGGTTATACGGTATTACCCATCTGTTGTCCATTCTCTTACCACAAATCGTTACAGTTCGACCATCATCCCGACGCTTGTATTTCACAAAACCATTTTCTTCAATAATGGTCGTATCACAAAAAGTCTTTGGGTAATGCTTTGTGCACGTGTTACCATCCATGCATGGAGCGTATGGGATGTCAGTACCACATGGACCATGTATCATATGTCTTGTAATAGTTTCGAATGCGAGGGGGTCTGTGTTTTCATCAGGGAGCTCTGCGCATATTATACGGTCGATATCTTCGGCACATGTAGGCTTATCTTCACTTGCAAGGGTTAATAATAAATGGGCATGTGGTAATCCCCATTTTTGGAATTCAATAACATGTATATCTACATATGCGATAGAGGAGTATAGGTAATGAGGATTTAAATAAATGACCATGAATAAAGTACGATTGAGATTTTGGAATCTCCAAAGTACATGACATAATTACATAACAACAATACCTGCTATGACTTTGCCAAAAAGATTTCTCTCTTTGAAGTCTCGTTTCAGCTCTTTTAGCCTTAAGCAAAATACTCGAGCAACAATGTCTGGTCTGTAATTCGCATGTTGGCCTAGTTGTTGTGCTAAAGCTTCCTGGATTTCCGGCCAATTAGGATTGCAGGTGAATGTGATAAAAAAATCTGGATAGCCCATTTGATTACAGATGGCCATTGCGTCAAGAAAATGTTGTTTCATATAGCGGGGCCCACCGGTGAATGAAGCAGGTAATACTAACCTTCTCCCCACTGCATGGGCATCATTTTCACCAGCAGTAATAGCATCTTGTAAGCCGCTGTATAATTCTGCACGAAGTGTACTCTAGTGCTTTTTTATACATAGTAACCTCCAAGCCCTAATCGCAGCATAACAATCAATTATAAATTGAACAATCTACCACATCGAAGTAGAATGTTTCCTCATCAACCCTAAACTGTATGAGGAATGCATAAAATTCTCTCATTGTCACCATTCCTCGAGCAGTGCTTGATCCCCCCACATATGCAATGTAAGCTGTCCAACCATCTGTTCCATATGGGAATATGAGTGGGTATTGAAGAGGCATATATGATGGTTGGGTTTCATATACTCGTTGTAAGCTTCCTCCTATTTTTCGGATAATAATATCTCGGTGCTCTTCGTCTCCAAGGTCACCTCCGACTATGAGAGCTGCAACTTCGTCCACAGTGGGCAATGTGTACTGTCTTCCAGGACGTGCTTTAATAATGCGAATGCTTAAATTAATCACATTATCCGCCTCAAAGATATCACGTGCATTGCGGAAAACCTTCACATAAGGATTCACAGTATCAAGCATATGTTGTAAATCTTGTAAGGTTTCCTCGTCAACTCCTTGTTCACTTTGTTGTCTATTTAACACAGTGCGTCGATTTCGCACTTCGGCATGTGTGTCATAGACATATAGTTGAGCAAATTTGGGTCGTTGTCCTTGTGCAGGGAGTAAAGATCTAATTCGATGGTAATTGTTGCCACTTATTCTGAAGGAGTAAGGACCATGCCCATCCATAACTGAGTAATCGATAAACCCACCTATTGATGTGAATGATAACATGGAGTTATACATTCTTATATTTTCAAGAAAATTGGGGTCATTCAACAATGTGTCTAGCAGTGGAGGAGGCGGGGGCAACGCCGGCAACATAACACGTCCACTTTGACAACAAAGCATGAACTGAGGTTGTGAAACACTACTTCTTGAGACTCTCTCATCCAACCACATGGCCGCGTGACAGTGCCCACAGGAAACCAAAGTTCCCGTGAAATACCAACGGTTTACGAACCTTCTTGTAGGTGGAGTGCTACGTGCAATTGCTAGTTGAATTTCTCTAGATTGTGACTGATACTGCTCACGTTCTGCGAAGAAGTGCGATTGGGTGTGATCTGGATGACGCCGGCTAAATAGCCTCCACCTTGCGTTTTGTCGAGCAAGTCTCACTCGAAGCCTTCTTACAGTGATGTCACTACTTCCGGTGGGGGTTTCCATCACTACTTCAGATAAATTATGTGCATTATTAGCAGCTAAAATTTTATCAATGTGGTATTCGGTGAAGCAGATTTAATTACATAAATAGGATATTTAAGCTCTGTCCTTTTCGTGGTTCAATTCCAATTTACCAACCTCAACCCACTTCAATCCATTTCAACCAACTTCAACATATTTCAAACCACTTGGAAAAAAAATACCAACTCCAACCTACGTCAACCCACGTCAACCCACTTTACCCAACTTCAACCCAACCCTTTTTTTTTTTTCAATTTTTATTTTGCATTTTAAATTTTTGTTTTAATTTTTATTGTTTGTTATTTTTTATTTTTTTATTTTCTGTTTTTACTCTTTATTTTTTTAATAATTTTTGTTTTTAGTTTTTGTTATTGCTATTTTTAATTTTTAATTTTTAATTTAAATTTTTAAATTGTTATGTGTTTACATTGTTGTGTAGTTATTTATTTTTTATTTCGTATTTTTTATTTTTAACTTGTTTATTTGCTTTTTTTTGTTTTTTTGTTTTCTTTTTCTTCATTTTTTATTGTTTAAGTTTTCACTTTTTGGTTTTTTTTTTTTGGTTTTTACTTTTTTTTACGGTTTTTAATTTTCTATTCTATGTTTTTTAGTTTTGATATTTTGTTGGTTTTTATTTTTGTTGTTTTTTTGTTAAGTCTTTAATTGTGTTATTGTTTTATTGTTTTATTTTTTTATTTTATTAGGTTTTTTTATTTTTTGTAGTTACTTTTTCAGTTCTTATTTTTATTTTTTGAGATTTTTCGTAAGTTGCTTTTTGTAGGTCATTTTTTGGGTAAAAAAAATAAAAGTATATACAAACAATAAAAGAACAAAAACAAAGAAGAATAAAATAAAAATAAGAAACTATAAAACAATAAAAAATGTAACAATAACCAATCTACATAATCAAACAATAACCAATCTATATAATCACAAATTCGAAATTACCCAACTTACACAAATTGAATGCAACACTAATCCCACACATCCTAGGTAAGCATATATCCCAGCAGCAAAAATAGAATTGAGGAAAAGATAGTGGACTTACTTTGGCAAGCTTCCTATAATTTGCCACAAATCTAAACATCCCACAAACGGCATGGCTTATTGATGAAGAGAAAATGTTTATAGATGATTTATCCGTAAACAAATACTCTATTCTATTATTTAACTTGACAAATAACTTCAAAATTCACACATACATTATTACACTCAAGGACCGTATTCTTATTTCCACTCTCTTACTTAATCGATGTCAAACTCATCACGTACTCATATGTTAGCATCAAGTGAATATGCTTTCAAGTGTTCATTGCTCGAAAATGTAAGCTCATGTACGGGGTGTTTAAATGGCAAGCATCAACAAAATTAAATATTAACCTAAATATGAATTTCGTATTATGAAAGTATTCAATCCAAGCAATAGTATGTGTAGAATAAGAACATACTTTAAAAAAACTTGTCTATGGCTGAAGTCTAATAAATCCAACACATTTCACCTAATTATTATTATTATATCTGAAAATGATTAGTAAAATAATAACATTTTTTCTCCTACCGAGTAGCACGTAAGACATCAATGTGTTTTCATAATATTATGTTCATAATCTTGAATGATAAATTAGAAAGCCCCCATGCATGATGACGGTGCTCAAATATGTGTCGCATTTCTCTAATCCAGTAATTTATAACTGGTAGGGCCACACAGAAGCAAGAGGTGTCAATTCACACCCCAAGTTTTTAGATCAAATGTTAAATTTTATATTGTGTATATTTAATTCTAACACCCATTGGGTGAAATCCTAGCTACTTCACTGTAATTGATCCCGAGCAAAACACAAATATGTTTGTGCAAGATATACAGGTATAGCATGACAAACTAATTTAAGTAGAATGTGAGGTTAAGTATCAGCTATATTGAAAAGCACTCCATGTAAAACATTAGATTAAACACAATAAACTGTGCATGTACATCAAACACATTCAACCTTTTGATTCTTGCAGAATTTTATGGATGAAATATTGAAATATTTTATCTCATGCCAAAAATATAAAGGAAAAGTTCACCTTGAAGTATCCATGGTTCAAAAAAAGTCAAATATGATCATTAGGGGGGAAAAAAAGAAAAAGAAGGTTAAAGATGTTCTAAACTAACTTGCTTAGGTTAACGATATTATGAGAGTTCAAATAGATTTGCTCAAAATTTGTTAAACATTTAGATGTGCAAAATAAGTAACTTGGTCATATAAATTCATCACCATATAAATGTTTTTTTTTTTGGGTTGGAAATCATATAAATATGTAAGAGTTTATATATAACATGTATATAATGACATTGACCTTTTTTTGGGGTTTTTAGGGGGGTTTGCACATTGCTAACCAATTAATGAAAGCGAATTTTCTATAAATATGACATGTAATATTTAGTTTTAAAAAGCAAAGAATAATCATTAAGATAAAGAATTTGAACCCAAAAAAAAAAGATAAGGTATCATATTTTTTGGGATAATAGTTAGGTAGTTATGAGTTTTTATTTATAAAAAAAAATATGATAATGTTTGTTATCTACAAAGTTGGACATTAAAATAATAATTGATCTAACGGATGTATTTTTATATAATTCTTTATTTAAATTATATACTGTTTTAAGAAAATCAACGGTGACCATTAAAAACAACATTGATCAAATGGCTAATAACTTCTAATTTTTAAGAATTTAGATAAATTATAATTTTACAAATTCGAAACATATATATGTATGAATTTAAGTTAGGTAAATCTTTGAATGTTAATGTTAAGTTACTAAAATAAAAGAGATAAAAATCACTTACCCAGGCTAGCTGCTAGTAAATGCTAATAATTTACAACAATACCACTGGGGGCATTCCCACAAATCATGCATCACACCATTACCCAATCTCAATGCAAAGTTTAAGACTAACTTAAAGGATAGAAGCAATGTCACGGATATCTTCTAGGGGTCTAACTTAGAGGATAATCTACTAAAAGCTCAAAAACATGAATACAGAGTAATAAGTGCAAAATTTCAAAGTCCAAGAATTATATTAACTGAAGATAGAAAATCATTACATAAATTGAATTGGGGGAAACTCTCAAAATTTTCTTATATTACAGATAATCACTTCGTTTATTTTGAAGAAATAAAACAAAAGAGAAAATCAGCTAGATTTATATTTAATACCTATCAATGATATACCAACAATCATCAGAATTTAAAAAAGTAATCAATCAGATTGGCCACAAATATCAAAAACTCATCATAACTACCAACAAAATTAAACAAACCAAAACAACTATTATGTAATTTTAACATCACACAAACTGGAACCAAATAAAAACACAAATCGAGAGCAAAATACAATATACTCTTCCCCCAACCCCTGCATCAAGCAGAGTTGAATTTGATTGACATATTAAGTAGTTGTCTAAAACCATAAAAACACAATTTAAAAGCACATGCATCAAGCATCCATAGAAACCCAGCGAAAACACTCCATGCAATTGCATTGGTAAGGAACTCCACTTCTGCTAATGCATTATCTATCCCACCAAATATCAAGCAGAAACAGCAAAACAAAAAGATTCAGGACTACGTGGCTTCATTGGAAATTTACAATGAACAAAGAATAACCAATACAAAACTAATCTCAAATTCCTCTTCAGAGTTGTATACATGAATCAAATTTATAACTTAAACTAACAATACCCAATACAAAACTAATCACAAATTCCGGAATTACCTAAATCACATAAATTAAATACAAAACCAATCGAACAGAATCCAAAACCAATCCAAAACAAATCACAACGTCAGGATTATGCTTACCTAGGAAGATCAGAATCCTTTGGAATATGTTTAGAAGAATTCACTTGATTAATTGGAAACGATGTATGAGATAGAAGAGGATGCTATGAGGTAAGAGGTGAGAATGGGGGTATTAACGGACTGTGAAAGCCAAAAGCACATAGCCGTTTGAGGAGAACTTCAGCAGGGAGCAATGAGCAGTTACTAAATTGTCACTGCGTTGGAGAGACGTGGGGGGGCCAAGTTTGTGAGTGTTTAGGAGTCTGACGGAGCTGGGAACCATATCATAACCAAGTAAGATTTTTTTTAAAAAAATAAAGGTAAATTAATAGAAAAATTGTGGAACATATCTCAAAATGCCTTCCACAAGCTCCTTTTTCTCTCCTGCTCCAATCTCTTCACCTTCAATTGCAACAACCAATTCAAAACTGAGTAATATTTATTTTGTAAAAAACAAAATCAAAGATAAATTAAAAGAATGATTGTGCAGCATAAAGTAAACGATTACCAGGAACACACTCGAATCAACCTAGAACACAAAAAACCTCTCAGATCTTGCACACAAAGAAAAATCTGGAAATGCCAAACGATCAAGAACACACTTGATTCAACCAAGAACACAAAAATCTCTCATATCTACCCAAAATAGAGCAAAACAGAGCAAAATTATGATGAGGAACAACCACACCTGATAAGGGCTTCATAGAAGAAGGCTCAGACCAATTCGCTTGATAGCACAGGCGGCCAAATTGAAGACCTTTCTCCAAGATTCCACTGCTGAGCTCTGAAACTCGAACTACCCAGGTGTGACTTCGATTGATAGCACACTTCGATCTCCTCTCTTTTCTCTATGAATGCGGGAAGGAAGAAGCACAAAGCTTCTTTTGCTCCTTTCTCTCTTCTTCTCCAATCTCTTCACCTTCAATTGCAAAGATCTGTAAATTTTGGGGGGTTTCGGGTCAGACTGCCTGGAGAGAAATTTAAGGGGCAGAGAGAAGATGGAGGCTAGGTAGTGAGAAGATGCTTTCCAGCTAGTGATAGAAGGAATGGAATTGAATAAAAGCTTTGCAGCCATGGTTGAATGAAAGCTTTGCAGCCATGGGAAGATGCCGACCGTCAGATGAAGACAGAGAGAGAAAGAAAGGGAGAGATAAAGACAGAGAGAGAAGAAATGCTTTCCAGCCATGAGAATATTAAAGGGCAGACCACGGTCTGCAACCTGGGGAAGGGAATTTATATGACGGTTGTGATACAGCCAGAGAGAGAAGAAAGAAAACTCTAGAGTCAAAGCCACGTTCTGCTTCTTGGGAGATGACGGTTGAATTTTCTTACACTGCTAATTTAAATCATCGGTTGTTTGCAATTCAGGTTGTAGATTTTATGGCTGAAAAATCTCAATTAATGTGGATTTAGAAAAGAGTAGTTATTAAAACTTTACTATTATGTGTTATATAGATTTGAGTGAACAATCCTAATAATATAAATATTTGAGTGATCTCATGTACTTATGCTGATTTTAGTATTATTATTGGCTAGAATTTGATGCATTTTATATCATTTTAATTTTTTTTCTCTCACACAATTTAAAAAAGAAATCACTTCAATATTTTCGCAAATAATAGTTTGTAGTCTGGTTACAGTTTGTAGTATCATGGCAACCAGACTGTGTCAGTGGCAAAGGCATGTAAATTAGTATCTTTTACGATTTTGTACCTATGACAATTTACATGAAAAGAAGACATATTAACATATGCATAAGTTTTTCATATGTAAAAATAACATCAATAATTATCGGTAAAAATGCATATTCTAGAATATCTATGTCTACATCTACCTCACAATGACGACAACAACAACGACAACGACGACGATGACAACAACAACACCACTAATAATATAAGTATTTGAGTGATTTCATGTACATATGCTGATTTTAGTATTATTATTGACTAGAATTTAATGTATTTTATGTCATTTTAATTTTTGTTTCTAACGTATCTAGTATACATCCTCTTAATAATAATTATATATGCAACTTAAGTTGTCGTGGCCAATTTTTAAAATATGATCACTTATTCTTGATTTGAATGAGATTACATCAATGCATTTTTCGAACTTGCATTTTTCTTATAATTTAACTCCCACAATGAATTAGAAGGCATAAAATTTAACTCAACCATTATATAGCGAGGGACAAACTCTAATACGATGTAACTCATCAATTTATTATGTTATGTAATAAAAATATCTATGGCAATAGTCAATACTATGACTAAGCTAAACATCTGCCATAAAAATGTAACCATATGTATATGCTAATATAATAGCATTATACAATATATAATCAAGCATCTTGCAGAAAATGTAGAAACTAAAGAAAAAAGGATAAAAAGAAGGAAAAAGAAGTGATCGGATGCCACTATGCTAGTGAATTGATTGAATATTGGAAGCTACTATTTGGGATGGAAAAGTTGCTAACATATTCGTAGCATTTATTTGCTTTATATATATCACTATATATGAATCAATTAATTAAGGGAGGGTTTAGGAACGCATAAGTTGGCAAGATTTCAAGCCCTACCTAAAAATATACAATCTTTGTAGTCAATTTTTTAGGGGATGAATACTGCATCAAAAAAGAAAATTAAAGGGGTGAGTAGCAATAATCAGAAAGAATTCTAAGTATAATTAAGGAAATTGGAGAGTACTAATCTCACATGATATGATAAATGTTAATTTTATTCCTTTGTTAGATTTTTTGATGATTAGTTTGATAAACTTGAAACTCAAACTGCCACAAAAAGGTAGGAATGAATTTGGGAGCATATGTTTCAGAGAGAATAAATTTGGTATAAGGAGAAATTCAAAAAAAATTGTCATTATAATATAGATAACAACTTTATTTATTTCATATTCACCTTTATTTTTATTACAGGTTAGACAAAGTTGGGTTATAGGTTCACGGGAGACTAGGCTCGAGCTTGGCCAGAGAACCCGGCCGGGTTCCCTAGGCAGGATGAGGTCCATCTCTCCTAGACTTGGTCTTGGAAGTCTCTTTGGCCTACCCTAGAATCCAGGTGCAGGACTGATCCAGCATCCTGGATGGGTTCCCAGCTTAGATCAGGTCCATCTCTCCTAGACTGGGACCTTTAGCCAGCAGTGTTTGAATAGATGTCAAATTAAAACAGCAAAGAATTAGTCTTTTAAATGGAGTCGCTAGTGAGTTTTAGGAAAACTTACAAACTATGATACCTTCTGTAGATAATCATACTAGCAAGATACCAAAGGGACAAATTTATGCTGCTTTAGAAGGGTTTTGGAAAGGCCATGACCAATCCCTAATATAGGGATCTATCCTGACTCCTTGGTCCGGTACTGAGATTCTAGATTCGGGAGCAAAGGTACGGTGATATTTTTGGAGTGCACCCCATCACCATCCAGTCATCATTGATAGCCTCTACTAATCAGTACAAGAAATTAACACTTAATCATACTAACATATATCTATACAACCAATCAGAATCATTCATATAATCATGTAAAAGGGTACAAACTTAAGTACAATGGAAATAAAAGTCGAGTAAATAAATTGCACTAGACAAGAAACTACCTACAGACTATATCTTTGGTAATTTAGCATCTAAAATCATAAAAGAGGAATAGATTAGAAAAGCAGGGAAAGATAGAGTTTTTGCCCTAAGCACAACCCACCTAATTTACCTGGGAACCGAGCAGAGTGATGTCTTTTTAATGGTTAACCCGATTCTCTATCTCCAATATGTGGAATATTTCTCTCCTCAATTTTGATGTTGTACTCTCTCTAATATTTTGATGTGTTTTGATGCTCTAACTGATTTGACGTCACTAACTAATGCCTAATCCATGCCTGTTCATCCCTAGGGGTAGCCCCCTATTTATAATAGTAGAGGAGATAATCTAAACATGGACAATAATTTAGCTAGAATTCTGACTAATCAGTCTCGGCAACCTAATTAGCCTAGAATTCTGTTTAATTAATCTCATATAGGTAGAAAAGCACACGAAGAAAGGGAGGTCGGTTGAGTTTGCATCTAGTGGACCCAGCCCAATTCTTAGAGGCAAGAACCCGCCTGAGTTAGACTCTAGACAGCGTAATTTGTTTTTGCCATAATTTTCACATTCAACCTTCGTTTTGAGTGATTGTGTTCTTCCCCTGAAAGCTTTTTGAGTCTAGTTTCTAATACACTAATTTAATAATTTGTAAATCAGTGTAGAGCAAGATATACACAAAATAATGAATATATGTCATTTTCAGCACAAGTCCAAATATTCCACTTATATCTTTTCCGTTGCTTATCGGACTTTGGTGCATAATATGTCATTAGGAAGCTTATTCAATAGAGAAGGTTGATACCCAGACTTAATAATCTTGCACTCTCAACTGGATGCTGAACACTATTAATCTATGCTTTTTGTGGGCTTTTGGGCTCTACTAGCCTTTTTGGACTCGAATTCAACCCTTACTCTACTAGACTTCCAAGTACACAAGTTGGAGTATAATTTTAGTCATTGGCCAACTAAAAATAAGATGCCATTTTAGGCATTCAAATAATGGTGGATCTTTTTTTCATCGATTGTATAACTGGTGAAATTACGAGATATTCCTTTATTTTAAAAAAACCTTTTGACAAGACTTATTCCATTCTCTCTGAAAACTCTTCCTTAACTTCTTAAGGTTAGCTCACAAGTCATTCTCAATTTTGAGATGAAATGACTATTGAATTGCACAGGCCCAAGGTAACCTCAGATTTGTTTTTCTGTCTTACGAGGTGAAATTTTAATAATGACTTTGTTCGTGGATGATCGGCCTCAATTCTTCTTGAGCTAATTACAAATCTTAAAAGCTTCCCCAAAGTGACTCTAGACGTACACTTTTGCATTTAAGTACATGTTATATTTTTGTAGTCTCTTAAAAAGATTTGAGGGAGGGGACATGCCCACTTCTGCTTTTCAATTTAATGATCATATTGTCTATCCATCTCTTTGTGTATCATGTCATGCAACAAAGTCTGAGCCATTCTTTGATAGGTGGCCCCGGCAGTTATTTGGACAAAAGGCATCACATTGTAACCAAAGGTACAATGTGATGTATTGCTTAATGAAAGTAGATTTTTCCATGATCTTGATTAGCCGTTTTACTTGATTAGAGTTGACATAAGCATCCACAAATGACTATAAGTGATTTCCCACTGTGTTGTTTGCTAGCAGGTTAATACAAGAAAAGGATAATCACCCTTCAAACCGCGTCGGTAAGGCTCGAAAATCCAGAAACATGTGGAATTATCCATCTTTTTTAAGCATCAAGATAATGTTGGCAACCGACTTGAGGTAATTGAAAACCCTTAGGAAACCTACATCTAATCTTTTTTGCGATTTTTCTTTTATCTTTGAGGCCCATTTGATTTTTATTCAGTGAAGATTCTATTTGACTGCCTTCGCATTTGGATATACCGGCATCTTATGCTTTACAATGAAAAATTAACACTTTGGTATTTCCAGTTTTGGTGCCTGAATTGTTTGGTCCGGGAATCAAAAAAGTAAATGTTTTGGACCCTCCAAGTTTTGGGAATATGGCTTTCCGGTCCTTTTTATTATTATTTTGGCCCAAAATTTTTAAAACTTTTCAAATTTGACCCAAATGGGGTGCTTCCTATAATTTTGCTATTTTGAGGATCTTTTTAAGAAATATGCTTGTTTTAAACGATTTAATTTCTTATAATAACTTTACTAGGAGTAGTTATCACAAACTACTACTCATATTACAAATATTATATTTTCTATGATTATAGGCCTACCATACTTAGCAAAATGATAAAGCTTAATTAGAGAGTTTTGATTACCTGAACTTAGTCGAGACACTGGACCCCGGTATTCCTCTAACTTCCAGTTTACAGAGATTTCTAATCTCAACCATCACCTTCCTTAGTTAGGCACAATAGAGATCTATTTCGCTTTCTACCTCAGATCGTAGTCACTAATCAAGTTCTATAATTTAAAGGATAGCGAGACTTTAATCAAGAAATTATAATATCTAATACATAAGGCTTACTTGAGGAGAAACTACACTGGGGTACCCTCAGTTCACTGTAAACTATTTTAAGGACACTTGGTTTTTAAAACTAAATATAAGCTAACTTGTCTTTTGAGGTAACTCACAGAAGGGACCCTTAAAATTTTATTCGAGCTATTTTCAAGATCTAGTTACTATTCTAATTTATAAAGCACGCCCACAACTTTTCATGTTTGCACATTTTGACCAAATCCTTAAAAACTTACTTTTGAAAAATTTTATTTGGCGCCTGTGTCATTTCTAATATAAGTAATATTTGAGACCCTCTTCTAACTAGTATCAGAGCCAAATGAACAAAAATAATTAAGATAATTAAGCTAATTAATGACTAATTAGTGATTAATTAAGCTAATTAACTGTGTTTAACGCTATAATCATCACTTGCTTGCCCTGATCGAAATTACTTTCACATTGTTCATTCATCGGAAGGAATTTCTTTAATAGCACGTCATTTAAACTATATCACTAATATGGTTTTAGAATTAAAATCCGAATTAATTAAAATTAAGATTGAAGTCAACGAGTTTAAAAAGCAATTATCTGTAATTCATCTTTCTCTAGTTAATGAAGTTAGACATAATGGAAAATCTACTTCCTGTATTAGTACTCAATTTCAGCATAAATATCACTTTTAAAACTCAAAAAATAAAAATTCATTTCCTATGCATGATATAAAATCCCAAAAATAGGTAGGAGATAAATCACATGAAAAATTAGCTAAAAAGTAGAAGAAGAAGACGAAGAAGAAGAAGAAGAAGAAGAAGAAGAAGGAGTATAAAAAGTACACTCTTGAAGAACTGCAGTATATTTTTAAGAAAGAACAAAATTCAGAAGAATTAAATGCGATAATGAGCGCAATTAGTGATAAACATGACATATTATCTAATGATAATAAAGAGACTAATTATGTCCAATTAGAAGAAGAAACATATCAGCAGATGAACCTAATCAAGTTAGAAGACCTTAATGCTGTAACTTTAGAGCAAATTAGAAGAAAGCTTAATATAAAATATGGCAAAATGACTGTTGAAGATGAGATTAATGAAAGTGGAGAAGAACTCAACTTAGATGAAATAGAGACCAATCTAGTTAACATTGTTGTTCCTAAACCTAAAGCATTCGGTGAACCTTCTAGAAGAAATACTCATTTTATAAGACCTGTCCAGCAGGACGTACAACCAATTTTTCCTCTAGGTTTATTCTAAAGAAAACTAACACTTATGAAGAAAGTGGTTTTATAGCAATTAGCAAAATCGAATATATCTTAAATATCGATGGAGCTCATAATAGAGAAGAAATATTTGAGCATTAGAAATAAGGTATAATGTCTTAAATCTGAGTACTACATAGACTGCTGCAATTTTCTAAACTACATCGAACATAGCTACTCTAGCACTGTAGCTGGCCGGTATAATTCATTAAATGAATATCATAAAAGCACATTAAGAATGATGGAAACACCTGTTGTAATGTTCAAAAACCTATGTAAGGAAATTGAAACCGAGTTCATTGGAGCTAAACTTGAATCTGAAGAAAAAGCAAGAGAATGGCAGAGAAAGACTAACAATATAGAATTATAGGATATGAGATATCTAAAAAATTATATTGTTGAATTTAGTCAATATTATTATAAAATTGGGCATAACAAAACTAATCTTGGTATGTTTTATAACAACTTGCCATATCCTATAAATTCTACAATTAATGCAAAATACACTACATGGCTTGAAAAAGAAGATGTCATTGGCACCTTTAGTTCAAGAATCTCTTATCTATGGAAATGGGTCAATGATCAATGTCTTGATCTCCAAAAGCAAAAAAAAATTAAGAAACAATTCCTAATGTGTTGGGATTCACCTCACCAATGGGGAAAGGAACCTGAAAGGAGAAGAAAGAGAAAATTTTATAAGAAGAAGAGCTTTAATAAGCAAAGGAGAGAAAAACATAGACGAAAGTACTATAAAAAACCAAGTCCTTGGAAACAAAGCTTTTTAGGAAAGCAGCTTATTGTCCTACAGGAAAAAATAATTGCAAATATTGGGCATGCAGAGAAGTACGACATTATGCTAATGAATGCAAAAATAGAAAGAATAACAAACTTATTGAAACCTTGGGTAGCCTAGATCATGTTGAGCTTAGTGAAGATGAGGCATTAGATCTAGCCCTAAATAAGAATAAAGGGATTGTTGAAATTATACTGGATAATGAATATGATGAAAGTGATTATGAAGAACCAATCATATGATGGAAAATAGCTCGGTTAGCCTTAGTGATGTTCAAGAAGAAGAGTTTGCTGCAGACAATGATAATGAAGAAGTCAAAGGAGATTGGGTCCTTCCCATAATTCAGAAAGATATAATATATAAAAAATATATCTTTCAATCAAAGAGTAAGTATGTGTGAAAAATAATGGAAGGAGATTTAGAAATCAAAGACTGTGAGTATGATGTAGGAGAAGTTAGTCTCATTAATTGGAAAAACATCCCTAAGCATAACAAAGATAAAAAGCATAAGTATATCCATGCTAGAAGTGTCCAAGTTCAAATCACACTGTTATAATATTATGACAAAGATATTGATCTTTATGCTTTGCTCTGTGATATTAGGCACATCAAATTTAATAATCAAATTATCACAGGGATTAAGACTAATTTATGCAATTGATCGATAGGATTCAATTATCGATGTGGAATTACATAAGCCTAAAAGATGAATTTGCTAAAAATTTCCTATCCCATAAGATAAAAACAGTTTGGATGGACATGAAAAGAGGAGGATACCCACTAAGGTTATTTTGAAAAATTATCTACAAATTAGATAATACTATAGATCAAAGACTAAAGTCACGATGATTGAGGAAGAAAAAGTTGAAAGTCCTACCCCTATGCAACAGATCCATCGGATTAAATCTAACGTAACATAGGTTTAGCGGTTCTAGAACCATCAATGATTGGTGAGCCCACGGATCCCTTCTATAGGAGATAAAAATTAATCATTCATGAATATCTAGCTTTGCGAACACTATAAAAATCAATAAGAAAAATGTGATAAAAATTTATGAGAATGGTAAAATTACCATTAAACTCCAATTATTAAGAAGCGTGAGTACAAAATCAGAATGGGGAGAGGGATCTTCATCAGCTAAATAAGAACTTAGAGAAGATCATACAATTAGTATGACTAGTGAAATGAGTAGAATCAGTTTGGAACCCGTAAAATACGGTGTAAACTGAAGTATGCGTCCAGATAGAAAAGTCATTAGGTACAAAACAAGAACTGCGAGTGAGCCAATTTATGAGGATGAATTAGTCAAAAACATGACTATAGAGATATGCTATGAAGTCACCAACACAAATTCTAATAGCATCTATATCCCAATAGAAGTATGCTTAGAGGGATATAATAAATGTGAATTATGTGCCTGAATAGATAGTGGTTGTTCTGTATGTTTTGGAAAAAGATCATTATTTCCGTAATTTATGTGGAAGAGGGCTAAAAATTCTTTACAAGTAAGGATAGCTGATAATAGCATTATAAGCCACAATGAAGCCATGGAAGGGTTATCTACAAAATTAGGAGGAATTCAATGCACTATACCTGTTCTGTGGGCTACTGATCAACCCTCTCATGATATGGTTAATGAAAATAGTTTTTAGAGATTATATTCTCCATGTACATAGACCATAAACTAAATAATATTCACAATTAATGGTCACTCAGTTCCTATTGAAAAATTAAGCAAGGTTTACATTCATCAGAAAATTGAGTTTACACGTAGCCAGTATGGTGAGAAAATAATGCCTTCATAAGGTGAGATAGCACTAACAACCTCACCACTTGGGTTATCTATTAAATAGTAAATTGTTGAATAACAGGAGCAATTATGCAAAAAACTCTATTATGATAATCCACTAAAATTTTGGGATAAAGATAAGACATTTGCAAAGATTACTTTGTTAAATCCCAATACTGTTGTTCGAGTCAAACAAATGGTGTATGCACACTAGGATGTCTAGGAATTTGATAAACAAATCAAAGAACTCCTATATAAGGGATTAATCAGGAGTAGCAAGAGTCCTCACACCAGTCCCGCTTTCATGGTAATAGATTATTATGAGAAAAAAAAAAAGGAAAAGCAAGAATGGTAATCAATTACAAAAAGTTTAATAATAATACTACCTTTAATAGTCATTATATTTTAACAAAACAGTTCTTTTCAATAGAATTCAAGGACACTCTTGGTTCTCAAAAATAGATTGCAAAAGTGAATATTGGCAGATAAAAATAGATGAGGAAAGCATTCCTTTGACTGCATTTAGTGTCCCACAAAGACATTATGAATGGATAGTAATGTCATTTGATCTTAAAAATGCAAATCAAATATTCTAAAGAAGAATAGATAACATCTTTAAAGATCTTAATCACTGTTGTCTTGTTTACATTGCTGATATTCTTATCTTTTCCAAAACCATAGAATAGCACAAAGATGATGTCTTAGCCATCACCCAAAGATGTATTAATCATGGTATTATACTTGGTAAGAACAAGTGCATTCATGTTAAGCAAGAAATTGAGTTCTTAGCTTAGAAATAAAAGCTAGACAAGTTATTCTACAAAAACATATTTTATAAAAAATAAAAAATTTTCCTAAAAAGATTGAAGATAGGAAGCAGTTAGAAAGGTTTCTTAGATGCCTTACCTATGCTTCAGATTTCAGTAAAGATTTAGCTAAACTAAGAAAGCCATTGTAGCAGAAACCCAAGAAAGAAGAAAATTGGACATGGACCACTAATGATTCAAACATTGTTCAAAACTTCAAAATGATGGATAACAATCTTCCTGCTCTTAATTTGCCTAATGAAGGAGATGATTTGCTTACTAAGATAGATGCCAGCAATGAGCACTGGAGTGCAGTACTCAAAATCAAAGAAGGAGAAAAACTCTATAAATATTGCAGTGGAGGTTTTAATGAGGCAGAATGGAACTATCCCATGATGGAAAAAGCAGTCCTTGCAGTCATAAGGGAAATTGAAAAATTCTTAATGGTTTTAGCTCTAAAACCTTTTCTTATTCGAACTGATTACAAATGAATATTTGGTTTTGTGAAAAAGAATTTATCAAATATGCAAGCGGAAGGGCAACTCCTACATTGGCAATTATGGCTTAATAAGTTTTCCTTCTCTAATGAACATATACAAGGATCGAAGAATCCTCTGGCATATATTCTAACTCGAGAATTCGCCAATGGTAATCATTAGAGCAGAACTCTTACCGAAAAAGGAGAAAATCCATAATGAAATGCCATTACTACTAGAACAGGTTTCTCCCTCCAGTAAGGTCCTTATTGATAATTTGGAATTCCATATAAAAAGTAGATCACATTTTGCTCTGCTATCTTCTGCCTACCTAATAACCCCAAGATTTTCTCTTCAAGAGTTATAAGTTAATTACCTAAAATGTCCCTATGATATCCAAGAAAAAATAAGTTCTCATGTTTAAGAAAAATAATTCAATAAGTGGTATGCGGCCTACATTGACTATTATCATAATTATTCATATGATATTTAGGAGTCTTAGACTACAACGATTTATTTTCATGATATATCTAGAGTTGGTGGTGTTAGTTTCACAGCAAATTCAAACTTTCCAAATGACCCCGTCATTAAAGTTTGGGAATACGGGATGGTAGTTTCCTTTATGGAATTTCTAGATCCAAAGTACCTATTTTTCTCAAAATTAACCAAATTTCAACAATGCATATTCAAAAGGATCCATTGGATTTTAACATCTCTTGATGGTCCAACAAAGATTCCAAGTAATCACCGCCTATACGAGAAGGTACACTGTGCACTAATTGAGTATGAAAATGGAAAAGTCAAAGCAGCTCATTATCTTGTTCAAATTGTTGATTACGACAATCCTTATGATCAACGATAAAAATGGCTTCTAGAACAACGAGAATTAGTCACTGATCCTGCTTTAGCAAAAGTCATCGGTTTTTATAATATTTATTATCAAAGTTAGGCATTAATTAAACAAGAAAAAATGTTAATGCGTTGCAGAAATCCTACTTTTGCCTCTGACAATAAGTTTAAAGAATACATGAAGGGGGAGGGAGCGATTTCAGAAGATATTTTTGATTATCTCTTTGATATTGGAGCTGAAAAGTTCTTCTTAGAGAAAGGAAAGAAATATCTTCTTAAATTATTTAAAAAATGGGATCCAGAGCATCTTCAATTTGATGAAGACTTTGATGATTATCCAGATAATAATGGTCTAGAAGTATTATTGAAGATGAAGGCATGCAGAATCTCAATAATGATGACTAGTCTTGTCATCATTAAAAGGCTCTAAAAAGTGATTGTTTCATTATTGTACTATTTTAACAAGTGTCAGGTCTCTACTATAAAGCAGTCTATTATAGCCATGTGAATGTAACTATAGCCATGTGTAAAATTAGTGTATACTGTAGTCAATAGGGCATCCTATGTACCCCCAACCCTCTATAAAAGGAGAGGTTAAGTGTTGAGAATGGACACAGTCATTTGAGCATTCTTGAGCAAAAGATAAGTTGGAATTCTCTATTTCTCTATAAGCAAGCATCTCTAATGATCTTATTAGTTTAAGTCCCTCTTCAATCTTTCCATTGTAGTATTTGCACTTTCAAGATTTCAATAAAAGCAAGTTTTCCAGTACGAAACATTATTCAACTGAACCTTATGTCTTAAATATTATAATTTCTTAATTAAAATTCCACTATCTTTGAAAAAGATGCAAAACTTGATTAGTGACTACGGTGTGAGGTAGGAAATGAAACAGATATATACTGTGCCTGATCTAAGAAAGGTGTAGTTGAGATTAGCCATCTCTGTAAGCCGAAAACTAGAGGAACGTCAGAATCTAGCGCTAACTAAGTGTAAGTAACAGTCAAAACTCTCTAATTAAGTTTTAATTATTTTGTTAAGCAAGGCGGGCCTATAACCATAGAAATTATAATATTTGAGATATAAGGGTGTGTTTAGTAGGGGGCAAAATCATTTTCCTAGAAAATCATTTTCCATGAAAAAACATTTTCCCAAGAAAAATGATTTTCCACTTACATTCTCAGCTATTCGGTAGAATGAAAAACAATTTTCTTTTGCACTTCATTTTTTGCTATTTGATAGAATAAATCCCCCCGCCCTCACTTCATTTCTTTTTACATTTTTTGCTATTTGATAGAATAAATCCCCCCGCCCTCACTTCATTTCTTTTTACCATCAACCCTCTCTCCTGCTCACTGCTCTGACCCGACCCAACCAACGAATTCTGTTTCTCACTCTTCTTTAAAATCAAACCCAAAATATCAGTAAGAAATATACTCGGTAATAAACTCAGGAAAAGAGAGAGTCAACATTAATGAATCTCAATTTTT
Organism: Carnegiea gigantea; assembly: GCA_029747015.1. NCBI lineage: Eukaryota > Viridiplantae > Streptophyta > Magnoliopsida > Caryophyllales > Cactaceae > Carnegiea > Carnegiea gigantea. The sequence continues at coordinate 840,754 of JAKOGI010000219.1, forward strand.
CCGCTATTCTCAAGGATTACCCAATTGACTTTAAGTGATAGTAAATCCAGATTAAAGAAAATGGCGAACGGGGAGACAATGGGTATCTCAGATTGTGAAGTTCTTCAAAATGGCAACAATAACAAGTTTAGAGAACTCAAGAAATAATTGCAAAGATTGACGATGGAAATCATCGATGAAGATGATGAACATGAAGAAGAGAGGAAGAATGAGAGATAGAATGAGAGTGAAAATGGAGTGATTCTGGGCACAATTAAAAGAAAATAGAACGAGAGACCAAATTAGGCAATGAAAATCGGGCATGGAAAATCATTTTCCCTACTTTTTCAAGGAAAAATAATTTCCTTCAAATGGGGTAAAATGATTTTCCCCTGAAAATGATTTTTCCCTCCATGTTTTATCAAACGGTGTAAAATGGGAAAATCATTTTCCGGGAAAATGATTTTCCCCCCTACCAAACACATCCTAAGTGGTAAATTATGATAACGAGTACTAGTAAAGTCATTATAAAAAGTTTAATCGATAAAAGCAAGCATATTTCCTATTTAGACCCTTAAATTAGCTTATTTGCATGGTTCACCCAATCCAGGGGTCTTTCTGCAATTTTTAAAAGTTTAAGGACTAAAATAATAAGAAAAAGGGCATAAAAATTGGTTGTCTGAAAATATAAGGTACCCCAGAATTAGTTTTGAAAAGGTAGGGGCCTAAAAATAGTTATCATCGAACTTACGGACCTAAGTATTAGTAATTCTTCAATTAAATAATGTTTCCTACTGAAGAACTTTTTTTATTAAAAGTCTGAAAGTGGAAATATTAAAATGGGAAGATTTGAGAGGGGCTTAAACTAAGATCATCATAGATACTTACTCATAGAAAGATAAAGAATCCCGACTTTCCTTTTGCTCAAGTATGCTCAAATGACTGCTGTGTCCCTTCTCAGTATTCAGCCTCTTATTTTATAAAAGAGATGGGGTAGCCCTACAGCTACAGTACACACTGATATTTTCACACGACTATAGCTGTCTTCACATGGCTAGAATAGACAACATTACTTTACTGACTAGATACTTGACAAAATAGTACAATAATAGAGCAATAACTTTTTAGAGCCTTTAATTGCTGATAAGACTTGTCATCCTTATTGAGATTCTACATGTCTTCATCTCCAATAATATCTTCCAGTCCATCATTATCCAGATAATCATCAAAATCTTCATCAAGTAGAAAATGTTCTAGATCTCATTTTTTAAATAATTCATGAAGATATTTCTTTCCTTTTTCTAATTAAAATTTTCCGACTCCAACATCAAAGAGATAGTCAAAGACATCTTCTAAAGTCGCTCCTTCTACCTTCATGTATTTGCTGAGCTCATTATGATAGTTGAAAGTAGTATTTACCAAATGCATTAGCATTTTTCCTTGCTTAATCAATACCCACATTTGATGATAAATATTGTAAAAAAATTGATGGCGCTTGCTAAAGCAGGAACACTAACTAACTCTTGTCGCTCTGGAAACCATCCGTTGATCTCTAGGTATTCGTGCCAAAAATATGTTATTTTTATGATACTTTTACACTGGATTTATGCTCAAAATGTGGGAAAATGATGAAAAAAAGGCCGAAAATAACGCATTGGGCCAGATTACTCAAATCCGACCCAACCCTTAAGCCCATTTTCATTTTTTTAGCCTAAAGAAAAGAAACAAAATAAAAGGAAAGCCTAAGTAAAAACCCCCCAAACCTCACGTGCTAGGGACGTGTTTGCCTTTCCTAACCCCCCCATTTCTCATTCTCTCTCCTCTTGGGTACCGAGAAAACCCCGAACCCCTCCCCCTTCATCTGAACTGATCCCACCTTCTCATCTCTCGCTCTCTAGAACCCAAACACAAGCACCATCAGCATCATCATTGACCTTTCACCAGCATCACCATCAACGCTCCACACATCAACAGCACAGCATCATCATCCAACCGTCCACTCCATTCCTCACCAACGGCGGGGATCGAAAGAGGACTGAGTATAAATCAGAGGTAGCGGTGCAATTAGATATCAATTAGGTTATAATCTAGGTTTTAGTTTCAAGTTTTAGGTTTTTGTTTTTAGGGTATTTTCATTTTAATTTCAATATTAGGAATTTAGGGTTCTTGTTTCGTTTCATCCATTACAATTTTAGATCCGTTTACAACTTTCAAAGTTATGTAATTAGGCTTAGTTTTGTTAATTTGGAATTGACATTCATGATTTTGGTTTGTAATCGTAACGTTTTGGCTTGATGTTTGAGTAATTTCAATTTCCTCCTTCCCTGCCTTGTTTCGGTTTGCTATTCTTTGCCGGTAATGGGGTTCATTCCAACTCCTCCTTCATTGAATAATCTGAGGCAGTGGTTCATTTGTTTGTTCTGATTTACATTTTGATTGTGAATGAGTTGAGTTAATTCTGCACTTGCTCATATCAATAGGCTGCTTTTGCTCTTCTGTTTCGCTATCTGTGCAATCTGGATTTGCTTTTTGAATGCCCTATTTTTTTAATTAAGGAGCTGAAGATTGTTGATTCCACAGTTGGATGCAGCTTGGTGACTTTGGGCAGAGTTAGTTGGCTTGGGGCACCTAATTTTTCCCCTCCTCTGGAGTCGATTCTGCTTATGATCTGTTCGAAGGCTGCTTTATTTGGATTTTTAGATTTTTTTGTTGATGGTTATTCTGATGTTCCCCTGGTGCTTATGAATTAATTAGATTTTGTTGAGTTGATTTTGTTGGTTGATGTTAGTGATTTTTGTTGATTATGTTCTGAGATTTTATTTGGTTTTCTGATGCTTAGTTTTTATTTATTCAGGATGAGTTGATATGGGTTTTTGTTGCTTGTTGCTCTGTTATTCTGATGCTGTGCTTTCGGATTTGAGAAAATAAGTTTGGAACGCTGATTGAATGGTTGCTTATTGTTGCTGGTAATTTGATTAATGATAATAATGGTTGTTGATGGTGCTCGATTTCTTATTGATAGCTTCCTGCCTCGGCTCTGTTTTCCCCTCCCCTGTTTTGGTTGCTTCATACAACTTTGATTTAGGATGTTAGTATGGACATAGGAACGGAACCTAGAAGTTAATTTGTTTTGTTGTCATTAAGAGGAGAAGGCTAATTTTTTTTTCTCGTGGTGTTAGTTCACGTTTTAGTTCTGTTTAATTTTGGTTTTCAGATTCTAGGTTTTAATTTCAGTTGAATGGTGATTGAATTAGTAAGTTTATTTAATTTATCTGATGCTTAGTTGAATGGTGATGAATGTATTAGACTCTTAGTTTGAGGGTTTTCGTAATAGCCCAACCCTAAATTATTTAATTATATTTATCTATTTAATTGCCTCATGTTCATGATTTTTTTTTCCTCATGTTTGCTTATCGCATTTATTCACCCCGGTGGGGAAAATTTTATTTGGGCCCTCACTTGGCAATTTGAATTTTATTTATTTATTTAATTTATTAACGTAAAACTTTAGAAGAATTGATAATAGGCCCTAACAAATTTAATCTAAGTAATTTATTTTGTTTTTCGTAACATTACCCAAAAAAATGTAATTTTGAGCTACGCAAAAACATTATCGTTACGAAGTATTTTATTCCCGAATCCAACTTTTTTGGGCTCAATTTAAAGCCCATCATGTTTGCTTCTTAACCTAACTAATTGCCATGATTAAGCTTAACCATGTTTAGCCAAAAAGTCATTTTCTAGTTAAAAACTCAGTTAAGATGAGTTAATTAGTCAAAAAACACAACTCAATCCAAAACACGCTTTCTCTCCCTCCTTTCTCTCTCTTCACGGCCGGCCAGCCAGCCTCCAGCAGCATTTAGGTGTTTTACGGCCAGTTTTTCGGCCAGCCCTGGTGGTCTCTAACCCCCCTTCCGACATGCTAGTACCTCTAGCCACCATCCTCCATCATCAAAACCACTAAACATCACCTCCATCTCTACTTATCTTCAAGCAAAATGAGTAATCTTGAACCTGATCTTGCTGGTTTTGCTTTTTACTTTAGTTTTGATTCTTGTTTCGGTGTTTGTAATCTTTAATCATGATATTTTGATAAGAAATAAGAGTTATTTTGATCTTGATCATGGTGGAGTTGAGGTTGGATCATGCCAGGGTTAGGGTTAATCCTTAATCATGCAAGCTTGATGTGATTTTGATTGTTTTATCTTTGATTTGGTCATCTTCTAACATGTTGGTGTTTATGATGATGTTTTCGGTGATTTGAAATGGGTTGGAGTGAGTCCAAGTTGGCAATAAACTAGGGTTTTGACAAGTAATGTATGGTTTGGATTAAACTAGCATTAAGCTTGATTTATGTGTGTATTTGATCAAAAAATGATATTTATTGAATATGATTATGAAGTGAATTTGAGTGTGGTCATTTTGTATGATGTTAGGATGGACCAAAGCTTGTTTACATGCTTTTAAGGAATGTGTAAGTTGAGGATTTGTGTAAAAAAGAGAGAGAAAAGCTAAAACAATGAGGGCTGAAAATTTCAGGAAAACAGGATAGAATTCAGAATTAAATTGGTAATTATCGACTCATTGGAAACATATGGATTTTGGTGGATAGATAGTTCAGTGTGTTAGCTTTCAAATGCTATTTGAATCACCTTAATCCAAGGTCTGTGGTAAAAGTTATAGTCATTTTACCAAAACTGTGCAGAATGGCCAAAACTGATATACTTGTGTTCTAACCTCATTTTGGGAATCATATTGTTGGAATCAAGCTTGTAATCCTAAATGAAAGATTTTTAGGACTTCCTAAGCTTTCTATATTGGGATTTTAAGTCTCAATCAGAGGTCAGATGACTAAGTTATGAGTCATTCTTTCCAAGCCCCTGTTATGCTTTTACTTTTCTTTTACTAAATTATTAGCTGTGAAATACATATTTTTACTAACCGTATGTTCCTACGATGATACTTTTGAATAGAATTAGGGCCTAATCTATCATTCCTTCCACTTTTGTGCATAATATTATTCAGTGAGCTTACATTTAAAAATTCCTGGTACGTTCATTGTCTGTATCTTTAGAAATCAGCATGTATTTATCAAAATTATAATGTTTTGATAAGTACATCAATGAATCAGTTTAATCAGTGATTTATCACATAATTAGTGACCACATCAGTTATCAGTTATAAGGCATAGTCCTTTAGTTACTGGCACGGCTTCAAGGTAGGTCCCAATCGGCTTGACAGCTGTACACCTATCTTCATATCATAACAGTTACTAGAGGTTCACTATCAGATAATAATTGACAACGCAATTTCATATATATCTCATTCCATGTTTTAATTAAAAATGAATTATAATACAGGCCCAGTCAGTTTTTTCATGAACATTTAATAATACAGGAATACATGTACTGAGTTTCGACTCACAGTTCGAAATGTTTTCATGTTTTGTTTTAGGAAAGTGTTCAGTGAATCTCCATCAGACGGGCAAGATGGCTAAAGATGATAAGTGAGCCAGGAAGTCCATATGGAATGGTGGTGTATTATCGCTGAGATGTTTGTAACACTGTATTGTGATATATTTTGATATGAAAACTGTATATTTTATCAGAATTCTATATTTTGGTGTAATCCTTGAGATATTTGAATGGTTTTGATGTTAGAACAGTTTCTATATTTATCTAAATGGTCTGGTAGGTTGTGATGGTGTGAATGCCTTTGATGGTAAACATTGATGATTATAGCTAAGTTTATCATGTACAGGCAAAGCCTTGTCCTTGCTGGACGGTGGTAACGCCTGATTATATGGGTTATCATGTCTAATTGAGAAAACTAATGAAAGAATTGCATCAGTAATTTATGTACATTTGGGGCGTTACAGATTTGGCATCAGAGCCAGGTTGATATTTTCTTTGTGGAATGTGGAGTTTAGAAATAAGAGATTGAGAATAGTTGGTAGTGAGGGCCATTGTATACTGCTATAGTGATATTAGAAGTGTAGTAACGATATTAGAAATGCATGTTGCCTGCATTTGCATGTTCCTTAATTATGGTTATGTATGCCTCTCATATATGTCTTTTCTTTGTTAGATGGGCCCTTATGGTGTTAATATGATGTCAGGTGCATCTATGGCTGCTCACATCATGCTGCTGTATACTAGTATAGAGGCTCATGCACAGGACCCTTTCTCTGAATTTCATAGTATTATAGTTCATACACATAGACTGCTCTGGTCCTTACCCCCGGTTGATCTGTGGGTGGAGTTTAGGCTCCGTTATCATCACTATATGGTAACAGGGAGCCCAGCTTGGGACAGGCCTAGGTTTGAAGCCCAGGGGGCTTGGACGACTATCGCTACAGAGTTGTTGAGGGAGGAGTTTGAGTAGAAGGGGATTACCATAGAGACTCTACAGCATGTCTTTCTATTACATCAGGTACATCCCTCACCTGCAGCCCCACCACCAGCACAGGAACCACCTCCTCCCCGCACCAGGTACCCCACTGATGCCTGACAGTCCTCGGGACGCTCATGTGGTGATAGACCTCCCTGATACACCAAAGACAGTGGTGATCAGTTCTAAGGACGAGGGTCATCCAGAGGAGGAGGATGATCTTGAGGAGGATCAAGACATTGATGAGGTGGTGGTAGAGTAACAGTAGTATCAGGAGATTAACGAGATGATAGTGGAGCAACAGTTGAGTAGGAGGTTGGTGATGCCGAGTCAGCGGCATTGACTAGCAGCTTCAATTCAGGCGAAGAGCCCCCCCGAATTACGATCCATCTAGGGATCGTTAGGTGGTTCTAGGGGTTGGTGTTAGTAGTTTATTTTTGAGCCCTGTTTGTTTATAGCATAGTCGGTTTGGATGGAAGTATTTTGTATAGGATATGACATCGTATATAGTAAGTTAAATCCTCTCCGACCGTGATGACATAGTCCGTATCTCTTTCTGGTCATGTAACGGACCTAGTGTCTTGGGGATAATTAGTGTTTATGGTTGAGGTAAGAGTCAAAACTGACTTTGCTTAGCCAGTTAGATGTAATATGTTTTACTGATCATGTGTACAAATAGGTAGTTATGTATATAAATAAGCAGTTATTAAATGATATAATGAAGCTTTAGGTTTGTTTTCAATAATCTTTGCATTATATTAAATATATTTGTTGGGCATGCTTATCTCATATGTTTGAGTATTCCAGTGATTGAATTGTCTCGTTTAATATATGATCAAAATGTCCGAATCAGTGCACAACAATGCGGAGGTTCATCTAGAGGAAATCTCGAATCATGGCCAGTGATCGGGTGATCAAGCCTCCCATTATATGCCACCAAATTTTGGCCAAATGCCACCGATTCCTTCTGAGTTAGCTAATAAAATTGGGGACCAAATTACTGGCCCATCTTAGTAGCTGAATTGATGAAGTGGATTCACTGATTACCTATTGAAACCCCTCCTAAAGAGGATAAATTAGCAGATAGGGTAGTACGATGCAACCCTAAAGTTTATGATGGAACTTATGATCCAGTAGTATTAGAGGAATAGATAAGGGGAATGGAGAAAAGCTTTATAGTGGTAGAACTACCAAAAGAAAAGAAAGTAAACATTGGGACCTATTATTTGACTAGTGAAGCTGATATTTGGTGGAATACTATTAAGGATAAGCTCGTAGGGCCTGAATTCACCTGGAGTAAATTCCTGAGTGAGTTGAGGGAAAACTTTTACCCAGTTGTGGTCCAAAGGCAAAAGGAGAAAGAATTTATGGAGCTAAAGATAAGTGGCATCATGACTGTGATGCAGTACACCAGTAAGTTCACAAAATTATCCAGGTTTGTTCCTGAGTTTGTATCATCTGAAAGATTGAAGATGAGAAGGTTTGAAGAGAGTTTGGCTTTCTATATTCGGAATCAGTTAGCTGGGCAATCAATTTTAACTTACCAAGAACTATATGAGTGAGAGGCTGAAGTAGAGCGAGTAAAGACAAAGTTGAGTGCACTGAATCTAATCAACTAAAAGAGAAAGGGGTTTGAGAAAGGAACTTCGAGTGAAAGTGTGAACCAGAAGAAACCTTCTCCTGCTCCCCCAAGAGTCGTCCTGCAGGCTTGACAGCACTGTGTGCGAAATACGGTAGAACAAATCACACCACCTATAAATACCAAGTAGGAACTAATAAGTGCATGTGGTGTGGAAGCCCTGAACACCTTATTGCTACATGCCCCTGAAGGACAAAGGCTATAGATAAAGGTGCAGCGAAACACTTGGCCCTACCTTGCCAACGAGCCCTACCACCAAGGCCTGCAGCAGAGGACGAGCGTATATAATGAGCAAGAAGGAAGCTGCCACCTCTGGTACGGTAGTCACTGGAGCTCTCTTTTTAAATTTAAAGCCATTTTGTATATTATCTAATTTGGGTGCTACTCATTCATTTATATGCGCCCGATCTAGCATGCAATTAAACCTGGAAGATAGGAGGATGGAAATCAATTATAGGATCAAGTTACCTAATGATTGTGTGATTGAATGCCCTATCTCCTATAAACTTATTCCCATTACCATTGGGGGAACCACCTTTCCTGTGGATTTGATTCAATTTGATTTGTCTGATTTTGACATCATCCTAGGAATAAATCGGTTGCACACCTATGGAGCTAAGATTGACTATGAGGATCTTAAGGTTATTTTAAAAGATGAAAAAGGGAGAGAAGTATTCTTCTACAGGTAGAGAGAGGAAAAATCCTATCCCTTGATTCCTGCTATGAAAGCAAGTAAGCTATTATGTTAAGGGTGTATGGGATATTGGTGTTATGCTATTAACACCTAAGCAAAAGAAGAGAAAGCTGAAAATATTTCTGTAGTCTGTGAATTTGAGAATGTTTTCCCTGAAGAGTTACCAGGATTTCCCCTGCAGAGGAAAATTGATTTTGGAATTGAATTAATCCCTGATGCCCAACCTATTTCCAAAGCCCCATATCGTATTGCCCTAACTGAGCTTAAGAAACTAAAGCTTCAATTAGATGAGCTGTTGCAGAAGGGCTTTATGAGACCCAGTGTGTCACCATGGGGTGCCCTAGGGTTGCTCGTAAAGAAAAATTGTAGAACTTTAAGGCTGTATATTGACTACAGCGAGTTGAACAAGATCACCATCAAAAACAAGTACCCTTTGCCACGAATCGATGACTTGTTTGATCAATTGCAAGGGGCAGGAGTATTCTCTAACATTGATTTGAGGTCAGGATACCATCAACTTAGGATTAAATCTTAAGACATCCCCAAGACTGTATTCAGAATTAGGTATAGTCACTATGAATTTGCAGTGATGCCATTTGGCCTCACCAAGGCTCCCACAGCCTTCATGGATCTTATGAACAGAGTCTTCAGACCCTACCTAGACAAATTTGTGGTGGAGTTCATAGATAACATTCTTATCTATTCTAACGACAGAGATAAACATGCTGATCATTTGGGGATGGTGTTAACAACCTTGAGAAAGCATCAACTTTATGCCAAATTAAAGAAGTGTGAATTTTGATTAGAAGTGAAGTTTTTGGGTCATGTGGTTACAAAAAAAGGAATCAAAGTTGACCCCCAGAAGATGAAGGCAATCATGGAGTGGTCAAGGCCTACTAACATCACTGAGATTAGAACTTTCTAGGTTTAACAAGTTATTATTGAAGGTTCGTCAAGGACTTTTCAAAAATAGCTTTACCCCTAATCAATCTGTTGAAGAAAGAGAATAAGTTTGAGTGGAACGAAAAATGTGAGAAAGCTTTTCAAGGGCTAAGGCATCGACTAACTATCGCCCAATGCTAACGCTACAAATGGAAGGCAAGGAGTATACCATTTATAGTGATACTTCAAAGAACGGATTAGGGTGTGTTTTGATGCAGGAAGATAAGGTAGTAGCTTATGCCCCTCGACAGCTCAATCTTTATGAGAAAAACTATCCTTCCCATAACTTGGAGTTAGCAGCCGTCGTCTTTAAGCTAAAAATTTGGAGAATATACCTATATGGAGTACCATCCAAGATTTATACTGACCATCAAAGGTTGAAGTATATCTTCACCCAAAAACAGCTCAACTTGAGGCAACGACGTTGACTTGAGCTACTTAAGGATTATAATTTGCAAATTCAATATCATTCAGGAAAAGCAAATGTTATAGCAGATGCCCTGAGTAGGAAAGTGCAACATAGCTCAAATACTGTGGTGATTACTCAGTTGAGTCTCTTGAAAGAACTTGAGGAGTTGGGAATTCAACTAGTGTTCCATGGGCAAGCACATGTTCAAGTATCAACACTTACCTTACAACCTTCCATAATGGAGGAAATTTGAGCGAACCAAGAAAGTGATCCTGAACTCTAAAGAATAAAGCAAAATTTAGAGAAAATAAAGTCTCCCGGATTTGTAATACATAAGGATGGAACCCTGCGATTCCAGAATTGCCTATGTGTGCCCCAAAATGAGGAATTAAGGAAACAAATCCTAGAGGAGGCCCACAATAGGTGCATTCAGGAGGCACCAAGATGTACAAAGATTTAAGGCAATAATTCTGGTGGAATAATATGAAAAAGGAGGTTGCAGAATATGTAGACAAGTATCTGACCTGCCGGAAAGTTAAAGCAAAGCATCAGCATCCCGTAGGTGAATTGCGACCGCTAGAAATTCCTACTAAGAAGCGGCATTCAATCTCAATGAGCTTTGTTATGGGTTTACCCCTTTCTGCCTCGAAGAAGAATGCTATCTAGGTCATAGTCGATCGGCTTACCAAGTTAGCCTATTTTCTGCCAATCAAAGATACCTGAAGAGTTGAAAAACTAGCCTAGTTGTATGTTAAAGAGATAGTCTGACTACACAGAATCCCCTTAGATATAGTATCAGATAGGGATCAAAGATTCCAAGCCCGATTATGGCAAGCACTTCAAAAGGCCTTTAAGGCTAAATTGAACTTTAGTAGCTCTCATCACCCTGAGACAGATGGGTAAACTAAAAGAGTGAATCAAATTCTAGAGGACATGTTAAGACTTAAAAGCTTGTGTATTAGACTTCCAAAGGAAATGGGAAGATGATTTACATTTGGTGGAGTTTTCTTATAGGAATAGCTACCAGTCCGCTATCAGAATAGCCCCATTTGAGGCTTTACATGGAAGAAAATGTAGAACCCCACTGTGTTGGAGTGCCTTGGATGAAACATTCATTATAGGCCCTGAAATAATCCAGGAAACCAAGGAAACAATAAGAAGGATTCGAGAGCATATTAAGGTTTGTCAGAGTTGGCAATAGAGTTATGCGGACAAGAGAAGGAGGCCTTTGGAGTTTCAAGTAGGCGATAAAGTTTTTCTAAAAGTATCGCCAACTAAGAGTATAAAGAGGCTCGGGGTACGAGGCAAATTGAGTCCAAGATATACTGGACCTTGTGAAATCATTGAAAAGTTAAATCTCATAGTATATCGACTGGATCTGCCGGTAAAACTAGAACACGTGCATAAAGTGTTTCACATCTCTCAGCTTAGAAAGTATACCCCAGATCCAAACCACACCATTATATCTAAACCTAGTGAAATCACTACGGATATAGTATATGAAGAGCAACCAATCCAAATACTAGATCCCAAGATTAAGCAGTTGTGCAACAAACAAATACCTCTAGTCAAAGTGCTATGGTCAAATCATACCTCCCAAGAAGCTACTTAGAAGACTGAAGAGGAAATGAAAGTCAAATACCAACAATTATTTGAGGTAATCTTGCATTACATGCTAAAGTCATAAGTTTCGAGGGCGAAACTCTTTAAGAGGGGAAGGCTGTAATAGCCCAACCCTTAATTATTTAATTATGTTTATATATTTAATTACCTCATGTTCATGATTTTTTTTCTCATGTTTGTTTATCTCATTTATTCACCCCGGTGGGGAAAAATTTATTTGGGCCCTCACTTGGCAATTCAAATTTCATTTGTTTATTTAATTTATTAACATAAAACTTTGGAAGAATTGATAGTAGGCCCTAGCAAGTTTAATCTAAGTCATTTATTTTATTTTCCGCAACATTACAAAAAATTTTAATTTTGAGTTACGCATAAACGTTATCGTTATGAAGCGTTTTAGTCCTGAATCCAACTTTTTTCGGCCCAATTTAAAGCCCATCATGTTTGCTGCTTAACCTAACTAATTACCATGATTAAGCTTAACCATGGTTAGCCAAAAAGTCATTTTCTAGTTAAAAACTTAGCCAAGATGAGTTGATTAGTCAAAAAACATAACTCAATCCAAAACACACTTTCTCTCTCTCCTCACAGCCAGCCAACCTCCAGTAGCATTTGGGTGTTTTCTAGCAAGTTTTCAGGCTAACCCTAGTGGTCTCTGACCCCTCCAACATCCTAGTGCCTCTAGCCACCATCCTCCATCATCAAAACCCCTAAACATCACCTCCATCTCTACTTATCTTCAAGCAAAGTGAGTAATCTTAAACTTGATCTTGTTGGTTTTACTTTTCACTTTAGTTATGATTCTTGTTTTGGTGTTTGTGATCTTTGAACATGATGTTTTGATAAGAAATAAGAGTTATTTTGGTGTTGATCATGGTGGAGTTGAGGTTGGATCATGCTAAGGTTAGGGTTAATCCTTAATCATGCAAGCTTGATGTGAAAGTGTTGGATTTTGATTGTTTTATCTTTGATTTGATCATCTTCTAACGTATTGGTATTTATGATGATGTTTTTAGTAATTTTAAATGAGTGGAGTGAGTCTAAGTTGGCCATAAACTAGGGTTTTTGCAATTAATGTATGGTTTGGGTTAAACTAGCATAAAACTTGGTTTATGTGTGTATTTGATTAAAAAATGATCTTTATTGGATATGATTATGAAGTGGATTTGAGTGTGGTGATTTTGTGTGATGTTGGGATGGACCAAGGCTTGTTTACATGCTTTTAAGGGATGGTATAAGTTCAGGATTTGTGTAAAAAAGAGAGCGAAAAGCTAAAACAGTGACGGCCGAAAACTTCAAGAAAATAGGATAGAATTCGGGATTAAACGGTAATGATCTACCTATTATAAAATTATAATTTTTAGTGGGTCGATATTTCAGTGTGTTAACTTTCAAATGCCTTTTGAATCGCCTTAATCCGAAGTCTGTGGAAAAGGTTATGGTCGTTTTACCAAAACTGTGCAGAATGGATCAAAACTGACGTGCTTGTGTTCTAGCCTCATTTTGGGAATTCTATTGTGGGCATCAAGCTTGGTGTTCTCAATCGAAGATTTTGGGGACTTCCTAAGCCTTCTATATTGGGATTTTAAGTCTCAATCAGAGGTCAGATGACTAAGTTATGGGTCATTCTGTCTAAGCCCCTATTATGCTTTTACTTTTCTTTGACTAAATTATTAGCTGTGAAATAAATATTTTTGCTAACCGTATGTTCTTACAATAATAATTTTGTATAGAATCAGGGCCTAATCTATCATTCCTTCCACTTTTGTGCATAATATTATTCAATGAGCTTACATTTAAAATTTTCAGGTACGTTCATTGTCTGTATCTTTAGAAATCAGCACGTATTTATCAAAATTATAATATTTTGGTAAGTAATCAATGAAACAGTTTAATCAGTAATTTATCACATAATTATTAACCCCATCAGTTATCAGTTACAGCGCATAGGCCTTCAGTTACCCGCATGGCTTCAGGTCAGGTCCCGATCAACTTGGTAGGTGAACACTTATCCTCAGATCGTAACAGTTACTGGAGGTTTACTATCATATAATAATTGACAATGTAGTTTTATATTTATCTCACTCCCTGTTTTTTATTAAAAATGAATTGCAATACGGGCTCAACCAGTTTTCCCATAAACATTCAACAATACAGGATTGCATGTACTGAGCTTCGGCTAACAGTTCAAAATATTTTAATGTTTTGTTTTAGGAAAGTGCTCAGTGAATCGCCCTCAGCTGGGTAGGACAGCTGAAGATGATAAGTGAGCAACGAAGTCTATATGAAATGGTGGTATATTATCGTTAAGATGTTTATAACATCGCATTGTGATATATTTTGGTGTGAAAACTGCATGTTTTATCAGAATTCTATATTTTGGTGTAATCCTTGAGATATTTGAATGGTTTTGATGTTAGAACAGTTTTTATATTTATCTAAATGGTCTGGTGGGTAGTGATGGTGTGAATGCCTTTGATGGTAAACATTGATGATCATGGCTAAGTTTATCATGTACAGGCAAAGCCTTGTCCTTGCTGGACGGCGGTAACGCCTGATTATATGGGTTATCATGTCTAATTGGGAAAACTAATGAAAGAATCGCAAACAATGATTTATGTACATTTGGGGCGCTACAGTTTTAGTTCTCTTTGAATGATTTAATTTTAGTTTAATGTAGTTAACATTAGATTAATTAGTTAATCCAATCTTTTGTGACCATAATCTTTTCCATCGTCTCTGTGGAGACGACTCTCAAGTATTACAACGATAGTTAACATTAAAAGATTTGAAGAGGGTTTGGCTTTCTATATTCGGAATCAGTTAGCTGGATAACCAATTTTAAGTTACCAAGAACTATATGAGCAAGTGGCTGAAGTGGAGCGAGTAAAGACAGAGTTGAGAGCACTGAATCCAATTAACCAAAATAGAAAAGGTTTTGAGCGAGGAACTCTGAGTGATAGTGTGAACCAGAAGAAAACTTCTGCTGCTCCCCCGAAGAGCTGTCCTGTAGACTCAACAGTGCCCGGTGCGAAATACGCCAGAAGAAATCACTCCACCCCTAAATGTCGAGTAGGAACTAACAAGTGCGTGTGCTGTGGAAGCCCTGAACACCTTATTGCTGCATGCCCCCAAAGGGTGAAGGCCATAGACAAAGGTGCAGTAAAACCCTTGACCACACCTCGCCAAGGGGCCCCACCACAAGGGCCTACAGCAGTAGGACGGGCATATGTAATGAGCAAGAAGGAAGCTGTCACCTCTTATACGGTAGTCACTGGAAGATAGGACGGAAACTAATTATAGGATCAAGTTACCCAATGATTGTGTGATTAAATGCCCTATCTCCTATAAACTTGTTCCCAGTACCGTTGGTGGAACCACCTTCCTTATGAATTTGATTCAATTTGATTTGTCTGATTTTGACATCATTTTGGGAATGAATTGGTTGCACACCTATGGAGCTAAGACTGACAGTGAGGATCTTAAGATTATTTTGAAAGATGAAAAAGGGAGAGAAGTATTCCTCTATGGGCGGAGAGAGGAAAAATCCTATCCCTTTGTTTCTGCTATGAAAGCAAGTAAGCTATTATATCAAGGGTGTATGGGATATTGGTGTTATCCCATTGACATCCAATCAAAAGAAGAGAAAGTTGCAAATATTCCTATAGTCTGTGAATTTGGGGATGTTTTTCCCAAAGAGTTACCAGGATTACCCCCGCATAAGAAAATTAATTTTGGAATTGAATAATCCCTGATGCCCAACCTATTTTCAAAGCCCTATATCATATGGCCCCAACTAAGCTTAAGGAACTGAAGCTTCAATTAGATGAGCTATTGCAGAAGGGCTTTATGAGGCCAAGTGTTTCACTATGGGGTGCCCCAGTGTTATTCGTAAAGAAAAAGGATGGAACTTTAAGGCTATGCATTGACTACAGGCAGTTGAACATGATCACCATCAAAAATAAGTGCCCTTTGCCGCTAATAGATTACTTGTTTGATCAATTGCAAGGAGTAGGAGTCTTCTCTAAGATTGATTTGAGGTCAACATACCATGAACTTAGGATTAAATCTTAAGACATCCCAAAGACTGCATTTAGAATTAGGTATAGTCACTATGTGTTTATAATGATGCCATTTGGCCTCACTAATGCTCCCGCAGCCTTCATGGATCTTATAAATAGAGTCTTTAGAGCCTACCTAGACAAATTTGTGGTTATGTTTATAGATGACATTCTTATCTATTCTAAAGATAGAGATGAACATGCTGATCATTTGGGAATGGCGTTACAAACCCTGAGAGAGCATCAACTTTATGCCAAATTAAAGAAGTATGAATTTTTATTGAAAGAAGTAATGTTTTTGGGTCATGTGGTTACAAAAGAAGAAATCAAAGTTAACCCCCAGAAGGTGAAGGCAATCATGGAGTGGTCAAGGCCTACTAACATCACTGAGATTAGAAGCTTTCTAGGCTTAGCAGGTTATTATCAAGATTCGTTAAGGGATTTTCAAAAATAGCTTTACCCCTGGCTAATCTGCTAAAGAAAGAGAACAAGTTTAAGTGGACCGAAAGACATGATAAAACTTTTCAAGAGCCAAGGCATTGACTAACTACTGCCCAATCCTAACACTACCAATGAAAGGTAGGGAGTACCATTTATAGTGACGCTTCAAAGAACAAATTGGGGTGTGTTCTGATGCAGGAAGATAAGGTAGTAGCTTACACCTCTCGATAGCTCAAGCCCTATGAGAAAAACTATCCTACCCATGACTTGGAGTTAGCAGCCATGGTCTTTGCGTTGAAAATTTGGAGACATTACTTATACGGAGTACCATGCAAGATTTATATTGACCATCAAAGTTTGAAGTATATCTTCACCCAAAAGTAGCTCAACTTGAGACAACGGCATTGGCTTGAGCTGCTTAAGGATTATCATTTGCAATTTTAATATCATCCAAGAAAAGCAAATGTTGTAACAGATGCCCTAAGTAGGAAAGTGCAACATAGCTCAGATACTGTGGTGATTACTCATTTGAGTCTCTTGAAAGAACTTGAGGACTTGGGAATTCAACTAGTGTCCCATGGGCAAGCACATGTTCAATTATGAACACTTACCTTACAGGCTTCCATAATGGAGGAAATTTAAGTGATCCAAGAAATTAATCATGAACTTCAAAGAATAAAGCAAAATTTAGAGAAAGGACAGTCTTCGGGGTTTATAGTATATGAGGATGGGATCCTGCGATTCCACAATCGCCTATGTGTGCCCCAAAATGAGGAATTAAGGAAACAGATCCTAGAGGAAGCTCACAATACTCGCTATTCGGGGCATCCAGGAGGCACCAAAATGTACAGAGATTTAAAGCAATACGTCTAGTGGAATAATATGAAAAAGGAGGTTGCAGAATATGTAGACAAGTGTCTGACATGCTAAAAAGTTAAAGCAGAGCATCAGCATCTCGTAGGTGAATTGCGACCCCTAGAAATTCCCACTTGGAAGTGGAATTCGATCTCAATGGACCTTGTTGTGGGTTTACCCTTTCTACCTCGAAGAAGAATGCTATCTAGGTTATAGTCGATCGGCTTACCAAGTCGGCCCATTTTTTGCCAATGCAAGATACCTGGGGAGTTGAAAAACAGGCCTAGTTGTATGTTAAAGAGGTAGTCCGACTACACAAAATCCCCTCAGATATAGTATTAGATATGGATCAAAGGTTCCAAGCCCCTTTTTAGCAAGCACTTCAAAAGGCCTTTAGGACCAAATTGAACTTTAGCAGCTCTTATCACCCTGAGACAGATGGGCAAACTGAAAGAGTGAATCAAATTCTAGAGGACATGTTAAGAGCTTGTGTATTGGAGTTCCAAGGGAAATGGGAAGATGATTACCTTTGGTGGAGCTTTCTTATAACAATAGCTACTAGTCCATCATCAGAATGGCCCCATTTGAGGTTTTATATAGAAGAAAAAGTAGAACCCCACTGTGTTAGAGTGACTTGGATGAAGCATTGATTATAGGTCCTAAAATGATCCAGGAAATCATGGAAACAATAAGAAGGATTCGGAAGCACATTAAGTTGCCCAGAGTCGGCAAAAGAGTTATGCGGATAAGAGAAGGAGGCCTTTGGAGTTTCTAGTAGGCGATAAAGTTTTTCTGAAAGCATCGCTAACTAAGAGTATCAAGAGGTTCAGGGTACGAGGCAAATCGAGTCCAAGATATATTAGACCTTATGAAATCATTGAAAAGTTAAATCCCGTAGCATATCGACTGGATCTACCGGTGGAACTAAAACATGTGCATAACATGTTTTACACCTCTTAACTTAGAAAGTATACCCCAGATCCAAACCACACTATTGTATCTGAACCTATTGAAATCACTACGGATTTAATATATGAAGAGCAACAATCCAAATATTAGATCGCAGGATTAAGCAGTTGCACAACAAACAGATACCTCTAGTCAAAGTGTGATGGTTAAATCATACCTCCCAAGAAGCTACTTAGGAGACTGAGGAGGAAATGAAAGCCAAATACCCACAATTATTTGAGGTAATCTTGCATTACATGGTAAAGTCATAAGTTTCGAGGGTGAAAATCTTCAAGGGGGAAAGGCTGTAATAGCCTAACCCTAAATTATTTAATTATGTTTATCTATTTAATCACCTTATATTCATGATTTTTTTTCCTCATGTTTATTTATCGCATTTATTCACCCCGGTGAGGAAAATTTCTTTGGGCCCGCACTTGGCAATTCGGATTTAATTTGTAAAACTTTGGAAGAATTTGTAGTAGGCTCTAACATGTTCAATCTAAGTAATTTATTTTGTTTTTCGTAACATTACAAAGAATTCTAATTTTGAGTTACGCAAGAACGTTATTGTTACGAAGCGTTTTATTCCTGAATCCAACTTTTTTTGACCCAATTTAAAGCCCATCATGTTTGCTTCTTAACCTAACTAATTACCATGATTAAGCTTAACCATGGTTAGCCAAAAAGTCATTTTCTTGTTAAAAACTCGGCCAAGATGAGTTGATTAGTCAAAAAACACAACTCAATCCAAAACACACTTTCTCTCTCTCCTCACAGCCAGCCAACCTCTAGCAGCATTTGGGTGTTTTTTGGCCAGTTTTTCAGCCAGCCCTGGTGGTCTCCGACCCCCCTGACATCCTAGTACCACTAGCCACCATCCTCCATCATCAAAACCCCTAAGCATCACCTCCATCTCTACTATCTTCAACCAAAGTAAGTAATCTTGAACTTGATCTTGTTGGTTTTGTTTTTTACTTTAGTTTTGATTCTTATTTTGGTGTTTGTGATCTTTGATCATGATGTTTTGATAAGAAATAAGAGTTATTTTGGTGTTGATCATGGTGGAGTTGAGGTTGGATCATGCTAGGGTTAGGGTAATCCTTAATCATGCAAGCTTGATGTGAAAGTGTTAGATTTTAATTGTTTTATCTTTGATTTGGTCGTCTTCTAACCTATTTGTGTTTATGATGATGTGTTTGGTGATTTTAAATGAGTTGGAGTGAGTCCAAGTTGGCTATAAACTAGCATTTTGGCAATTAATGTATGATTTGGATTAAACTACCATTAAGCTTGGTTTATGTGTGTATTTGATTGAAAAATGATCTTTATTGGATATGATTATGAAGTGGATTTGAGTGTGGTGATTTTGTATGATGTTGGGATGAACCAAAGCTTGTTACATGCTCTTAAGGAATGGTATAATTTGAGGATTTGGGTAAAAAAGATAGGGAAAAACTAAAACAGTGACGGCTGAAAATTTTAGGAAAATAGGATAGATTTCAGGATTAAACTGGTAATGATCAGCCTATTATAAAATTATGGATTTTGGTGGGTAGATAGTTCAGTGTGTTAGCTTTCAAATTCCTTTTAGATTGCCTTAATCCGAGGTCTGTGGAAAATGTTATGGTCGTTTTACCAAAACTATGCAGAATGGATCAAAACTGACATGCTTGTGCTCTAGCTGTAGGAATCAAGCTTGGTGCTTTAAATGAAAGATTTTTGGGACTTCCTAAGCTTTCTATGTTGGGGTTTTGAGTCTCAATCAAAGGTTAGATGACTAAGTCATGAGTCATTCTTTCTAAGCCCATATTATGCTTTTACTTTTCTTTTACTAAATTGTTAGCTGTGAAATAAATACTTTTGCTAACCGTATGTTCCTACAATGATAATTTTGTACAGAATCAGGACCTAATCTATCATGCCTTCCACTTTTGTGTATAATATTATTTAGTGAGCTTACATATAAAAATTCTAGGTACATTTATTATCTGTATCTTTAGAAATCAGCACGTATTTATCAAAATTATAATGTTTTGGTAAGTACATCAATGAATCAGTTTAATCAATAATTTATCACATCATTAGTGATCCCATCAGTTATTAATTACAGGGCATAGTCCTTCAGTTGCCCGTGTAGCTTCAAGTCAGGTCCCCATCAGCTTGGCAGGTGTGTACCTATCTTCAGATCATAATAGTTACTAGGGGTTCACTGTCAGATAATAATTGGCAATGTAGTTTTATATTTATCTCATTCCCTATTTTTAATTAAAAATAAATTACAATACTGGCCCAACCAGTTTTTCCATGAACATTTAACAATACAGGAATGCATGTAGTGAGTTTCGGCTCACAGTTCGAAATGTTTTCATGTTTGCTTTTAGAAAAGAATTCAGTCAATCGCCCTCAGGCGGGCACGACGGCTGAAGATAATGAGTGAGCCAGGAAGTCTATATGGAATGGTGGTGTATTATCGTTAAGATGTTCATAACACCGTATTGTGATATATTTTGGTGTGGAAACTGTATATTTTATCAGAATTCTATATTTTAATGTAATCCTTGAGATGTTTTGATGTTAGAACAGTTTCTATATTTATCTAAATGGTCTGATGGGTTGTGATGGCGTGAATGCCTTTGATGGTAAACATTGATTATTAGTTTATCATATACAAGCAAAGCCTTGCCCTTGCTAGACGGTGGTAACGCCTGATCTTTTGGGTTATCATGTCTAATTGGGAAAACTAATGAAAGAATCGCAAACAGTTATTTATGTACATTTGGGGCGTTACAGATCTGGTATCAGAGTCAGGTTGAGATTTTCTTTGTGGAATGTGGAGTTTAGAAATAAGAGGGTGAGAATGGTTGGTAGTGAGGGCCATTGTATACTGCTAGAGTGATATTAGAAGTGTAGTAACGATATTAGAAATGTAAGTTGCTTACATTTGCATGTTCCTTAATTATGGTTATGTATACCTCTCATATATGTCTTTTCTTTGTTAGATGGACTCTTATGGTGTTAATATGATACTGGATGCATCTATTACTGCTCACATGGCGTTGCTGCATGCTAGTATAGAGGCTCATGCACAGGACCCTTTCTCTGAGTTTCACAGTATTACGGTCCGTCCATATAGACTGCTCTGGTCCTTACCTGTAGTTGATCCGTGGGTGGAGTTTAGGCTCCGTTATCATCCTTATATGGTAACAGGGAACCCAAGCTGCGACGGACCTAGGTTTCAAGCCCGGGGGCTTAGACGCCTATCGTTACAGAGTTCTTGTTGAGGGAGGAGTTTGAGCAGAGGGGGATTACCACAGAGACTCTACAGCATGTCTTTCCGTTACATCAGCCACATCCCCTGCCTGCAGCCCCAGCACCAGCATAAGGACCACCCTCTCCTCCCACACCAGGTACCCTACTGATGCCTGACAGTCCTGGGGAAGCTCATGTGGTGATAGACCTCCCTAATACACCAGAGATAGTGGTGGTTAGTTCGAGGAGGATGATCCCGAGGAGGATCAAGACATTGATGAGTCGGTTGTAGAGCAACAGTGGGATCAGGAGATTGACGACATGATAATGGAGCAACAAGTTGAGCAGGAGGTTGGTGATGTCGAGTCAAAGGCATCGACTAGCAGCTTTGATTCAGGCGAAGAGCCTGATTATGAGTCCGACCCGAATTACAATCCATCTAAGAATCGTTAGGTGGTTCTAGGGGTTAGTGTTGGTAATTTTGTTTTTAGCCCTGTTTGTTTATAGCATGGCCAGTTTGGATGGAAGTATTTTGTGTAGGATATGACATTGTATATCGTCAGTTAAATCCTCTCCAACCATGATGACATGGTCCATATCTCTTTTTGGTCATGTGACGGACCTAGTGTCTTGGGGCTAGTAAGTGTGTAGGGTTGAGGTAGGAGTCAAAACTGACTTTGCTTAGTCAGTTAGATGTAATATGTTTTGCTAATCATGTGTATAAACAGGCAGTTATGCATGTAAATAAGTAGTTATGAAATGATATAATGAAACTTTGGATTTATTTTCAATAATCTTTGAGTTGTATTAAATGTATTTGTTGGGCATACTTATCTCATATGTTTGAGTATTCCAGTGATTGAATTGTCTCATTTAATGTATGATCAGAATTCCGAATCAGTGCACAATAATGCAGAGGTTCATCTAGAGGAAATCTCAGATTATGGCCAGGAATCAGGTGATCAAGCCTCCCATTATGTGCCACCAAATTTTGGCTAAATTCCACTAATTCCTTCTGAGTTAGCTAACAATATTAGGACCCGAACTATTAGCCGGCCTTAATAGCTGAATTGATGAAGCGGATTCCCCAAGCACCTACTGAAACCCCTCCTAAAGAGGATAAATTAGCAGATAAGGCAGCACGATGCAACCCTAAAGTTAATGATGGAACTTATGATCCAGTAGTATTAGAGGAATGGAGAAAATCTTTACAGTGGTAGAAGTGCCAAAAGAAAAGAAAGTAAACATTGAGACGTATTATTTGACTCGTAAAGCTGATATTTGGTGGAATATTGTACTGTTAAGGATAAGCTCGTAGAGCCTGAATTCACCTGGAGTAAATTCCTAAGTGAGTTAAGGGCAAAATTTATCCATTTGTGGTCTAAAGATGAAAGGAGAAAGAGTTTATGGAGCTGAAGATGAGTGACACCATGACTGTGATGCAGTACACCAGTAAGTTCACATAATTATCTAGGTTTGTTCCTGAGTTTACATCATCTAAAAGGTTGAAGATGAGAAGGTTTGAACAGCATTTGGCTTTCTATATTCGAAATCAGTTAGCTGGATAACCAATTTTAACTTACCAAGAACTATATGAGCGAGTGGCTGAAGTGGAGCGAATAAAGATAGAGTTGAGAGCATTGAATCCAATTAACCAAAAGAGAAAAGGTTTTGAGCGAGGAACTCCGAGTGAGAGTGTGAACCAGAAGAAACCTTCTCCTGCTCCCCCCAAGAGCCGTCCTGTAGGCTCAACAGCGCCCAGTGCGAAGTACTACAGAAGAAATCACACCACCCCTGAATGCTAAGTAAGAACTAATAAGTGCATGTGCTGTGGTAGCCCTAAACACCTTATTGCTGTATGCCCCCAAAGGGTAAAGGCTGTGGATAAAAGTGCAGTAAAACCCTTGACCCCACCTCGCTAAGGGGCCCCACCACAAGGGCCTACAGCAGTAGAACGCGCATATGTAATGGGCAAGAAGGAAGCTGCCACCTCTGATACGGTAGTCACTGAAACTCTATTTTTAAATTCAGAGCCATTTTGGGTATTGTTTGAATTGGGTGCTACTCATTCATTTATATCCACCCGATCTGGCAAGAAATTGAACTTGGAAGATAGGAGGACGAAAACCAAGTATAGGATGAAGTTACCCAATGATTGTGTGATTGAATGCCTTATCTCCTATAAACTTGTTCCCATTACCGTTGGTGGAACCACCTTCCTTATGGATTTGATTTAATTTGATTTGCTTGATTTTGACATCATTCTGGGAATGAATTAGTTGCACACCTATGGAGCTAAGATTGAATGTGACGATCTTAAGATTATTTTAAAAGATGAAAAAGGGAGAGAAGTATTCTTCTATAGGCAGAGAGAGGAAAAATCCTATCCCTTGATTTCTGCTATGAAAGCAAATAAGCTATTATGTCAAGGGTGTACGGGATATTGGTGTTATGCTATTGACATCCAAGCAAAGAAGAGAAAGCTAGAAATATTCCTGTAGTCTGTGAATTTGAGGATGTTTTCCCTAAAGAGTTACCAGAATTATCCCCGCAGAGGAAAATTCATTTTAGAATTGAATTAATCCCTGATGCCCAACCTATTTCCAAAGCCCCATATTGTATAGCCCCAACTGAGCTTAAGGAACTGAAGTTTTAATTAGATGAGCTGTTGCAGAAGGGCTTTATGAGACCAAGTGTGTCATTATGGGGTGCCCCAGTGTTGTTCGTAAAGAAAAAGGATGGAACTTTAAGGCTATGTATTGACTACAGGGAGTTGAACAAGATCACCATCAAAAATAAGTGCCCTTTGCCTTGAATAGATGACTTGTTTGATCAATTGCAAGAAGTAGGAGTCCTCTCTAAGATTGATTTGAGGTCAGGATACCATCAACTTAGGATTAAATCTGAAGACATCCCCAAGACTGCATTTAGAACTAGGTATAGTCACTATGAGCTTACAGTGATGTCATTTCGCCTCACTAATGCTCTCGTAGCATTCTTGGATCTTATGAATAGAGTCTTCAGACTCTACCTAGATAAAGTTGTGGTGGTGTTTATAGATGACATTCTTATCTATTCTAAGGACAGAAATAAACATGCTGATCATTTGGGGATGGTGTTACAAACCCTGAGAGAGCATCAACTTTATGCCAAATTAAAGAAGTGTGAATTTTTGTTGAAAGAAGTGATGTTTTTGGGTCATGTGGTTATAAAAGAAGGAATCAAAGTTGATCCCCATAAGGTGAAGGCAATCATGGAGTGGTCAAGGCCTACTAACGTTACTGAGATTAGAAGCTTTCTGGGTTTAGTAGGTTATTATCGAAGATTCGTGAAGGACTTTTCAAAAATAGCTTTACCCTTGGCCAATCTACTGAAGAAAGAGAACAAGTTCGACTGGACCGAAAGATGGGAGAAAGCTTTTCAAGAGCTAAGGCATCGACTAACTACCGCCCAATCCTAACACTACCAATGGAAGGTAGGGAGTACCATTTATAGTGATGCTTTAAAGAACGGATTGGGGTGTGTTCTAATGCAGGAAGATAAGGTAGTAGCTTGTGCCTCTCGACAGCTCAAGCCCTATGAGAAAAACTATCCTATCCATGACTTGGAGTTGGCAGCCATGGTCTTTATGCTGAAAATTTGGAGACATTACTTATATGGAGCACCATGCAAGATTTATATTGACCGTCAAAGTTTGAAGTATATCTTCACCTAAAAGGAGCTCAACTTCAGGCAATGGCATTGGCTTGAGCTGCTTAAGGATGATGATTTACAAATTCAATATTATCCTAGAAAAGCAAATGTTGTAGTAGGTGCCCTGAGCAGGAAAGCGTAACATAGTTCAAATACTATGGTGATTACTCAGTTGAGTCTCTTGAAAGAACTTGAGGACTTGGGAATTCAACTAGTGTCCCATAGGCAAGCACATGTTCAATTATCAACACTTACCTTATAGCCTTCCATACTGGAGGAAATCCGAGTGAACCAAGAAAGTAATCCTGAACTCCAAAGAATTAAGTAAAATTTAGAGAAAGGAAAGTCTCCCAGGTTTGTAGCACATAAGGATGGGGCCTGCGATTCCAGAATCGCCTATGTGTGCCCCAAAATTAGGAATTAAGGAAACAGATTCTAGAGGAGGCTCACAATACTCTCTACTCGGTGCATCCAGGAGGCACCAAGATATACAAAGATTTGAGACAATACTTCTGGTGGAATAATATGAAAAAGGATGTTGCAGAATATGTAGACAAGTATCCGACCTGTCAGAAAGTTAAAGCAAAGCATCAGCATCCCGTAGGTGAATTACGACCCCTAGAAACTCCCACTTGGAAGTGGGATTTGATCTCAATGGGCTTCATTATGGGTTTACCCCTTTCTGGCTCGAAGAAGAATGCTATCTAGGTTATAGTCAATCGGCTTACCAAGTTGGCCCATTTTCTGCCAATCAAAGATACCTAGGGAGTTGAAAACTAGCCTAGTTGTATATTAAAGACATAGTCTGACTACATGAAATCTCCTTAGATATAGTATCAGATAGGGATTAAAGATTCCAAGCCTGTTTTTGGCAAGCACTCCAAAAGGCCTTTGGGGATAAATTGAACTTTAGCAGCTCTTATCACCCAAAGACAGATGGGCAAACTGAAAGAGTGAATCAAATTCTAGAGGATATGTTAAGAGCTTGTGTATTAGAGTTCTAAGGGAAATGGGAAGATGATTTACCTTTGGTGGAGTTTTCTTATAACAATAGCTAGCAGTCCATCATTAGAATGGCCCCGTTTGAGGCTTTACATGGAAGAAAATGTAGAACCTCACTGTGTTGGAGTGACTTGGATGAGACATTTATTATAGGCCCTGAAATAATCTAGGAAACCAAGGAAACAATAAGAAGGATTTGAGAGCACATTAAGGTTGCCCAGAGTCGGCAAAAGAGTTATGCGAATAAGAGAAGGAGGCCTTTGGAGTTTCAAGTAGGTGACGAAGTTTTTCTGAAAGTATCGCTAACATAGAGCATCAAGAAGTTCGAGGTGCGAGGCAAATTGAATCCAAGATATAGTGGACCTTATGAAATCATTGAAAAGTTAAATCCCGTAGCATATCGACTGGGTCTGTCGGTGGAACTAGAATACGTGCATAACGTGTTTCACATCTCTCAGCTTAGAAAGTATACCCCAGATCCAAACCACACCATTGTATCTGAACCTAGTGAAATCACTATGGATTTAGTATATGAAAAGCAACCAATCCAAATACTAGATTGCAGGATTAAGCAGTTGCACAACAAATAAATACCTCTAGTTAAAGTACTATGATCAAATCATACCTCCCCAGAAGCTACTTCGAAAAATGAAGAGGAAATGAAAGCCAAATATCAACAATTATTTGAGGTAATCTTGCATTACATGGTAAAGTCATAAGTTTCAAAGGCGAAACTCTTTAAGGGGGGATGACTCTAATAGCCCAACCCTAAATTATTTAATTATGTTTATCTATTTAATTACCTCATGTTCATGATTTTTTTTCTCATGTTTGTTTATCTCATTTATTTACCCCGGTGGGGAAAACTTTATTTGGAACATCCCTTGGCAATTCCGATTTAATTTGTTTATTTAATTTATTAACGTAAAAATTTAGAAGAATTGATAGTAGGCCCTTTATTTTGTTTTCCATAACATTACAAAAAATTTTAATTTTGAGTTACGCAAAAACGTGATCGTTATGAAGCGTTTTATTCCCGATTCCCACTTTTTTCGACCCAATTTAAAGCTCATTATGGTTGCTTCTTAACCTAACTAATTACCATGATTAAGCTTAACCATGGTTAGCCAAAAAGTCATTTCCTAGTAAAAAACTTAGCCAAGATGAGTTAATTAGTCAAAAAACATAACTCAATCCAAAACACACTTTCTCTCTCTCCTCACGGCCAGCCAACCTCCGGCAGCATTTGGGTGTTTTCCGGCCAACCCTAGTGGTCTCTGCCCCCCCGAACATCCTAGCACCTCTAGCCACCTTCCTCCATCATCAAAACCCGTAAATATCACCTCCATCTCTACTTATCTTCAAGCAAAGTGAGTAATCTTGAACTTGATCTTGTTGGTTTTGCTTTTCACTTTAGTTTTGATTCTTATTTTGGTGTTTGTGATCTTTGATCAGGATGTTTTAATAAGAAATAAGAGTTATTTTGGTGTCGATCATGGTGGAGTTGAGGTTGGATCATGGTAAGGTTTGGGTTAATCCTTAATCATGCAAGCTTGATGTGAAAGTGTTAGATTTTGATTATTTTATCTTTTATTTGGTCATCTTCTAACCTATTGGGATTTATGATGATGTTTTTGGTGATTTTAAATGAGTTGGAGTGAGTTCAAGTTGGCCATAAACTAGGGTTTTGCCAATTAATGTATGGTTTGGATTAAACTAGCATTAGACTTAGTTTATGTGTGTATTTGAATGAAAAATGATCTTTATTGGATATGATTATGAAGTGGAATTGAGTGTGGTGATTTTGTATGATGTTGGGATAGACCAAAGCTTGTTTACATGCTTTTAAGGAATGGTATAAGTTGAGAATTTGTGTAAAAAAGAGAGGGAAAAGCTAAAACAGTGACAACTGGAAATTTCAGGAAAACAGAACAGAATTCGGGATTAAACTGGTAATGATCGGCTCATTAAAAAATTATGATTTTCAGTGGGTAGATAGTTCAGTGTGTTATCTTTCAAATGCGTTTTGAATCGCCTTAATCCGAAGTCTGTGGAAAAAGTTATGGTCGCTTTACCAAAACTATGCCGAATGGATCAAAACTAACATGCTTGTGTTCTAGCCTCATTTTAGGAACCGTTCTGAGGGAATCAAGCTTGGTGTTCAGAATGGAAGATTTTGGGGACTTCCTAAGCTTTTAATGTTGGGGTTTTGAGTCTCAATCAGAGGTTAGATGACTAAGTTATGAGTTATTCTTTCCAAACCCCTATTATGCTTTTACTTTTCTTTTGCTAAATTATTAGCTGTGAAATAAATATTTTTGCTAACCATATGTTCCTACAATGATAATTTTGTACAGAATCAGGGCCCAATCTATCATTCCTTCCACTTTGTGCATAATATTATTCAGTGAGCTTACATTTAAAAATTTCAGGTACATTCATTGTCTGTATCTTTAGAAATCAGCAAGTATTTATCAAAATTATAATGTTTTAGTAAGTACATCAATAAAACAGTTTAATTAGTAATTTATCACATAATTATTAACCCCATCGGTTATCAATTACAGGGCGTAGCCCTTCAGTTACCCGCGCGGCTTCAGGTTAGGTCCCGATCAACTTGGCAGGTGTACACCTATCTTCGGATCGTAACAGTTACTAGGGGTTCACTATCAGATAATAATTGATAATGCAGTTTCATATTTATTTCATTCCCTATTTTTTATTAAAAATGAATTGCAATACAAGCCCAACCAGTTTTTCCATGACCATTTAACAACACAGGAATGCATGTACTGAGCTTCGGCTAACAGTTCGAAATATTTCATGTTTTGTTTTAGGAAAGTGTTCAGTGAATCGCCCTCAGCTGGGTAGGACGGCTAAAGATAATAAGTGAGCTAAGAAGTCTATATTGAATGGTGGTATATTATCATTGAGATGTTTATAACACCGTATTGTGATATATTTTGGTGTGAAACCTGTATATTTTATCAGAATTCTATATTTTGGTGTAATCCTTGAGATATTTGAATGGTTTTGATGTTAGAACAGTTTTTATATTTATCTAAATGGTCTGGTGGGTTGTGATGGTGTAAATGCCTTTGATGGTAAACATTGATTATTATGGCTAAGTTTATCATGTACAGGCAAAGCCTTGTCCTTGCTGGACGGCGGTAACGCCTGATCATATGGGTTATCATGTCTTATTAGGGAAACTAATAAAAGAATCGCAAACAGTAATTTATGTACATTTGGGGCATTACAGTTTTAGTTCTCTTCAAATGATTTAATTTGGTGTAATATAGTTAACATTAGATTAATTAGTTAATCCAATATTTTGTGACCATAATCTTTTCCATCTTCCCTGTGGAGATGACCCTCAAGTACTACGACGATAGTCGTATACTTGCGGCACTTTAGTTTAGACTCAAAATTTATCCAACAAGTTTTTGGCGCCGTTACCAGGGGCGACGGCATAAGATTAGGTCGTATTTTCTTTTTCGTAGCTACTTTAATATTAGGTTGCTTTATTATGTTGTTAAATTAGAAAAGCCTAAAATCTAAAAAAAATTAGAAAAACTTGAAAACCCCTAAAAATTGAAAAACTTTAAAAACTTTAAAAACGAAATGCCAGTTTTCCATTTCCTACAATATGAGCATGAACTTTTTTGGAGTTATCTTTCAAGGTCTAATGATTATTGTGCTCAACTGAATCATAATTTTGAAAAATGTGAAATTTGTGAGGTCATTGCTGTGGGTCTAAATGTTGAGTCGAGGCATTATGTTGGGTCAATTTGTCCTGGAGGTTTAATAGAATTATTAGCTAAAACTCGAGATGAAATTTGGGATTTCTTTGAAAAACTAACTTGGGAAATCTATGCGTTTGAACAAGCTAACGAGACTTTTAGACACCCAACTCATGGAGAGTATGATTTTCATGCTAATCCTTACCCTTCAGACCACTTTATGAATTCATATGGCCCATCTTATTCTTGTGTGCTTCCTATTTTGTGTGATTATTGTGAATCTTCGGATCATAATGCTCATACTTGTCCTTATCGTGCTTATGTTGATGCTACATGTACAAGTTTTAAAAAGAAGATTAATGAAATGTCTGATCAAATGATAGAGACCATGAAAGCAAGAATTGTTGCATGTTCTCAATGTTTGAACCAAAATAGGGAGACTTATAGTGAGCTTAATTCTAGTTTAGGATCTCCTAAACTCGACATTAGTGTCTATGATGATTTTGAACCCTCTTACTCTCGTAGGCTTGATTTGAATGAAGACATTTATTTGCCTAGTCTAAATCAAGAGAGTGATCTCCTTATGTCTCTATCACCTGACCTTGCACCCTGCACTAGCTCACCTAAGGGCATCACTGATGATATCCTAGTTTCTGCCGACCCACCCACCACTCTGAACAACTTTTGCGAGTTTGAGGTAGGTGAACAATCTGATACTGTTAGCGAGTTAGATGTAAACGTCACACCTAAAGTTAAGGCTCATGATTTAGATGAGTCACAGGAGGATATTCCACAGGAGTTATGCGATGAGGTAACTGAACCACTATTTTGGACTTTGATGATGATATTCTTTATGCAGAATATGAATTTTGTTCATGTGGGTTTAATGTTATTGAAGGTTTTGATGTGGGTTTTCATGTTAAATGTGAATTGTTCTCTTTTGATCCCATCATTCTTGATCTTCTATTTAAATTAGATGATAATATTCTGTATGTGGAACATAAATCTTTTTCTTATGAGTTTGATGTCCACGGAAGTTCTGATGATGGTTTTTGTGCAGATTATGAATCCTTCTTTTTTGACCCCATCCAAACTGACTTTCTTTTTGAATATTGGAAGTCTGAATTTGTTGAGTTTGAGATTATTGCTACTAAGAAGTTTGCTTTAGACCAGAGTCATATGCATATTGGACTTAATAGACTTGTGAACTTTACACCCACTATTTTGCCTAGATTACTCGTTCATATCGATATAATTTCTAGGCCAATGACCTCAATACTGGCTCATTTTGAGTCTGTTTATTTCCTTTTTGATTAGGCTCAACTATTTGATAAGTTGCACTGGGCCCTTGCTTATGCTTTGCTGGCTAGGTGGATGTACTCTTTCGGGCTCCAACTCACTGCTTTCACTGTTTCTATGTGATTAAGAGTTGGGCTTCTTTGTTTGATAAGTTGCTATGTGTTTTAACAAGTTTTGATTTGAGTAGCACTTTTCAGCTTAATATAGAGTGGCTGATGCTCCAAGGACCTCTAGCTAAGCGGATTTCTAGAGGTATAGCTTAGGTGTACTTTTGCACCTGACCTGGTATGATCGTTCTAACTTTTCTCTCTTATTCTTTTTACACTTAGTTGTGCATATTTAGGACAGTGAATTGTGATGAGTGATCGCTCTTGAGGAGCAATTTGGGATTTGTTAAGCCGTGTGGGCTATGATCAACCTTGATTGTGTTATTGTTTTGTGAATACTTAATAGTTGTGAATATCCAGGATTGTCCTTGTGTATATTCTAGTTTCATTGTTTGGTTTCCTTGAATTTGTGTTTTGTTCCCTTGGTTTGGTGTTTTGTTTCTTTAGTTTAGCGAGTTTTGGTTTTCCTTTGGTTTTGTTTTGTTTAATAGTTTCTTTTTGTTTCCTTTTTGGTGCTTTAGTGTTTTTGTTTTTGTTTTGTATTTAGCTTTTCTTTCTTTTGTATTTTGTTTTGTTTTAGGTTTCTTTTGATTTAGGTTGGTGTTTAGTAAGTCTTTGGTTTGGTTTTGTTTTTATTTTGGGTGATTATGTTTGTTTTGGTCTTGATTGGTTTTGTTTTCCTTTGTTAGGTTTTGGTTTTTGTTTTTCTTTATTTAGTTATTTTGATTTTTGATTTTTTGTGTTTGGCTCTTATTTTGTTTTGGTTTGGTTTTGATTTTGGTCATTTAGTGATTTGGTTTGTTTTAGAGTTAGTTTTGTTTTTGCTTTTCTTTTGAGATTTTGATTTTGGTGATTTTGTGTTTGTTCTTGGTTTTGTTTGTGATTTGCATTGGTCTCTTAGTTTGTATACATCTGTGGTTTTACGGTTGTATAGTTGATGTGATTGCTTTTTAGCGTCTTAGTTCCCATAATGAAGACATTGTGAAGTTTCGGTATTGGGGTAAGATGTCCATTTGTACATACTTTTTTAAAAAAATTTTTTTAAAAAACCCAAAAAAAAAGAGATTTTTGTTTTGTTTTGGGGGGACTTTTGTACTCTTTCTGATTAGCTTAAACCCCTGTACTTTGATTATTAGCTTGTATGTAAGTAGAATGTGCATGAAATGTCTTCGGCCTCAGTGCGTCATTCTAAGCCCTAACTCTAACTCCAATTGTTCATTATAGATGTGTAATCCAACCCTTGTTTATCCCTTCATCATTATCTTTAGGTCTTACGCTTCTATAAATGATTCTCTCAATTGCTTATGACACGATTACTCTGAGAAAAATAATGAATGAAAATAATGAATAAAGGAAAGAAAAAAAAGAGAGAGATGAACAAAATTTGAAATGACGAGTATCCCTTTGAGGCATGCGCTACTGGGCATTACCCTTTAAGGCACGTGCTACTGGGTGTTGCCCTTTGAGGCAATACTACTACTGGGAAAGTTTTCTTCCAATGTTAATATGTCAATAATGTAGTTGTGTCAGTCAAGTGGGATTGAGTCTAATTCTGGTAAATCTAAACCTTGGGATGATGATACACTTGCACACAAGTACTAGAATGGATTCAGAATCTTGATGTGTAGTGGGGTGAAAAATTAGTACTTTGATGTCATTTATGGGGTAGAGGGCTTTGAAGTACACTCTGTTTATATGCAGGTCGATATCTGGGTTACATGGGTGATTTAGTTGATTAGAATGTGTACATATCTTTTCCTAAATTATGTACATATTAGCTTTGAGAAAAAACCAAAAAGATTTTCGATTTTCTGTTTTTATTTTCTTTTTGGATTTTGTGGGTATTTCACTTGAAAACCCTCACGAGACCTCACTCATCCACTTGGGAGACCGAGGGTTTTAAAGGGCTTATTGTATACGTTAAATGCAACTGTGATTCCTACGATAGTGATTTAGGATTTTCTTTTTCTTATTTTTCATTTCCTTTTAGGTAGTTTAGTTTTTTTATTCGAGGATGAGCACAATCTTGATGTGGGGGTATTTGTTCGTGCCAAAAATATGCTATTTTTATGATACTTTTACAGTAGATTTATACTCAAAATAATTGTTATATTTTGATTTTTATTTGATTTAATTTTATTTTATAGGTATTTAATAATTTGGAAAAAATGCGGAAAAATGATAAAAAAAATGACGAAAATAAAGCATTGGGCTAGATTATTCAAACCCAACCCAATCCTTAAACTTGTTTTCTTTTTTTTAGCCCAAAGAAAAGCAAAAAAAAAGGAAAACCTAAATAAAAACCCCTCAAACCTCACGTGCTAGGCGCGTGTTTCCCTTTCCTAACCCCCCCTCATTTCTCATTCTCTCTCCTCTCGGGTACCCAGAAAACCTCGACCCCCTCCCCCTTTACCTAAACTGATCCCACCTTCTTATCTCTTACTCTCTGGAACCCAAACACCAGCACCATCAACATTGCCTTCATGATCGACCTTCACCAGCATCACCATCAACCCTCCACACATCGCAAGCACAGTATCATCATCCCACCATCCACGCCATTCCTTACCAAGGGTGGAGATCGAAAGAGGGCTGAGTGTAAATTAGAAGCAGCGGTGCAATTAGGTATCAATAAGGCGCAATTAGTTATCAATTAGGTTATAAACTAGGTTTTAGTTTCAAGTTTTAGGTTTTTATTTTTAGGATATTTTCATTTTAATTTCAGTATTAGTAATTTAGGGTTCTTGTTTTGTTTCATCTATTTTGATTTTAGATCTATTTACAGCTTTCAAAGTTATGTAATTAGGCTTAGTTTTGTTAATTTGGAATTGGCATTCATGATTTTGGTTTGCAATCCTAACGTTTCGGGTTCAGTGTTTGAGCAATTTCGGTTTCCTCCTCCCCTACGTTGTTTCGGTTTGCTGATCTTCGCCGATAATGGGGTTTGTTCCAGCTCCTCCTTCGTTGAATAATCTGAGGTAGTAGTTCATTTGTTTGTTCTGATTTACATTTTGATTGTGAATGAGTTGAGTTAGTTATGCTCTTGCTCAGATTAGTAGGCTATTCTTCTCTTCTATTTCACTGTCTATGCAATCTGGATTTGCTTTTTGTATGCCCTGTTTTTTTTTAATTGAGGAGCTGAAGGTTGTTGATTCTACAGTTGGATGCAGTTTGGTGACTCTCGGCAGAGTTAGTTGGCCTAGGACACCCAATTTTTCCCCTCCCCTGGAGTCGATTCTGCTTATGCTCTGTTCGGAGGTTGCTTTAATCGGATTCAGTTGGATTTTTTTGTTGATGGTTATTCTGACGTTCCCCTGGTGCTTATGATTTAATTAGATTTTGTTGAATTGATTTTGTTGAGTTGATTTTGTTGGTTGATGCTAGTGATTTTTGTTGATTATGTTCTGAGATTTTATTTGGTTTTCTGGTGCTTAGTTTTTATTTATTCAGGATGAATCGATTTGGGTTTTTGTTACTTGTTGCTCCATTATTCTGATGCTGTACTTTTGGATTTGAGAAAATGAGTTTGGAACACTGATTGAATGGTTGCTTGTTGCTGCTGGTAATTTGATTGATGATGATAATGGTTGTTGATGGTGTTCGATTTCCTGTTGATAGCTTCCTGCCTCGACTCTGTTTTCCCCTCCCCTGTTTTGTTTATTTCATACAACTTGATTTAGGATGTTGGTATGGACATAGGAATGGAACCTAGAAGTTAATTCTTTTTGTTGTCATTAAGAACAAAAGGCTAATTTTTCTTTCTCATGGTGTTAGCTCACATTTTAGTTCTGTTTAATTTCGGTTTGCAGATTCTAAGTTTTAATTTCAGTTGAATGGTGATCGAATTAGTAAGTTCATTTAATTTATCTGATACTTAGTTGAAAGGTGATGAATGTATTAGACTCTTAGTTTGAGGGTTTTAGTTCTCTTTGAATGATTTAATTTGGTTTAATGTAGTTAATATTAGATTAATTAGTTACGGCACTTTAGTTTACACTCAAAATTTATCCAACACTGAGATTATCTAACTCAACTAGTTTAACCAAATAATGGGTTGGTTTGGTCTTTCCATTCTCATACTCAATCAGAGTGGAACATACTTCGACGTATAGATATCTATTGTATGAAATTTTTATTGGACCATCAGGAGATGTGAGACTCCAATTGATCCTTTTGAATATGCATTGTTGAAACTTAGTCTTGAGAAGAATGGGAACTTCGAATATGGAATTTCTATAAGGTAAACTAGCATTCGGTATTCCCAGGCTTTAATAAAGGGGTCATCTGAAGAGATTAAATTTGCTGGAAAGCTAACATTACTAACTCTAAATCTACCAAGAAAGTAGATCGTAGTACTCCATGACTCCCACATATCATAAGAATAATTATGATAGTAGTCGATGCAGGCAGCATACCATTGATTGAACCACTTTTCTTGAACATGAGAACTTATTTTTTCATGAACATCATAAGGACACCTTAGGAAATTTATTTATAACTCTAAAAGGCTAAATCGTTGTGCTATTAGGTGGTCAGAAGACAGTAGGTCAAAGTGTGATCTATTTTTTATATGGAATTCCAAAATATCTATAAAGATTCTACTAGAAGGAGAAACCCATTCTAGTGGTAATGGTATTTCAATTTGGATTTCTCATTTTCCTATAGGGGTTCCACTCTGATAATCACCATTTGCCAATTCTTCAGTTAAACTATCTATCAGAGAGTTCTTTGATCCCTATACATTTCAACAGAGAAAGAAAACTAGTTAAGCCATAATTGCCAAACATGAGTCTCCCTTACGCTTGCATATTTGACAAATTCTTTTTCACAAAACAAAGTATTCCTTTGCAACCAATTCGAAGAAGGAAGGTTTTGTGGCTAAAAGGATTAAGAACTTTTCAATTCCCCTTATGACTGTAAGGATTTCTTTTTTCATTGGGGGATAGTTGCATTATGCTTTATTAAAACTTCCACTGCAATATTTGCAGAGTTTTTCTTCTTCTTCAATTTTGAGCACCGCACTCCAGTGCTCATTACTTGTATCCATCTCAAGAATTAAAGCATCTCCTTTATTAGGGAAATTAAGAACAAGAATATTTTTACACATCTTTTTGAAGTTCTGAACAATCTTTGAATTACTAATGGTCCATATCCAACTTACTTCTTTCTTGAGTTTCTGCTGTAATGGCTTTCTCAATTTAGCTAGATCTTAATTAAATATGAAGCACAGGTAAGGCATCTAAGAAACCTTTATAATTGCTTCTTATCTTCGTACTTCTCAGGGAAATTTTCTATTTTTTCTAAGATGTGCTTTTATAGGATGATTTGTCCAGCTTTTATCTCCAAACCTAAGAACTCAATTTCTTGTTTAGCATAAATGCATTGTTCTTACCATGGATAATACCATGATCAATGCATCTTTAGGTGACAGCAAGGACCTCATCTTTGTGTTGTAATATGGTCTCGAAAAAGACAAGGATATCATCAATATAAACTAGGTAACAATGATTGAGATCTTTGAAGATATTATCTATTCTTCTTTGGAATATTTGAGGTGTATTTTTTAGACTAAATGGCATTACTGTCCACTTATAATGTCCACGTGGAGCAGTAAAAATAGTTAAAGGAGTGCTTTCTTCATCTATTTTTATCTAGTAGTATCCGCTTTTGCAATCCATTTTCGAGAACCAAGAGGCTCCTTGAATTCTATTGAAAATGATTGTTTTGTTAAGAATACAATAACCATCAAAGACAATACTATCGTTAAGTTTTTTTGTAATTAATTACCATTTTTTCTTTTCCTCTTTTTTCCTCAGCATGATTTCTTACCATGAAAGTGGGACTGGTGTGAGGACTCTTGTTATTCTTAATTAATCTTTTCCCAGAAGTTCTTTGATTTGTTTATGAAATTCTTGAATATCTTGGTGTGTATACAACATTTGTTTAACTCGAACAATCGTGTTGGGATTTGATAAAGTAATTTTTGCAAATGTTTTATCTTTATCCCAAAATTTTAGAGGATTATCAGAGTAGAGTCACTTGTATAATTGTTCTTATTATTTAGTAATTTGCTCTTTAATAGATACCTCAAGTAGTGGGATTGTTAATTCTATCTCACGTTGTCCAAGCATTACCTTCTCACTACGCTGGCTGTGTATAAAATTAATTTTGATGAGTGTAAGCCTTACTTAATTTTTTTATACGAATTGAATAACCATTAATTGTAAATATTATTTTGTTCATGGTCTGGGTGCATGGAGAATATAATCTCTGAAAATTATTTTCAATAATAATATCATGAGAGGGTTTATGAGTAGCTCATAAAACTGGTATAATACATTGGACTCCTCCTAATTCTATGGATAACCGTTCTACAGCTTCATGGTGGCTCATAATGCTATTATCAGCTATCCTTATTTGTAAAGGATTCTTGGCTTTTTTCCACATAAATTCTAGAAATTATGCTCTTTGTTCAAAGCACACAGAACAATCA
Organism: Carnegiea gigantea; assembly: GCA_029747015.1. NCBI lineage: Eukaryota > Viridiplantae > Streptophyta > Magnoliopsida > Caryophyllales > Cactaceae > Carnegiea > Carnegiea gigantea. The sequence continues at coordinate 878,324 of JAKOGI010000219.1, forward strand.
CTATCTATGTAGGCACATAATTCATATTTATTATATCCCTCTAAACATATGTTTATTAGGATATAGAGGCTATTAGGATTTGTATTGGTGACATCATAGCATAGCTTTATAGTCATATTTTTAACTAATTCATCTTCATAGATTGGCTCGCTAACAATTCTTGTTTTGTACCCAACTAGACTCTTACTTCAACTTACACTATGTCTTGTGGATTCAAAACCCATTCTCCCATTTCACTCATTACACTAATTGCATCATCTTCTTTGAGCTCTTCTTTAGTTGATGAAGACCCTTCGCCCCATTCTGATCTTGCACTCACGTTTCTTGATAATTAAGGTTTAATGGTAGTTTTACCATTCTCACCAATTTTTATCACATTTTTCTTATTAATTTTTGTAGGATTAGTAAAGCTAAATATCCAAGATCTATCGATTTTTATCTCCTGATGATTGCACTTTATCCTTTGAATCTTTTGCATTGGAACAAGATGTTCAAATTTTTCTACCTCTATCATTGTTACCTTAGTCTTTGGATCTATAGTGTTATCTAATTTGTAGATTGTTTTCCGAAATATCCTTAGTAGGTATTCTCCTCTTTTTATGTCCATCCCAACTATTTTATCCTAAGAGAGAAAATTTTTAGCAAGTTCATCTTATAGACTCACATAATATCCAGGTCGATAATTGAATCCTACTGATCAATTACATAAATTAGTTTTAATCCCTGTGATAATTTGATTGTTAAATTTTATATGTTTGATATCACAGAGCAAGCCATAAAGATTAATATCTTTGCCATAACATTGTAGTGCAGTAATTTGAATTTGGATGCTTCCAACATGGATATACTTATACTTTCTATCTTTTTTATGCTTAAGGATATTTTTCCAGT
>JAKOGI010000220.1:0-12500 GCA_029747015.1 Carnegiea gigantea
ATATATATATATATATATATATATTGTTACGTTTTAAACTGTGTTTCCGCAAGTGTACGATGCCAGTTGTAACTAGCAACTGCAAATACGGGTCGTGTCCACAGAGAACTCGGTTTCAACCACCGAACCAATATATAACACTCTATTTAGGCCGGAATCTACTAAAATAGGTTTTCAGTAAGTAACAATTCTATTCTGCTGAAGACTACTGCTGTGTTTAAATCAATACTAACAAAGGTCTTGGATTGGGGTTCACCACGCTATTGTGCTCCTTGGATTATAAACTGAGGCATGCAACTCAACCCACATAGACAACTGAAATGGAATGATTACCAATTAAAGCGCATCTACGCCTTCTCTCGAAGGTCGTTAGGTTGGTTAGGTGATCCTAATTATCTGTTTTCATGAAACAGGAATCAATCAAACCACAAGATTTAGTAACCGTTATTCCCAATTGAACTCCTAACTATTTTCATGTCAAGAAATTAAATTGCTCACAAAGCAGCTCTAAGTAAAGGATTCAACTGTTGTTGATCTCCTAAACTCTAACTTAAGAACAGGAATTCAACCCTTTCGGGCAATTGCTCGAACACTTGGCGTGCTAGGTGAGAGTTCAGTCATACACATGGGAATTCATTAACAAAACCTAGAACATGGTTCCAATTCGCACAATAGAGGCTGCCCAATCCAAGACAACAAATTTAGCCTCTAATCATCATTTCAATCGCAATCACAATCAAGAACGCGAACATGATTAAAAGCACTAACTTTGAACTAAAACACAAGAGAAGAAAGGGGAAGGAACGTACTTTGTATTAACTACAACAATAATCTACCAAATGCATCAATTAATCTCAATGCAATTCTTCGAAATCAAGAACAACAAAAACCCTCTAAAGAAAACCTAAAGTCGCCGTTTTCGACTGAGAAAAAAAATGAAAAACTGCGTAAGCCTCAAATTACAATACGAAATCGCAATTAACTGGGATTCACTAAGGTGGTACGGTGCCACCGTGCCACTTTGCTGCCTGGCAAGGTCATCCTGCATGGCATGGTGCCCCCATGCCACTTCCTCTTGACTCAAAATCTACCTTTTTGGCTCCTATTTGGCGTGACATTAACTTGTTTTTCTCGTTTCTTCCAGTCGAACTCCTAAAAACACAAAAACACATCATATAAGCAGATTTAGAGTAAAGAATGCCTAATCAACCTCTACACTCTTGAAGTTTTACCGAAAACTACCAAAATAGGAGGTAAAAATCGAGTCTAAATAAGGTAAAATATAGGTTTATCAATTCCCTCATGCTTATTCCTAGCTTGTCCCCAAGCAAGACTGAAACATGAATGAACCGACAAGGGGTCAAAAACCTCTAACCACTCACCTCCTCAGGCAAGGGCAATGGGAGATCTGTTAAATCAAGCATAGGTGTGCATAACTAGTGGAGCAATTCGAGGTGTAAATATATAATTTTAAAACTCATTTAAAAACATTGGGAAGACCATATGTTCAACTCGGCATCCAGTCATACCATACCACACCCCTCCCCAATCAAGACGCCTCCAAGTAAGTGGTGGGCTAGAAGGCCTAGCAGTGACTCTCATAGGAGGAACAAAGGAAATGCACTCCCTCACATGTGTTTAAGATGTAAGAAGGTTCACTCAACTCTTTTCTAATCGAACAAACTACCATAGGCTTGGTAAGATTCTCAATTTTCCACCACGAAAGTGCAATATGCAAAACAATAATCAAGAGGACTTTTCAGGGTTATAATGAGGCTAAGGGCACAGATCGAGGGGGCAAACAATTTCGGAAATAAGGAGCTAACCGCCGAAGCAAGTGAGCAACCAACAATTGAACCAACTATACCACACACTCTCCTAAAACGCAATAAGAATACACCCTTAAGCATATAGACCATGGGGAATGAACTACGACAATATGTCAAACACTCTCATTTACCACTTCTATTGTTTTTTCTTTCATTTGGATTTCAACAAGTTTCTTCTTCTTTTTTTTTCTCTTTTTTTTTGAAACATGTTTTTCTTCCTTTGTTTTTGAAAAGGAAATGAATGATTGGCACGTGCAATAACTATACACTCAATCCCCAGTGATCACCATGATACATCCCCACATATACCAAAATGAACCACCAATTTGCATAACGCCCAAAAATGACCCACAAAATAACGAAGTGTTTCCCCACTGGCTTTGGCTTAGAGGTAAGAGATGTGTTTAGGCCAATAGCTAATAGTAAAGGGTTCACAACAAAAAGGGGCAAGGCTCAAAGAGGTAAGTAAGGGGTCAAAACATTAAATTACGGATTGCAGATTTGGCTATGTAGCTCAGGAAACAAATAAATGCCTCTATTATATTTTCATATTGCACATACTGGAAGCGATTTCGAAGAGAATCCAAGCAAGTTCTAGAGATGTAGTCATGGAAGAGACACACATGAAAGAAAATGTGAGACTAAATTGATGAATTAGTCTATAGGCTCAAAATCTCATAGGTCACACTACCAAACATACAACTAGCCCCAGAGATACCCCACTTAAAAGGAATAATCAATCATGATGAGGGAAGTTCAAGGGCAAACAGTATGCAAGCCAAACAATGCGGTCAAAACACTTTCAAAATCATCAACTAAAGGTATTTGCCATAAATAACCCATAAATATGCACAACCATGTCAATCAACTGATCATCAATGCCTTGGTTATCTTCATAGGACGGGCTTTAAATTCTTTTTTTTTTTTAAAAGGTAGCAATAACCAAAACAATAAATCACCCTAAGTGGTCAACTAGCGGATAAATAAAAGGAAGAGTTGGAAGAATTACCTCGCAGTCTTGGAAAGCTCCAACCAACACGTTTCCACTCGAGACCAAGGGTTAGAAAATAAAATATGTACAATCCAACCCTACCTATATACGTACCTAATGCATGAAATGAAATGAAGACCTAACAATGACCTAAGAATTCTGCTAAGCTAGAATGAAACCTAAAGTGCTAAATGCGAGAAAATATATACAATGCACCCCCCTAAACAGATATAAACATCCCCCCATACTTGGACCCTTCATTGTCCTCAATGAAAATGTGATGCATAAGAAAAGAAGGGAAAGGGGGAATACACTCACAGTCACTGGGTGTCGTCGGGCCCTAGAGGTGGCCAAAAATGCGGAGGGAATGGATGGAAGGTGGAGGGATCATAAGATGGGAAGGATGAGGAGTCGCCCTAACCGCCCTGAAAGGAGCGTAAACGCTCCTCCATTTGTCGAATGGACTCCGATTGGCGCCAAAGTAGCTTGTTCATCCGCCAGCACTCCTCATACTCCCAGGCTTCCGTCACAGCCCGTTCCTCCTCCCTCTGAATCCGCCGATGCTCCCTCTCCTCCTGGCGGTCGACGAAACCCCAAAAATAGAGACTCCCTCCTCGATGGAGTCCATGACCCCGGATAGGCGACCCCAGTCCGGACGCATGCTAGCGAATCCCTCCTGAAGCCCTAAAACCTCCATTTGGAGGTTGGAGACAGACTGGAGAAAGGTGGGGTCGAGCGACATGTATGCCGCTGAGGAAGAAGACCCACCCATCTCATGTGTAAATGGTGGAGGTGGTAGGATGGCTGCCTCCTCAACATGGGCAGCCTCTGGCTCGGGATCTCCTCGGCCCGCGTCAATATCCTCCTTCTCCTCCACATCATACTCCTCATCCCCCTCCTCATCAAACTCGATGTCCTCATCTGCTGATAACTATTCCTCCCTAGGTAGAACAGTGGCCCTAACAATCCTCTTGTCGCAATTCCAATTTCTTTTGTTGGCGATCGTGGTGCGTTCAACATTGGGCAGGATGAAAAGAATGGGTTTGTGGTGGGGGTATCTAATGGTGTCGCCTCGGGTGTCAATAATATGCATATGATGGAGGGTGCTAAGGTCGAGGTGACCACCTAGGAAATGAGGCTCGAGCCTGGAGAGCCGCGAGCTGTAGCCTAGGGTATTAGCAATGGCGGTAACAGTACCGCCAATGCTAATGACATTCGTGTTGCTAGTTTTGGCTACTTCCGCTAAGTGGCGGATTATGAATGCCCCTGTGTCAATGGGGCTACCGGACAGGGTGCACCAGATAATAAACAACCCTGCCTTCCGACAACCATTTTGGTTGTCGTTACGCCCGAAAATAATATTGGCGGTTAGGCGCTGCAGGTACCACAGGTTGACATTACAGATATCTGTGGCCTTCGCCTGTTGGGGGTCAAAAATCCTAGGTCTCCCCACCGATCATAGTATTCCTTCTGTTTGAAGTAGGTAATGCTCAGCCAAATAGGATCAGGTCGCCACAACAAGGGCACATCTCTAAAAGCCCCGTCGACCACCGGAAATCTCAACAGTTCATTAAACATCCTCAAACTCCTCCGGTGGTCGATGTTGAACATACGAAAATAAATGGCGACCTCATAACCACCATAACTACCATCCCAATCAACATTTAAGGAACTCAAAAACTCAACTAAAAGGCGATCATAGGATGTACATTGCATTTTTATATAGTCAGTCCATCCTAATCTACCAATTAGAGTCAACATGTCATCCAATATTCCCAAAGACCTCAACGAGTCCGCATGAAAATATTTCTACTCACTAGTGTTCTTAATGGCTAAAATCTCATATCGGGACTTTTGTTCATCGTTGACAAACTGCAAACCCCTAGTACTAGCAAGTAAAATGAGAGGGTATGCATCTTTAGTACCTTTAGCATAAGCGGTTGCAGCTGAAGAGGAAGTTGCCTTTGATGATTTCTTGGTTGGGATGGAGCCCTTGAAGCCTCTGCAACTCTTTTCTTGCCCATGGTGTGAATTAACAACAGATAGGACCCAAAAGTAGAGGTTAGAGCTGAAAATGGCAAGAGAAGGGCCAAATTCTTTCTCTACAACCTTCAACCTCAACAATGGAGGTTAGGGTGTTAGAGATAGAAAGTGAGTTGTGGGGAAGGGTGTATTGGGGATGAAAAGGTGAGAAATTTTGAGAGGAAAGTGGAGGGAAGTGAAAGGACTAAAGAAATTTAGAAAAATTTGAGAGAATTGGAGAGTTTTGGGGAGGATGTGAGTGGGTATGGTGCAAGAGAGAGAGGGGTTTTTCGAGTTTTTTAGAGAGAGAAAGAGGAAGGCTTGAATGGGGAAGGAAGAGGAAGAAGAAGAAATCGGTCTTTTAGCCGAGTTATAGTGTGGCACGGTCGTGCCACATGGCACGAGCGCACTGTGCCACATTGCTGCCTTGCTTGCTGAAAAGTAAAAAATGGCACGGTCGTGCCATAAGGCATGGGAACACCGTGGCACTTTGCTGATCAATGACCTATGCCTTATTTTTCTTGTTCCCTCTTCTTCTTTTTTTTTTTTCCCATGAAGTCTTGAGGGAGGGATGGCACGCCCTTGCCGCCCGGCATAGGGTGCCCATGCTAACTTTCTGCCCTCTAAGTCATCTCCTTTCAAATCCGTTACTTCTTTTTCTCACTCATTTTTTTCGAACTTTCTCCCATCACCTCCGTTTTTTTTTTCATTTTCATTTTTTCTCCTTTTTTTTCTTTTTTTTTTGAAAGCAGTAAAGCTTGGGTTGCCTCTCAAGAAGCGCTTGTTTTAGGCCCCGAGCTTGACCTTAAGATTCTCTAGGGGGACGAGACATCGGGGAGGGAACATGTAACCTTCCCCTTAAGTGATTCACCGGCGATGTAGTATTTCAGGCGAGATCCGTTTACCTTGAACGAGCCAGTAGTCTCAGTGCCGATCTCAATAGCCCCATATAGGTACACCTTCAACACCTTGAAGGGGCCCGACCATCTAGAATGAAGCTTTCCCGGGAAGAGCTTCAAGCGGGAATTGAAGAGGAGGACCAAGTCGCCTTCCCGGAACTCTCACCTATTGATAAACCGATCATGCCACCTCTTTATCCTCTCCTTATAGAGCTTCGAACTCTCATAGGCATCAAATTGAATTTCCTCTAGTTCGTTCAGCTGCAGTAGCCTTTTCTTCCCTGTAGACTCAAATCAAAATTGAAGTGCTTGATGGCCTAGTGAGCCTTGTGTTCCAGCTCCATAGAGAGGTGACAAGGCTTGCCATAGATGAGTCGAAAGGGGGTGGTGCCAATAGGGGTCTTGAAGGCCGTGCGGTAGGCCCAAAGAACGTCATCGAGCTTGTCTGCCCAATCCTTTCGTGATCTCGCAACCGTTTTCTCTAGAATAGACTTGATTTCGCAGTTGGAGATCTCCATTTGGCCACTAGTCTGAGGGTGGTAGCCAAGCCCATACTTGTGGTGCACTCCATACTTCTTCAAGAGAGCTTCCAATTTCTTCTCTATGAAGTGCACCCCATTGTCACTGATTAGCACCTTGGGGACTCCAAAGCGAGGGAAAATGACTTTCTTGAAGAGCTTGACCACTACTCTAGAGTCATTGGTAGGGCTAACCATAGCCTCCACCCACTTAGAGACATAATCCACTACAATGAGGATGTATTTGTTGCCCTTTGAAGATGGGAAAGGACCCATGAAGTCTATTTCCCATACATCAAAAACCTCAATTTCAAGGATGAAGTTAAGGGGCATCTCATTCTTTCTTGATAAGTTTCCTGTCCACTGGCAGCAGTCACATGAGCGAACGTACATGTAAACATCCTTGAAGATTGAGGGCCAAAAGAACCCAGCTTGGAGTATTTTAGCTGCAGTCTTGGAGGCGCTAGCAAGCCCCCGCATGGAGAGTCGTGACAATGGAAAATTACGCTCTGGACCTCCTTCTCGGGGAGGCAACGCCTATAGATCCCATCCTTACACAGCTTGTACAAGAAGGGTTCCTCCCAGAAATAGTGCTTGATGTCATAGAAAAATTTCTTCTTCTAATGAGAGGACAAATCATATGGCATGACTCCCGAGGCTAGGTAGTTGGTAATATCGGCAAACCAAGGTGCCTGTATTGATGAGATGGCTAGGAGATGCTAGTTAGGGAAAGCATCGTCAATGGGGGTGTCATGGCTCTCAATAATGAGCCTGGAGAGATGATCAGCCATGACATTCTCAGCTCCCGCCTTATCTTTGATCTCCAGGTCAAACTCTTGGAGTAGCAGAATCCACCGGATGAGGCGAGGCTTAACATCCTTCATTTTGAGGAGGTGCTTGAGTACAGAATGGTCGGTGTACACGATGACCTTAGAACATAGGAGATAAGGTCTAAACTTCTCCATCGTGTACACGACCGCAAGCAGCTCCTTCTCATTCGTGGTGTAGTTCTGCCGGGCCTCATCCAATGTTTTACTAGCATTGTAGATCACCATTGGCTTCTTATCCTTCCTTTGCCCCAGAACTGCCCCCACCGCATGGTCACTAGCATCACACACGATCTCAAATGGGAGATCCCAGTCTGGTGGTTGCATGATGGGGGCAGAAATTAGTGCCTGTTTAATCCTGCAAAAAGCCTCATGGCACTCATCAGTAAAGATAAACAGGGTATCCTTGGCGAGCAGCTGAGTTAGAGGTTTAGCAATCTTGGAGAAATCCTTGATAAAGCGGTGATAAAACCCCGTATGACCAAGGAAACTCCTCACCCCTTTTACGAAAGTAGGAGGGGACAATCGCTCAATGATCGCAACTTTTACTCTGTCCACCTCGATGCCCTAGCAGAAATGACATGATCTAGTACTACGCCCTCCTGTACCATAAAGTGACACTCCTCCTAATTTAGCACAGGTTGACTTCTTCTCATCTATGGAGTACCTTGGTTAAGTTTTCTAAGCAAAGGGCAAAGGTACCTCCATAAACGGAGAAGTCATCCATAAACACCTCCATGATGTTTTCAATAAGATTGGAGAATATGGCGGTCATGCAGCGCTGGAAAGTGGCAGGGGCATTGCACAATCCGAATTGCATCCTTCAATAAGCGAAGGTATCATACGGGCACGTGAAAGTCGTCTTCTCCTAGTCATCAGGATGGATAGGAATCTGAAAGAAACCTGAATAACCATCCAGATAACAAAAGAAGGAATGTCATGCCAACCTTTCCAACATCTGATCAATAAAGGGGAGGGGGAAATGATCTTTTCGGGTGGCTTGATTTAGTTAACGGTAATCAATGCACATTCGCCACCCGGTCAAAGTCCTAGTGGAAGTAAGCTCATCCCGCTCATTCTTTATGACAGTCATGCCTCCCTTTTTAGGGACTACCTGAACTGGACTCACCCACTCACAGTCTAAGATAGGGTAGATGATCCCAGCATCAAGTAGTTTAATAATCTCTTTTTTAACAACCTCTTGCATGTTAGGATTTAGACGATGCTGAGGTTGTCGAGAGGGACGATGACTGTCATCAAGAAAAATACGGTGCATGTAAAATGAAGGACTAAGTCCCCGAATATCATCGATACTATACCCAATGGCACCCCTATGCTTACGAAGCATATTCAGTAATTGTTCCAACTGGGGGCCATCCAGTTTAGCATTAACGATAACGGAAAACTGATGGAAGGAGTCGAGAAATTCATACCTGAGATGGGAAGGTAGAGGTTTTAGTTCTACCTTCGATGGGCACTCATCTTCTTTCTTAGAGGTAAGCTCCTCCACAGCAAGGATCTCTCTGCGGGACTGCCTAGGCATGTAGGCAGTAGACTCATTGAGGAGTCTGGCATACTCCTCCTTCTCCCCTGAACAGGAGTCAGTTGCATAGCAACCAATCAACACGGCCTCTAATGGGTCCTCTACAGAAAATTGGGCCTTGCCTTCCTGGTTGAGGGCTTTCTCTAATACATCGACTCTACAGCACGAGTCGCCCAAGGTAGGGGAGGCCATAGCTTGTGGCAAGCTAAACTCCACTTTTTCATCCCCTACTTGGAGGAAAAGCCTGCCATTCTTCACATCTATCATTACTCCGGCAGTGGCTAGAAAAGGTTGCCCAAGTATGATAGGAATGCGGGAGTCCTCCTCCATCTCCATAACCATGAAATCACATGGTATGAAGAACTTTTCCACTTGTAGTGGGACATCCTCAAGAATACCTAAAGGGTATTTGACTGATCTATCAGCTAGTTGCAGAGAGATGGTAGTAGGTTTCAGCTCCCCCATTTGTAGCTTCTTGCATATGGAATAGGGCATAAGACTTACGCTAGCTCCAAGGTCGCATAGTGCCCTGCTGATAGTCACATCCCCAACTGAATAAGGGATAGAGAAGTTTCCTCGATCTGAAAGCTTAGGAGGCAGTTTGCTCTAAATAATTGCACTGCACTCCTCAGTGAGTGCTACAGTAGTATTCTCGAGCAACTTCTCTTTGTTGGATAATAAATCCTTCAGAAATTTGGCGTAAGAAGGCATGTCAGTAATAGCCTCCAGGAAGGGGATGTTGATGTAGAACTTTTTAAGCATCTCCGTACTTGTGCTCCTCCTTAGACCTTACGAGCCTCTGAGGATATGGGACTGGAGGCGTGTAGGGCTTCACTGGAGGTGAAACTTGTTCTGCTTTAATCTCCTGGGTCCTTTTAGTATGGACCCTCTCACTAGAAGGCTCAATAGGGGCCTCCCTGGTAGCATCACCCTCATCATCAGTCTCCCTGCTTTCCTCCCTCATAGGCATTGGAGGACTCTCTAACTCTCTGTCACTCCACAATGTGATGGCATTCATCTGGCCTTTGGGATTGGTCTCGGGTTAACCTGGCAGATGTTAGACAAATGGCTTACCTGCTACGCAATCTAAGCTATCTGATTCTCCATCATCTTCTGGTGAGTGGTCATAGTTTCAAATTTAGCAGTCAACTGACTGACCGACTCACCTAACACCTCATTAGTCTTGGCTTAGGTCGCTATGAAGCGCTCCATAAGACTCTCCAGGTTAGATTTTGGCTGGGGTGGTTGTTGTTGTGGAGGTGGGGCGTGGGGTGTCTTATATTGAAAACTGGGGAGTTGTGGTTGGGAAGTATTGGGTGGCATGAGATTGTTGTTGCGGTAGGAGAAATTTAGGTAATTTCTCCAACCGAGGTTATATGTGTTTGAAAAGGGGTTATTTTATGAGCGTTGGCCATAGATTTGCATTGCATTGGCATGCTCAACGCCTGGGAAAGTGGATTGACACTCAGCAGCAATGTGGCCTTGAATGCTACAAATCTCACAAAGGGCACCAACCTCAAACATCACACCAGATGGACCTCCTACTAAACTCCTTAGAGGAGGAGTTCCAAGCCTGTCGAAATGTTGTGCCAAGGTATCAACCTTGCTAGCTAGCAGGTCCACAGCGTCAATCCCATAGATCCTACTGGCCCTCTTTGAGGCTGCCCTCTCGCTGGACCAATGCTAATTATTGGAGGCCATCTCCTCCAACAAGGCCTTCGCAGCCTCTATCGACTTCCCTATAAGTGCGCCGCCAGCTGCAGCGTCAACTTACATCTTCAATGACTGGCTTAATCCATTATAGAAGGTTTAGATTAGAAGCCAATCGGGTACTCCATGGTGGGAGCATTGGCGTTGAAGATCCTTGAACCTTTCCCACGCCTCACAAAGTGACTTATCGCCTCGTTGAGAGAAGGAGGTGATTTCCGCTCTCAACTTAGCAGTCTTGCCTGGGGGAAAGTACTTGCTTAGAAATGCAGTTGATAAGGCCTCTCAGGTTGTGAAGGAGTTGGGCTCTTCATTGAGAAGCCAATCACTAGCTCTGTCTATCAGCGAGAAAGGAAAGAGCCGAAGTTTGATGGCGTCAGCGGAGACCCCATTGAGCTTAATTGTATCACACTTCGCTAGGAAGTTGCAAAGGTGAATGTGGGGGTTCTCCGTGGGTCACCCACTAAACTGATCCTTCTCCATAAAGGATACAAGAATAGGCCGCAGCTCGAAGTTGCTCGCTTCTGGCCGGATTGACAATGGATGAGGTGAGGCCGGTGGCCTACGGTAGGACATAGTCCCGCAGCACCTTAGGATTTCTTTCGGCCATGCTGACTTGTTGCTGTTGTCACTTCCTCACACCGCTTTGCCTTCACGTAGTGGCTTCTATCTCAGGATCAAAGGGAATGAGTGGTCGATCCCTCTAACTGCACCTGTGCATACAAAGCCAAAAACTACAGCAAGCGTAAGCAGGTTCAAGCAAAGCTAAAAGAACAAGGGGGAAGAGGAAAGACGAAAAAGAAAAAGCCTAATCTAAAGCGTTTTGAATTGCTTTCGATGTTGAAACAACCAAGTTCCTTGGCAACGGTGCCAAAAACTTGTTACGTTTTAAATTGGGTTACCGCAAGTGCACGGTGCCAGTTGTAACTAGCAACAACAAGTACAGGTCGTGTCCATAGAGAACTCGGTTTCAACCACCAAACCAATATATAACACTCTATTTAGGCCAGAATCTACTAATATGGGTTTTCAGTAAGTAACAGTTCTATTCTGCTGAAGACTACTGTTGTATTTAAATCAATACTAACAAGGGTCCTAGATTGGGGTTCACCACACTATTGTGCTCCTTGGATTATAAACTGAGGCATGCAATTCGACCCACACAGACAACTAAAATGGAATGATTACCAATTAAAGCGCATCTATGCCTTCTCTCAAAGGTCGTTAGACTGGTTAGGTGATCCTAATTATCTATTTTTATGAAACAGGAATTAATCAAACCACAAGATTTAGTAACCATTATTCCCAATTGAACTCCTAACTATTTTCATGTTAAGAAATTAAATTGCTCACAAAGCAGCTCTAAGTAAAGGATTCAACTGTCGTTGATCTCCTAAACTCTAACTTAAGAATAGGAATTCAACCCTTTCGGGCAATTCATTGAACACTTGGCGTGCTAGGTGAGAGTTCAGTCATAAACATAGGAATTCATTAACAAAACCTAGAACATGGTTCCAATTCGCACAATAGGGTCTACGCCCAATCCAAGACAACAAATTTAGCCTCTAATCATTATTTCAATCACAATCACAATCAAGAACGTGAACATGATTAAAAGCACTAACTTTGAACTAAAACACAAGAGAAGAAAGGGGAAGGAATCTACTTTGTATTAACTGCAGCAATAATCTACGAAATGCATCAATTAATCTCAATCCAATACTTCGAAATCAAGAACAACAAAAACCCTCCAAAGAAAACCTAAAGTCGCCGTTTTCGAGAGAGAAAAAAAATGGAAAACTGCAGAACCCTCAAATTACAATGCGAAATCGCAATTAACCGGGATTCACTAAGGTGGCACGGTCGTGCCACATGGCACGGTACCACCGTGCCACATCGCTGCCTCTCGTTTTCTTGCTTCCTGGGGTGGCACGGTCATCCTGCATGGCATGGTTCCCCCATGCCACTTCCTCTTGACTCACAATCTACCTTTTTGGCTCCAGTTTGGCACGACAATAACTTGTTTTCCTTGTTTCGTTCAATCGAACTCCTGAAAACACAAAAACACATCATATAGGCGGATTTGGAGTAAAGAATGCCTGATCAACCTCTATACTCTTGAAGTTTTAACGAAAACAGCGGAAATAGGAAGTAAAAATAGAGT
>JAKOGI010000220.1:22500-45000 GCA_029747015.1 Carnegiea gigantea
AATATTAATTTTACAAAAAAATGGACACTCAAAAATGGTCAAATAATTACTTCTTTTGCTCCTCCATTAGAAGAAATTATATTAAACACCCCTAAAGGTAATATTCCAGCCATTCCATTCAAAATACGTAGAAATGATCCGAAAAATAGTCAAGTAATTTTAAGTGATATTAGAAAGGTATATCATCAAAATAATTATACAAATCAAGTATTACATACAGTATCTCAACAAGTCAATGTGGTCTCTACTCAAGTTGAAGTAGTTGTTAAAAAACAAGAAATTGATTCATTAATGGAAAAAATTAGAAAATTTAGATATTAATGATACTAAAAAAGATAAGCCAAACTTCTTAGATGATATTGCAAAACCCCTATTCAAAATAAGACGTTCAAATAAATTAGAATTACCATATACTAGTACTTCTTTAATTTCAAAAATAGATGAAAATTAAAAGAAGCACAAACTTCAACTCACAATTTAGTTAACAATACAGTTAATATTTTAGAAAAAGATTTATCTCAATTAGATGATGAATTCCAACAAATTAATAAAATATATAAAAAAGAAATTCCATATTATTCCAAGCAAACTCCTCCAAATCTTCATCTTGAAAGTGCTAAAATAATCATTACTGAAAACTTTGCTGGTGATTTAATATATGAATGGAATATTGATGGTCGTAGTGACCATGAAATATTTGTAACACTCTAAAGAATGTTAATTGCTTATACAGCCTATTCAACTAAATGTGCAATAGATTTACAAGCTTTTGACTTATTAACCTATGGATTCACTGGTATACTCAAAAATTGGTGGGAGAATTATATTCAAGAAGAGGAACGTAATATAATTAGAACTCATACAAATTCTCAAGGACAACTAGACAATATAGAAACATTAATTTATACAATAGTTAGTAGTTTTCTTGGCAGTCTAAAAGATATTACTGTTGCAACAGATATTCTTTTAACAAATTTAAGATGTCCAACTCTCGAAGATTACAATTGGTATAAAGATACATTTTTAACATATCTATTAAAAAGAGAAGATTGTCGCCAACCTTATTAGAAAGAAAAATTTGTTTCAGGATTACCATCTTTATTTTCTCAAAGAATATTCAATAAATTAAGTAAAGTCATTGGTAAAGGTCCAATTCCATTTAAACAAATTACGTTTGGCCAATTATTAAGTTTTATTAAAAAGGAAGGAATTTCATTATGTAATGAATTAAAATTACAAGCAAGATATTCAACAGATAAAGCCGCTAAACGAAAAGAATTAGATTCTTTTTGTGAAACATTTTGCCTCCCAAAATTAGAAGCTCCATCTGTCAAAAAACGAAGAAACACTCAAATTAGTAAGAAGAAACAATATAATACAAGAAATTCAAATTATAAAAAATTAAGTCCTAAAAAGACTACTCCAAAAAAGAAAATTGATAATATTAATACTTGTTATAAATGTGGCAAATTAGGTCATTATGCAAACAATTGTAAAGTTAAAAAGAAGTTAAATGAAATATGTGTAGAACATCCAGATATTCAAAAGAAATTAATTGCATTTTTTGAACTCAAAGATACGCCTAGTCAATCAGAAAATTCATCATCCTCCTCTGATTATAAAGACAATAATATCAATGAATTAGAAAGTGATTTAAGTGAATATTCATCAGGTAATGAGTCCTCAAGATTATGCTATAAGTTTATTAATATCATAACTACTAATAATAATAAAAAACAGTTTTTATTAGATTTAATTGAGCAAATTCAAGATACAGAATTAAGAAAGGAGTATTTATAAAAACTCAAAAGTATATTAATAAAAGTGGATTCTTTAGAACCTCCTCATAATGTAAGTATCAATAAAATATTTGAAATACGTAAGATTCCAAATATTTTAAAAGCAGTTAATATTCAAGACTTAAAAACCGAAGTTAATGTTTTAAAGGAACAAATTAAAAATTTACACAAAGATTTATGTTCATTATAGACAAAAGATTTTGAATTAGAAACAAGATTAACATTAATAGAAAATAGACCTTCTTCTTCAAACATTCAATCAGAAGATACTCCTACTGATCAACAATTTGTTTTTACTATTAATCAAATAAATTTTCAAAAATGGTATATTCATATTACTCTTAAAATTAAAGATAACTTTGAATTCAATACTATTGTACTATTAGATAGTAGTGCAGATCAAAATTGTATAAAAGAAGGATTAATTCCCTCAATATATTATGAAAAGACAAAAGAATGACTTCATAGCGCTAACGGTATGGCGTTACAAATTAAGTATAAATTATCAAATGCCTATATATGCAATCACGGATATTGTTTCAAAAATTCATTCATTCTAGTACGAGATATAAGTCAAGAAGTTATTCTTGGAACTCCTTTCATTACTCAAATTTATCCATTTAAAGTAGATCAAATTGGTGTGCATACAGAAATTATGGGAACAATAATATCATTCAAATTTGTTACCCCTGTTTATCAAAAAGATTTATCTTTATTACAAAATGATTCAATAACAAGACAAATTAAAATAATTATATGTAATAATCCAAAATATTAGTATAAATTAGAAAAGCTTGAAGTCATTAAACAACTCAATAATGATAAAAAGGAATTGCAAGAAATAAATCAACAACTAGAAGAGTTAAACATTAGCTTACGCAATCATATTGCATCAATAGATTTCAATGAATTTTACACAAAATGGTTACATAATTATTATCAATTCGTCTGCCAGTGTCATAATTGAGAAAAAACCATAGATTACTGGAAAACTAATCTTAGAATACTCAATACATGCATAGCCCAATATTAAATCATATCGCCTATACCCATTCAATGCGGAGTAAAATAGTTTTAAAAACATTTTCAAAAGTTTTCAAAAGAAAAATGTTTTCACAATATTTCCACTCTAAGTTTTACCATTTCTGACAACAACTATAATTTATTTTTAGTTATCAACAATTCAAATTTCTCAGTAATTTACCATGACCTCAGATACTCAAACTCATCCTCCTTATACAATCCCTGTTCCAAATTAGTTCCAAATCTCACAAGCTGAAGAATTTCTTCAGGCCTCAATTCAACATCCTTCATCTTTTACTCAAATATCTTCTTCTGAATTATCAGAATATTTCCACGCTAGTCTCACCATGAACGACAACAAAAGCTTCCAAGTACTCAATGACTCCAACTCCCTACAACTAACGAATTTTCCACATGAACCTCTCCTATTCTATCTTCGTTACTATGAACTCTATTATACCTCATTCTATGAGCCAAGATACAATGAGAATGCTATCTTCATTGATTATCAAGAATGGTACAATTCGTCTGAAATATTATTTTATAGTTTTCTCAAACTTATCAAAGCCTATCAAACACTTGTTCAATCATCCAGTTCTTATCGTTATGCCCACTGGGTATATTAATTATTTCAAATGGTTCCACAGACATCTTGAATATTGGACAGCTTTTGAACCTTATATTTTCAAATTTGTTTCAAAAGTATTTCCAGATGTTCACATTTGTCCAATTGATCAAAGTCATACTCAAGCCCTCATACCATTACAGTATCCATTCCAAATCAATGCTTCCTATCTTTTTCCCACAAAATATGGATTACGTTGCAAATTTCTATAAGATGATTACTTTCATTTTCGCTACTAATCACCATTCACTACAAATTAGATTCATTCTCATCCTCCGTTCATTCAAATTATGACCCACGCGGTGGTCCTTGTGCTCAAGATCCTCATGACTATTGAGTAGATTTTCTACTCCTAGTCACTATTCAAAAAAATACAACAAAAAACAAAAATCAAGAAAAGAGCCCGCAAAGGTCTTGACCTTTGGCAAACGTAAGGGCCATTATCTCTTTACGCAGTTTTTCTTTTGCAGGATTCCATCATTTTCCACATCACTCAATCTCAAGGCCTCGAGAGGGGATATCCATGATCATTCAAGCGATGTCCACATTGCCAAGTTCAATTCAAAGCAATGTCCACGTTGCAATTCAATGTCCAAGATGTCCAAAGATGAAGTCTAGCAATTAATAATGTCCAAACCTAGGCGGGCAATAGTTAAGGCCTAGATGTGGATTAATGCAGTAGGAGAGCGGAGTAGCAAATTGATGTTATGCAGAAATTAATTTTGAAATGATAATTAAAATGAAATTGGAAATAGCGAAATTGAAATGAACAAAACAGATGAATAAAAACTTACTTTGATTTGAATTGATAAAACTTGATACAAGTATTTGAATCGGAGCTCTTGGAATACAAGGGATATGGAGAAGGTTATTTGAGAGAAGGAGTTAGGTTGAGAAGGGCTTGTAGTGATGTGTAGTGATGAGTGATTACATGAGCCTAATACAACGCTATGGAGTATCTATTTATAGAATACAATATGGAATTAAATGTGTACAAGTGGACAGTAAAGATTGAATCTTGTGTTGATAACTTCTGTCGACAATCTTGAATTATTGATGCTTCGTGTTGAACTTGGACTGGAACCATCTCAAAAGTGAAACAGTGTTGAATAATAATGGACTGTGGACTGTTCTTGAATTATTGTCCTGATGAGCTGTCTTGAATAGTATTCTTGAATTATTGTTCTGATGAGCTGTCTTGAACAGTGTTTAGATAAGCTGTCTTGAACAGTATTCTTAAATTATTGCTCTGATGAGCTGTCTTGATAGTGATGTTGAATAAATCCTGACGATGAGTCATGGTCTTGCATAATTGCTTGCCGTGTTGAGTCATTGCCTGTCTTAATGAGTCATTGAACACATTGATGGCATTTTGAATGCACTATTAGGTGATTGCAGAGATGCACTTAATTGATCTTGAATTGTTTGTTGACATCTTTGACTTGCATCATTAATTGCTAGACTTTATCTTTGGACATCTTGGACATTGAATTGCAATGTGGACATTGCAGTTTTGAATGATCATGGATGTCCCCTCCCGGGGCTTTGAGATTGAGTGGTGTGGGAAACGATGGAATCCTGCAAAAGAAAAACTACGTAAAGAGATAATGGCCCTTACTTTTGCCAAAGGTCAAGACCTTTGCGTGCTCTTTTCTTGTTTTTTTTTTGTTTTTTTTTTGAATAACGACTAGGAGTAGAAAATCTACTCGATAGTCATGAGGATCTTAAGCATAAGGACCACCGCATGGGTCATAATTTGAATGAATGGAGGATGAGAATGAATCTGATTTGTAATAATCGATGATTAGTAGCGAAAATGGAAGTAATCATCTTCTAGAAATTTGCAGCATAAGCCATATTTTGTGGGAACAAGACAGGAAGCATCGATTTGGAATAGATACTATAATGGTATGAGGACTTGAGTATGACTTTGATTAACTGGACAAATATGGACATCTGGGAATACTTTTGAAACAAATTTGAAAATATGAGGTTCAAAAGCTATCCAATATTCAAGCTGTTGTGGAGCCATTTGAAATAATTAATATACCCAGTGGGCATAACGATAAGAACCGGATGATTGTTAATATCTTGAACAAACGTTTGATAAGCTTTGATAAGTTTGAGATAACTGTAAAACGATATTTCAGAGGAATTATACCATTCTTGATAATCAATGAAGATAGCATTTTCATTGTATTGTGGCCCATAGAACGATGTATAGTAGACTTCATGGTCACGAAGATAGAATAGGAGCGGTTCATGTGGAAAATTTGTTAGTTGTATGGAATTGGAGTCATTGAGTACTTGTAAGCTTTTGCCTTTGTCATTGTTGTTCATGGTGAGACTTGTGTGAAAATATTCTAATAATTCAAAAGAAGGTATTTGAGTAGAAGAAGAAGGATGTTGAATTGAGGCCTGAGGAAATTCTTCAGTTTGTAAAATTTGGAATTGATTTGGAACAGGGATTGCATAGGGAGGATGGGTTCGAGTATTAGAGGTCATCGTAAATGACTGAGAAGTTTGAATTGTTTATAACTGAAAATAAATTATAGTTGTTGTCAGAAATGATAAAACTTGGAGTGGAAATATTGTGAAAACATTTTTCTTTTGAAAACTTTTGAAAATGTTTTTGAAAATATTTTACTCCACATTGAATGGGTATAGGCTATATGATTTGATATTGAGCTATGCATGTATTGAGTATTCTAAGATTGATTTTCCAGTAATCTATGGTTTTTTTCTAAATCATGACGCTGACACATGAATTGATAATAATTATGTGACCATTTTGTACAAAATTCATTGAAATCTGTTGATGTAATATGATAGCATAAGCTAATGTTTAATTCTTCTAGTTGTTGAGTTATTTCTTGCAATTCTCTTTGATCGTTATTGAGTCATTTAATGGCTTCAAGTTTTTCTAATTTATACCAATGTTTTGGATTATTACATTCAATTACATTGATTTGTCTTGTTATTAAAGTATTTTGTAATAAAGATAAATCTTTTTGATCAACAAGGGTGACAAATTTGAATGATATTGTAGTTTCCATAATTTCTATATGCACACCGATTTGATCTACTTTGAATGGATAAATTTTAGTAATAAAAGGAGTTCCTAGAATAACTTCTTGACTTATATCTCTAACTAAAATAAATGAGTTTTTGAAACAATATCCTTGATTGCATATGTAAGCATTTGATAATTTATACTTAATTTGTAACGCCATACCATTAGCACTATGGAGACGTTCTTTTGTCTTTTCATAATATATTGAGGGAATTAATCCTTCTTTTATACAATTTTGATCTGCACCACTATCTAAGAGTGCGATAGTATTAAATTCAAAGCTATCTTTTATTTTTAGAGTAATATGAATATACCATTTTTGAAAATTTATTTGATTAATGGTTGAAACAAATTGTTGATCAGTAGGAGTATCTTTTGATTGAATGTTTGAAGTAGAAGGTCTATTTTCTATTAATGTTAATCTTGTTTCTAATTCAAGATCTTTTGTCTGTAATGAACATAAATCTTTGTGCAAATTTTTAATTTGTTCTTTTAGAATATTAACTTCGTTTTTCAAGTCTTGAATATTAACTGCTTTTAAAATATTTGAAATCTCATGTGTTTCAAATATTTTATTAATATTTACTGTATGAGGAGGTTTTAAAGAGTCTTCATTTATTAATATACTTTTGAGTTTTTGTAAATACTCTTTTCTTAATTCTGTATCTTGAATTTGCTCAATTAAATCTACTAAAATTTTTTTTTCATTATTATTAGTAGTTATAACATTAACACACTTATAGCATAATCTCGAGGACTCATTACCTGATCAATATTCACTTGAATCACTTTCTAATTCATTAATATTATTATCTTCATAATCAGAGGAGGATGATGAATTTTCTGATTGAATAGGCGTATTTTTGAGTTCAAACAATGCAATTAATTTATCTTGAACATCTAGATGTTCACCACATATTTCATTTAGTTTCTTTTTAACTTTACAATTTTTTGCATAATGACCTAATTTACCACATTTATAACAAGTATTAGTATTATCAATTCTCTTTTTTGGAGTAGTCTTTTTACGACTTAATTTTTTGTAATTTGGCTTTCTTGGATTATATTGTTTCTTCTTACTAATTTGAGTGTTTCTTCGTTTTTTAACAGATAGAGCTTCTAACTTTGGAAGGCAAAATACTTCACAAAAAGAACCTAATTCTTTTCGTTTAACGGCTTTATCTGTTGAATATCTTGCTTGTAATTTTAATTCATTGCATAATGAAATTCCTTCTTTTTTAATAAAACTTAATAATTGATTAAACGTAATTTGTTCAAATGGAATTCGACCTTTACCAATGACTTCACTTAATTTATTGAATATTCTTTAAGAAAATAAAGATGGTAACTCTGAAACAAATTTTTCTTTCCAATAAGGTTGATGACAGCCTTCTTTTTGTAATGGATATGTTAAAAATGTATCTTTATACCAATTGTAATCTTCGAGAGTTGGACATCTTAAATTTGTTACAAGAATATCTGTTGCAGCAGTAATATCTTTTGGACTTCCAAGAAAATTAGTAACTATTGTATAAATTAATGTTTCTATATTATCTAATTGTCCTTGAGAATTTGTAGGAGTTCTGATTTTATTACGTTCCTCTTCTTGAATATAATTCTCCCACCAATTTTTGAGTATACCAGTGAGTCTAGAGGTTAATAAGTCAAAAGCTTGTAAGTCTGTTGCACTTCTAGTTGAATAAGTTGTATAAGCAATTAACATTCTTTGGAGTGTTACAAATATTTCATGGTCACTACGACCATCAATATTCCATTCATATATTGAATCACCAGCAAAGTTTTCAGTAATTATTGTTTTAGCACTTTCAAGATGAAGATCTGGAGGAGTTTGCTTCGAATAATATGGAATTTTCTTTTTATATATTTTATTAATATGTTGGAAATCATCATCTGATTGAGATAAATCTTTTTCTAAAATATTAACTGTATTGTTAATTGGATTAGGAGTCGAAGTTTCAGCTTCTTTTCATTTTTCATCTATTTTTGAAATTAAAGGAGTACTAGTATCTGATAGTTCTAATTTATTTGAACGTCTTATTTTGAATAGGGATTTTGCAATATCATCTAAGAAGTTTGGCTTCTCTTTTTTAGTATCATTAATGTCTAAATTTTCTAATTTTTTCATTAATGAATCAATTTCTTGTTTTTTAACAATTGATTCAACTTGAGTAGAGATCATATTGACTTGTTGAGACATTGTATGTAATACTTAATTTGTATAATTATTTTGATAATATACCTTTTTAATATCACTTAAAATTACTTGACTATTTTTCGGATTATTTCTACCTATTTTGAATGGAATTGCTATAATATTACCTTCAGGAGTAATTAATATAATTTCTTGTAATGGAGGAGCTAAAGAACTAATTATTTGATCATTTTTGAGTGTCCATTTTTTAGCAAAATTAATATTAGTATTTATTTCTTTAACTTGGAATGGGTTTGGAAGATTATTATCAGAGGCAAACATAGCCCACCAATTAAAGAAAACAATATTAACTTGGTGTCTTTCTATGAATGAATACCATTCTTGCCTAATGAATGCTTGTGTATTTAAATCAAAGTGTGAAAGGAACCATTCTCTTTTGACTTTATTCTCTATTGAATTGAAATTTTGTCGTAAGTAATCTTTATTAATTTCAAAGGGCTTTGAAATAACATTAATTGAAGAAAATGATGGGGGTTGCATGGTTGAGTAAGTTGGGGAACCTATCGATGAAGTAGCTTCATCTATTGGTTTAGCTATTGGAGCTTTATAATAAATTTTCTGAGTATCTTCAACTTGATTATCTTTTGAATAATCATGATTAGAGGACCTAGAAGGTATTGAATAAGAGGTTTGAGGGAGTTTTATATTTTCTAAAAGTTTTGAATCTTTTTCTCTGGTTGAATTAAATCTTATTAGTATTTTATCATTAGGCTCTTCTATTATTTGTTGAGTAGTCTTTTGAACATCGTCTAAACTAAATGTTTCTTCATGATCTTTTATTGATAAAGCAGTATTGAAATCAAATTTTCCTACTTGATAAATGGTTTCTATCTTTTGTTTAGGAATTTTCCAATTAGACAGATCAATTTGACAATTAACTTCCTTGCTGTTAACCACATTTGAGTTCTTATTGCTACCTAAACTAAAACGATATCTAACCCAAGAGGCCATCTGAGTTACGTTTAAAGATTTAGCTAGGAGTCATGCACATTCTACTGGAACCACACCACCGGGACCACCCCACTGGGACCACCTACACTCGGCTGACCAACGGACTTACTGGGGCTGACCAACAGCTGACCAACGCTAGCAATGGCTAAACACTAACTAAAGGCACAAACTTGGCTCTGATACCAGAAAAGACAGGATCGCACCTAGGCGGATAATAGTTAAGGCCTAGATGTGGGTTAATGCAGCAGGGGAGCGGAGTAGCAAGTTGATGTTATGCAAAATATAATTTTGAAATGATAATTAAAACGAAATTGGAAATAACGAAATTGAAATGAACAAAACAGATGAATAAAAACTTACTTTGATTTGAATTGATAAAACTTGATACAAGTATTTGAATCGAAGCTTTTGGAATACAAGGGATATGGAGAAGGTTATTTGAGAGAAGGAGTTAGGTTGAGAAGGGCCTGTAGTGATGTGTAGTGCTGAGTGTTTATATGATGCCTAATACAACGCTATGGAGTATCTATTTATAGAATACAATATAGAATTAAATGTGTACAAGTGGACGATAAAGATTGAATCTTGTGTTGATAATTTTTGCCGACAATCTTGAATTATTGATGCTTCGTGTTGAACTTGGACTGAAACCACATCAAAAGTGAAACAGTGTTGAATAATAATGGACCTTGGATTGTTCTCGAATTATTTTCCTTCTTGAATAGTATTTTTGAATAATTACTCTGATGAGCTGTCCCGAACAGTGTTAACATAAGCCGTCTTGAAAGTGACGTTGGATTAATCCTGAAGATGAGTCATGGTCTTGCATAATTACTTGCCGTGTTGAGTCATTGCCTGTCTTGATGAGTCATTGCCTTTGATGTTGACATGATGATGAGTCATGAGTCTTGATAAGGCATAATTAAATCGAGTGTTGACACGTTGAATTACCTTAGTAATTGCTAGACATCATTTTTGAATCGATCTTCTTGGACATTAAAATGCAACGTGGACATTGAATTACATTATTAATTGCTAGTCTTTTCTGGACATCTTGGACATTAAATTGGTCTTTGATTTTTTGAATTGAACCTGGCAACGTGGACATTGCTTTGAATTGAACCTGGCAATGTGGACATTGCTTTGAATTGAACTTGGCAACGTGGACATTGCTGTTTGAATGATCATGGATATCCCCTCCCGAGGCTTTGAGATTGAGTAGTGTGGGAAATGATGGAATCCTGCAAAAGAAAAACTACGTAAAGAGATAATGGCCCTTAATTTTGCCAAAGGTCAAGACCTTTGCGGGCTCTTTTCTTTTTTTTTTTTTTTTTTTTTTTTTGAATAACGACTAGGAGTAGAAAATCTACTCGATAGTCATGAGGATCTTAAGCATAAGGACCACCGCATGGGTCATAATTTTAATGAATGGAGGATGAGAATGAATCTGATTTGTAATAATCGGTGATTAGTAGCGAAAATGGAAGTAATCATCTTGTAGAAATTTGCAAGGTAAGCTATATTTTGTGGGAACAAGACAGGAAGCATCGATTTGGAATGGATACTATAATGGTATAAGGACTTGAGTATGACTTTGATCAACTGGACAAATGTGGACATTTGGGAATACTTTTGAAACAAATTTGAAAATATGAGGTTCAAAAGCTGTCCAATATTCAAGCTGTCTGTGGAACCATTTGAAATAATTAATATACCCACTGGGCATAACGATAAGAACCGGATGATTGTTAACATCTTGAACAAGCGTTTGATAAGCTTTGATAAGTTTGAGATAACTGTAAAATGATATTTCAGAGGAATTATACCATTCTTGATAATCAATGAAGATAGCATTTTCATTGTATCGTGGCCCATAGAACGATGTATAGTAGAGCTCATCAGGACAATAATTCCTCAACAAATGGTTCTACCGACAGCTTGAATATTGGACAGCTTTTGAACCTTATATTTTCAAATTTGTTTCAAAAGTATTCCCAGATGTCCACATTTGTCCAGTTGATCAAAGTCATTCTCAAGTCCTCATATCATTACAGTATCCATTCCAAATCGATGCTTCCTGTCTTGTTCCCACAAAATATGGCTTACGCTGCAAATTTCTACAAGATGATACTTCTATTTTTGACTCCTAATCCAATTAACAATATAGTTAATATTTTAGAAAAATATTTATCTCAATCAGATGATAATTTTCAACATATTAATAAAATATATAAAAAGAAAATTCCATATTATTCCAAACAAACTCCTCCAGCTCTTCATCTTGAAAGTGCTAAAATAATAATTACTGAAAACTTTGCTGGTGATTCAATATATGAATGGAATATTGATGGTCGTAGTGACCATGAAATATTTGTAATACTCCAAAGAATGTTAATTGCTTATACAGCCTATTCAACTAAACGTGCAACAGATTTACAAGCTTTTGACTTATTAACCTCTGGATTCACTGGTATACTCAAAAATTGGTGGGAGAATTATATTCAAGAAGAGGAAGTAATAAAATTAGAACTCATACAAATTCTCAAGCACAACTAGACAATATAGAAATATTAATTTATACAGTAGTTACTAATTTTCTTGGCAGTCCAAAAGATATTGCTGCTGCAACAGATATTCTTTTAACAAATTTAAGATGTCCAACTCTCGAAGATTACAATTGATATAAAGATACATTTTTAACATATCTATCAAAAAGAGAAGATTGTCGTCAACCTTATTGGAAAGAAAAATTCGTTTCAGGATTACCATTTTTATTTTCTCAAAGAATATTCAATAAATTAAGTGAAATCATTGGTAAAGGTCCAATGCCATTTGAACAAATTACGTTTGGTCAATTATTAAGTTTTATTAAAAAAGAAGGAATTTCATTATGCAATGAATTAAAATTACAAGTGAGATATTCAACAGATAAAGCCGCTAAACGAAAAGAATTTGGTTCTTTTTGTGAAGCCTTTTGCCTCCCAAAGTTAGAAGCTCCATCTGTCAAAAAACGGAGAAACACTCAAATTAGTAAGAAGAAACAATATACTACAAGAAATTCAAATTATAAAAAATTAAGTCCTAAAAAGACTACTCCAAAAAAGAAAATTGATAATACTAATACTTGTTATAAATGTGGCAAATTGGGTTATTATGCAAAAAATTGTAAAGTTAAAAAGAAACTAAATGAAATATTTGCAAAACATCCAGATATTCAAGAAAAATTAATTTCATTATTTGCACTCAAAGATATACCTAATCAATCAGAAAATTCATCATCCGATTATGAAGATAATAATATCAATGAATTAGAAAATGATTCAAGTGAATATTCATCAGGTAATGAGTCCTCAAGATTATGTTATAAGTATATTAATGTCATAACTACTAATGATAATGAAAAGGAATTTTATCGTAAGTAATCTTTATTGATTTCAAAGGGCTTTGAAATAACATTAATTGAAGAAAATGATGGGGGTTGCATAGTTGAATAAATAGCTGAGCTAATAGATGAAGTAGAGAGCATGTAATCACTAATCACTGAACATCACTACAAGCCTTTCTCAACCTACTCCTTCCCTCAAAAAGCCTTCTCCATATCCCTTGTACTCCATTACCAAGAGCTTCGATTCAAATCCTTGTATTAAATTTTATTGATTCAAATACAAAGTAAGTTTTTATTCACCTGCTTTGTTTATTTTAATTTCGTTATTTCTAATTTCGTTTTAATTATCATTTCAAAATTAATTTCTGCATAATATCAACTTGCTACTCCGCTCCCCTGCTATATTAACCCACATCTAGGCCTTAACTATTGCCCGCCTAGGTGCGATCCCTCCTCTCCTGGTATCAGAGCAATAATTCAAGAATACTGTTCAAGACAGCTTATCTAAACACTGTTCAGGACAGCTTATCAAAGTAATTATTCAAGAATACTGTTCAAGATAGCTCATCAGGACAATAATTCAAGAACAGTCCAAGGTCCATCATTATTCAACACTGTTTCACTTTTGACGTGGTTCCAGTCTAAGTTCAACACGCAGCATCAATAATTCAAGATTGTCGGCAGACGTTATCAGAATCAGATTTCATTTTAATTTTCAATCTTTACCGTCCACTTGTACACGTTTAATTCTATATCGTATTCTATAAATAGATACTCCATAGCGTTGCATTAGGTGTCATGTAATTGGGAAGAGCATGTAATCACTAATCACTGAACAATTTGGACAACAATTAAAATATATAGGACCATTGCAAATATTAGTTTGAATCATGGTTAATAATGAATCTTTGTAACGTATTAATCTATTGTCTCTTAAGGCCATGAATATAGGACAATCTAATCCTAATCTTGTTAAAGGTTTGAGTGCAACTTGAATCATGCCAAAATGAATTTATCGATATTTCTCTTGATATTTTTTAATAGCAACTTTTGAAAGTAATTTAATAGTTTGAAATTCTTCGTCTAAACTAAATGTTTCTTTATGATCTTTTATTGATAAAGCAGTATTGAAATCAAACTTCCCTACTTGATAAATGGTTTCTATCTTTCGTTTAAGAATTTTCCAATTAGACACATCAATTTGACAACTAACTTCCTTGCTGTTAACTGCATTTGAGTTCTTACTACTACCTAAACTAAGACGATCTCTAACCCAAGAGGCCATCTGAATCACGTTTAAATACTTAACTAGGAGTCATGCATATTCTATCGGGGCCACTGGAACCACCCCACCAGGACTACCTAACACACGGCTGACCAACGGACTTATTGGAGCTGACCAACAGCTGACCAACGTTAGTAACGGCTAGACACTAACTAAAGGCACAAACTTGGCTCTGATACCAGGAAGGACAGGATCGATTTGGAATGGATACTGTAATGGTATGAGGGCTTGAGTATGACTTTGATCCACTAGATAGATGTGAACATCTGGAAATACTTTTGAAACAAATTTGAAAATATGAGGTTCAAACGCTGTCCAATATTCAAACTGTCTGTGGAACCATTTAAAATAATTAATATACCCAGTGGGCATAATGATAAGAATCAGATGATTGTTAACATCTTGAACAAGCATTTGATAGGCTTTGATAAGTTTGAGATAACTGTAAAATGATATTTCAAAGGAATTGTACCATTCTTGATAACCAATGAAGATAGCATTTTCATTGTATCTTGGCCCATAGAATGATGTATAGTAGAGTTCATGGTCGCGAAGATAGAATAGGAGAGGTTTATGTGGAAAATTCGTTAATTGTATGGAGTTGGAGTCAATGAGTACTTGGAAGCTTCTGTTGTCGTTCATGGTGAGAGTAGCATGGAAATATTCTGATAATTCAGAAGAAGATATTTGAGTAGAAGATGAAGGATGTTGAATTGAGGCCTGAAGAAATTCTTCAGCTTGTGAGATTTGGAACTGATTTAGAACAGGAATTGTATAGGGAGGATGGGTTTGAGTATCAGAGGTCATGGTAAATTACTGAGAAATTTGAATTGTTGATAACTGAAAATAAATTATAGTTGTTGTCAGAAATGGTAAAACTTAGAGTGGAAATATTGTGAAAACATTTTTCTTTTGAAAACTTTTGAACATGTTTTTGAAACTATTTTCTTCCGCATTGAATGGGTATAAGTTATATGATTTGATATTGGGCTATGCATGTATTGAGTATTCTAAGATTAGCTTTCCAATAATCTATGGTTTTTTTCTAAATTATAACACTGGCACACGAATTGATAATAATTATGTAACCATTTTGTATAAAATTCATTGAAATCTGTTGACGCAATATGATTGTGTAAGCTAATGTTTAATTCTTCTAGTTGTTGATTTATTTCTTGCAATTCCTTTTTATCATTATTGAGTCGTTTAATGACTTCAAGCTTTTCTAATTTATACCAATATTTTGGATTATTACATGTAATTACATTAATTTGTCTTGTTATTGAAGTATTTTGTAATAAAGATAAATCTTTTTGATAAACAAGGGTAACAAATTTGAATGATATTATTGTTCCTATAATTTCTGTATGCACACCAATTTGATCTACTTTAAATGGATAAATTTGAGTAATGAAAGGAGTTCCAAGAATAACTTCTTGACTTATGTCTCGTATTAGAATCAATGAATTTTTGAAACAATATCCTTGATTGCATATATAGGCATTTGATAATTTATACTTAATTTGTAACGCCATACCGTTAGCACTGTGAAGTCGTTCCTTTATCTTTTCATAATATATTGAGGGAATGAATCCTTCTTTTATACAATTTTGGTCTGCACCACTATCTAATAATGTAATAGTATTGAATTCAAAGTTATCTTTAATTTTAAGAGTAATATGAATATACCTTTTTTGAAAATTTATTTGATTAATAGTTGAAACAAATTATTGATCAATAGGAGTATCTTCTGATTGAATATTTGAAGAAGAAGGTCTATTTTCTATTAATATTAATCTTGTTTCTAATTCAAGATCTTTTGTCTGTAATGAACATAAATCTTTTTGTAAATTTTTAATTTGTTCCTTTAAAACATTAACTTCTATTTTTAAGTCTTGAATATTAACTGCTTTTAAAATATTTGGAATCTCACGTATTTCAAATATTTTATTGATACTTACATTATGAGGAGGTTCTAAAGAATCTTCTTTTATTAATATACTTTTGAGTTTTTATAAATACTCTTTTCTTAATTCTGTATCTTAAATTTGCTCAATTAAATCTAATAAAAACTCTTTTTCATTATTATTAGTACTTATGATATTAATACACTTATAGCATAATCTTGAGGACTCATTACCTGATGAATATTCACTTGAATCATTTTCTAATTTATTGATATTATTGTCTTCATAATCAGAGGAGGACGATGAATTTTCTGATTGACGAGGCGTATCTTTGAGTTCAAACAATGCAATTAATTTCTCTTGAATATCTGGATATTCTGTACATATTTCATTTAACTTCTTTTTAACTTTACAATTGTTTACATAATGACCTAATTTGCCATATTTATAACAAGTATTAGTATTATCAATTTTCTTTTTTGGAGTAGTCTTTTTAGGACTTAATTTTTTATAATTTGAATTTCTTGTATTATATTGTTTCTTCTTACTAATTTGAGTGTTTCTTCGTTTTTTGACAGATGGAGCTTCTGATTTTAGGAGGCAAAATGCTTCACAAAAAGAACCTAATTCTTTTTATTTAGCAGCTTTATCTGTTGAATATCTCACTTGTAATTTTAATTCATTGCATAATGAAATTCCTTCTTTTTTAATAAAACTTAATAATTGACCAAACGTAATTTGTTCAAATGGAATTGGACCTTTACCAATGACTTCACTTAATTTATTGAATATTCTTTGAGAAAATAAAGATGGTAACTCTGAAACAAATTTTTCTTTCCAATAAGGTTGACGACGGTCTTCCCTTTTTAATAGATACGTTAAAAATGTATCTTTATACAAATTGTAATCTTCGAGAGTTGGACATCTTAAATTTGTTAAAAGAATATCTGTTGCAGCAGTAATATCTTTTGGACTGCCAAGAAAATTAGTAACTATTGTATAAATTAATGTTTCTATATTGTCTAGATGTCCTTGAGAATTTGTATAAGTTCTAATTTTATTACGTTCCTCTTCTTGAATATAATTCTC
Source organism: Carnegiea gigantea (assembly GCA_029747015.1). Taxonomy (NCBI): domain Eukaryota; kingdom Viridiplantae; phylum Streptophyta; class Magnoliopsida; order Caryophyllales; family Cactaceae; genus Carnegiea; species Carnegiea gigantea. Next base: position 39,871 of record JAKOGI010000220.1, read on the forward strand.
CCATCAATTTTTGAGTATACCAGTGAATCCAAAGGTTAATAAGTCAAAAGCTTGTAAATTTATTGCACGTTTAGTTGAATAAGCTGTATAAGCAATTAACATTCTTTGGAGTATTACAAATATTTCATGGTCACTACGACCATCAATATTCCATTCATATATTGAATCACCAGCAAAGTTTTTAGTAATTATTATTCTAGTACTTTGAAGATGAAGATCTGGAGGAGTTTGCTTAGAATAATATGGAATTTCTTTTTTGTATATTTTATTAATATTTTGAAAATCATCATCTGATGGAGATAAATCTTTTTCTAAAATATTACCTGTATTGTTATTGAATTGTGAGTTGAAGTTTCTACTTCTTTTAATTTTTCATCAATTTTTGAAATTAGAGGAGTACTATATTTGGTAGGTCTAATTTATTTGAACGTCTTATTTTGAATAGGGGTTTTGCAATATCATCTAAGAAGTTTGGCTTATTCTTTTTAGTATCATTAATATCTAAAGTTTCTAACTTTTCAGTTAATGAATCAATTTCTTGTTTTTTAGCAATTGCTTCCACTTGATTAGAGACCATATTAACTTGTTGAGACACTGTATGTAATACTTGATTTGTATAATTATTTTGATGATATACCCTTTTAATGTCACTTAGAATTACTTGACTATTTACGCTGTTTTTCTTTTGTAGGATTCCATCATTTCCCATACCACTCAATCTTAAGGCCCCGGGAGGGGATATCCATGATCATTCAAGCAATGTCCACGTTGCCAAGTTCAATTCAAAGCAATGTCCACGTTGCAATTCAATGTCCAAGATGTCCAAATAGAATGTGCATGACTCCTAGCTAAGTGTTCAAACGTAATCAGATGGCCTCTTGGGTTAGAGATCGTCTTAGTTTAGATAGTAATAAGAACTCAAATGTGGTTAACAACAAAGAAGTTAGTTGTCAAATTGATGTGTCTAATTGAAAAATTCCTAAACAAAAGATAGAAACCATTTATCAAGTAGGAAAGTTTGATTTCAATACTGCTTTATCAATAAAAGATCATGAAGAAACATTTAGTTTAGACGATGTTCAAAAGACTCCTCAACAAATAATAGAAGAACCTGATGGTAGGATATTAATAAGATTTAATTCAAATAGAGAAAAGGATTCAAAACTTTCAGAAAATATAGAACTTCCTTGAACTTCTTATTCAATGCCTTCTAGGTCTACTAATTATGATTATTCAAAAGATAATCAAGTTGAAGATACTCAAAAAATTTATTACAAAGCCCCAATAGTTGAGCTAATAGATGAAGCTACTTCATCAATAGGTTCATCAACTTATTCAACCATGCAACCCCCATCATTTTCTTCAATTAATGTTATTTCAAAGCCTTTTGAAATCAATAAAGATTACTTACGACAAAATTTCAATTTAATAGAGAATAAAGCCAAAAGAGAATGGTTCCTTTCACACTTTGATTTAAATGCACAAGTATTCATTAGACAAGAATGGTATTCATTCATGGAAAGACACCAAGTTAATGTTATTTTCTTTAATTGGTGGGCTACGTTTGCCTCTGATAATAATCTTCCAAACCCATTCCAAGTTAAAGAAATAACTACTAATATTAATTTTACTAAAAAATGGACACTCGAAAATGGTCAAATAATTACTTGTTTTTCTCCTCCATTACAACAAATTATATTAACTACTCCTGAAAGTAATATTCCAGCCATTCCATTCAAAATAGGTAGAAATGATCCGAAAAATAGTCAAGTACTTTTAAGTGATATTAAAAAGGTATATTATCAAAATAATTATATAAATCAAGTATTACATACAGTGTCTCAACAAGTTAATATGGTCTCCACTCAAGTTGAAACAATTGTTAAAAAACAAGAAATTGATTCATTAACAAAAAAATTAGAAAATTTAGATATTAATGATACTAAAAAAATATGCCAAACTTATTAGATGATATTGCAAAATTCCTATTCAAAATAAGGCGTTCAAATAAATTAAAATTACCAGATACTAGTACTCAATTTCAAAACTAGATGAAAAATTAAAAGAAGCAGAAACTTCAACTCACAATTCAGTTAACAATACAGTTAATATTTTAGAAAAAGATTTATCTCAATCAGATGATGATTTCCAACATATTAATAAAATATATAAAAAAGAAATTCCATATTATTCTAAACAAACTCCTCCAGATCTTCATCTTGAAAGTGCTAAAACAATAATTACTGAAAACTTTGCTGATGATTCAATATATGAATGGAGTATTGATGGTCGTAGTGATCATGAAATATTTGTAATACTCCAAAGAATGTTAATTGCTTATACAGCCTATTCAACTAAACGCGCAACAGATTTATAAGTTTTTGACTTATTAACTTTTGAATTCACTGGTACACTCAAAAATTGATGGGAGAATTATATTCAATAAGAGGAACGTAATAAAATTAGAACTCATACAAATTCTCAAGGACAATTAGATAATATAGAAACATTAATTTATACAATAGTTACTAATTTTCTTGGCAGTCCAAAAGATATTACTGCTGCAACAGATATTCTTTTAACAAATTTAAGATGTCCAACTCTCGAAGATTACAATTGGTATGAAGATGCATTTTTAACATATTTATTAAAAAGAGAAGATTGTCGTCAACCTTATTGGAAAGAAAAGTTTATTTCAAGGTTACCATCTTTATTTTCTCAAATAATATTCAATAAATTAAGTGAAGTCATTGGTAAAGGTCCAATTCCATTTGAACAAATTACGTTTGGACAATTATTAAATTTTATTAAAAAAGAAGGAATTTCATTATGTAATGAATTAAAATTACAAGTGAGATATTCAACAGATAAAGCCGCTAAACGAAAAGAATTAGGTTCTTTTTATGAAACCTTTTGTCTCCCAAAGCTAGAAGGTCCATCTGTCAAAAAAGAAAGAAACACTCAAACTAGTAAGAAGAAACAATATACTACAAGAAATTCAAATTATAAAAAATTAAGTCCTAAAAAGACTACGCCAAAAAAAAAAATTGATAATACTAATACTTGTTATAAATGTGGCAAATTGGGTCATTATGCAAAAAATTGTAAAGTTAAAAAGAAACTCAATGAAATATGTGCAGAACATCCAGATATTCAAGAAAAATTAATTTCTTTATTTGAACTCAAGGATGCGCCTAGTCAATCAGAAAATTCATCATCCTCCTCTGATTATAAAGACAATAATATCAATAAATTAGAAAGTGATTCAAGTAAATATTCATCAGGTAATGAGTCCTCAAGATTATGTTATAAGTGTATTAATGTCATAACTACTAATAATAATGAAAAAGAATTTTTATTAGATTTAATTGAACAAATTCAAGATACAGAATTACGAAAAGAGTATTTATAAAAACTCAAAAGTATATTAATAAAAGAAGATTCTTTAGAACCTCCTCATCAGGTAAGTATCAATAAAATATTTGAAACACGTGAGATTCCAAATATTTTAAAAGCAGTTAATATTTAAGACTTGAAAAACGTAGTTAATATTTTAAAAGAACAAATTAAAAATTTGCACAAAGATTTATGTTTATTATAGACAAAAGATCTTGAATTAGAAACAATGTTAGCATTAATAGAAAACAGACCTTCTTCTTCAAACATTCAAACAGAAGATACCCCTACGAATGAACAATTTGTTTCAACAATTAATCAAATCAATTTTCAAAAATGGTATATTCATATTACTCTTAAAATTAAAAATAGTTTTGAATTCAATACTATTGCACTATTAGATAGTGGTGCAGATCAAAATTGTATAAAAGAAAGATTAATTCCCTCAATATATTATGAAAAGACAAAAGAACGACTTCATAGCGCTAGCGGTATGACGTTACAAATTAAGTATAAATTATCCAATGCTTACATATGTAATCAAGGATATTGTTTCAAAAACTTATTTATTTTAATACGAGATATAAGTCAAGAAGTTATTCTTGGAATTCCTTTCATTACTCAAATTTATCCATTTAAAGTAGATCAAATTGGTGTGCATACAGAAATTATGAGAACAATAATATCATTCAAATTTGTTACCCCTGTTTATCAAAAAGATTTATCTTTATTACAAAATTCCTCAATATTAAAGCAAATCAATCTTCTTCATGAAAAGAAAAAACATATTCAATTTTTACAAAATGAAATTGTTTATAAAAAAATTGAAGAAAGGTTACAACAACCCTCTATCCAAAAGAAAATACATGAACTACCCGAATTGTTTAAGAATGAAGTATGCTCTGATCTTCCCAATGCATTTTGGCAAATAAAAAAGCATATAATATCACTTCCTTATGAAAAGGATTTCTCAAAAAAAAATATTCCAACTAAAGTTAGACCTATTCAAATGAATAAAGAACTCCTTGAATTTTGTACAAAGGAAATGGAAACATTATTAAAAAAAGGATTAATTAGACTATCTAAATCCCCTTGGAGCTGTGCAGCATTTTATGTTAATAATCAAGCAGAAAAAGAGCGAGGCGTTCCTCGTTTAGTTATTAATTATAAACCATTAAACAAAGTATTACAATGGATCAGATATCCAATTCCTAGTAAACGTGACCTACTCAATCACTTATATGATGCAACAATATTCTCAAAATTTGATATGAAAAGTGGTTTTTGGCAAATTCAAATTACAGAGGAAGATCGTTATAAGACAGCATTTACAGTTCCATTCGGACATTATGAGTGGAATGTAATGCCCTTTGGATTAAAAAATGCACCTTCAGAATTTCAAAACATTATGAATGATATTTTCAATCCTTACACTCATTTCACAATAGTTTATATAGATTTTGTCCTTGTCTATTCAAATAGTATTGACCAACACTTTAAACATCTTCATACCTTTTTACATATTATCAAGAAAAATGGATTAGTTGTATCAGCGCCTAAAATGAAATTATTCCAAACCAAAATTAGGTTTTTAGGACATGATATCTATCGAGGCACTATACGCCCAATCGCCAGAGCAATTAAATTTGCGGATAAATTTCTCGATGAAATCAAAGATTAAACTCAATTACAACGATTTTTGGGTTGTCTTAATTATGCGTCTGACTTTTTTCC
>JAKOGI010000220.1:55000-157500 GCA_029747015.1 Carnegiea gigantea
TCAAGCATCTCATATTCCTTACCTTGACGTTTCTGCTAGGTGTTACTAAGATTTTAGGACAGCTAGTCAAGCATTATATATGGGTGTCAGGTGATATTCAGTTGGCAGGACTTTAGGATATTTCATATTTTTGGTCTAATTTGAAGTTTCTGAATTTCATGATGTTTGAAAATTGGGATGTTTGAGGATGGGACGAAGTTGTTTATGCTGGAATGCAGATTATTCAGCAGTTTTTGAAGGTTTTCTTAGTGAATTCATTTTTCAAAGTATTGTCATCTGAAAGTTCCCTTTGTATCATGTATCTCAGTTCTTGAAGCCTCTCTATCTGCCTTGTTTTGTTAGCTGTGTGGATGCAGGATGCCAATTCAAGTGAAGAAGGTTGTCCTTCTTCCCTGTTTATACCATCTCTAATTCCCTGTGTGGATGGGAGTTGTTCTGTTGGATCCTAAATTTGAAAGCCATTGTCTGCCTGGTTATATACAACAAAAGAATTTGACAACTGTTTGAAGAAGAAACAGAAAACAGAAAAGAAGGAATACAGAACATCAGCCATTGTGCTTGGCGGTCAAATTTTTGGACCTTGGACTTTAGCTGATTCTTTGGCTAATTCATGAACCTTGGGCTTTAGCTAATTCTTGGAAAATTTATGTTGATCAGATGGTTTTACACATGAATCATCATGCTTCCAAGCTAATAACTTAGGCATGCTAACGGGCTTCTAGTTATTGTCCTTAAAACAGTTTTGCTGTAAATTTATATTCCATATTTCCTTCTATACAGTCTTTGTAATATGGCTAAAGCCTTCACTGTTAATTTCAAGCTCAAATCAATCATGGTTCTCCAGACGAGTTAATATGTGATCATGATGACTTGTTTTACCTTGCAGTTTACTTTCATTAATTACGTCGGTGAATACATATTTATGACACAATAAAGAATATACACAATGAGCAGGAAGTACAAAATCATAGAGCATATGCATTCAGATGGTGTGATACAGGAACTATAATATTATCCTAGGGCACTTGTATAATCCACATATATTCTGATGAACCTTGCAGTTAATATATTTAGTTGATGAATATTATACTGGGTAAACAATTCAGCTTATAAATTTAAGAATGTTCTTACCTATAATGTTGAGTTCCTGGCCTTCAACTTCACCCATGTCCGATTCCCTTAGAATTTTTTCGGCGTGGAGAGAGAATGAGAGGGAGACAAAGGGCAGAGAGGATTGAAGACTGTTTACCTATGTATGTGAACCTTGGTAGAGATCTCTTAAGATCTAGAATTCTTTTGGTATATTGTTTTCTTTTACATGCCTTGTGGGTAGCTATGGTTGTCAGGGATGTGTTGTTTTTCCTTACTCTGTTGTCTCCTACTTTTTAATGCATCATTTTTTGAGGACAAGAAAACCCAGCTACATCAATAGCCAACTTCTCCACAAATCATGAAAGAAGAGATGATTGATTACTTGATTATGATATGTTGTTTGGCTGGCCACGTTGCCCATTTATCACAAACTTACGAGGAAGAAACAGATAGAAAGAAATCAGGCAAAGATAAAACAAAGAAGATACTATGATTAGAAGTTAAATGACAGTAATATTGAGTAAGCCTTCTGCTCCTATCCCCACAAGTCACAACTTCCAGCAACTTGAACCTCTTAGGGCCTGTTCTTTTCGTGGGTAAATTGGGGTGGCGAAAAAGGTGAAGTGGATTGAAGTAGATTGAGGTAGGTTGAAGTAAGTTGACATAACTGATCCGAATTGCTTCTCATATTTATTATGAGCTTTGTTTGGACTGGGCTTGACAAATACTTTTTTCTGAAATATTATTTTTTGTTTGTTTGGTCAAGATACAAACTCTTCACCACCTTCCCCCATACTTCTTCAATTTTTCCCTTTTGTTTTTGGGGTTTTGTTTTTGTTCTTGTTTGTTGGGGTTAGAGCTCACCCTATTTTCTCTGTTTTTGTCTTCAGGGGTTGCATTGTAGTAGGCAATTATTTGCCCGGAGAATCTAACTCTATTGAAAAACCATGCTTTGCTTGATAGCCTTGGTGGCTTATCTATCAATACTGACTATGCTATTATCTGTTGAGGGTTTTTCTTTGGGTTGGGGGGTTTGCAATGTTTATATAAATGAGGTAATATGTCATATAATTAATCATAATTACCATGATATACAAACATTATGTTTACCATTGTAAAATCTAATGCATTAAAATAGTTAGGTGAACCCTGAATTGTCAATATTCATTATTTGCAAATAACATTGTTTCGATAGGAAAAAAAAAGTAGTTGTATCCAAATGCCCTTCAATAGCATTAGAATGCAGCATGTCCAATTTTAATTGTAAATTAAGCTTTCTTCTTGTTTAATGATAGCACATTACATCACTTGCATATAAAAGATCTTATTAGACATTAGGCACTAGATATCTTGATAAGTTCAATGCACTGTACTACAATTTTTGTTAAATTGGACTTAAATAAGTTGAGATTTACCTCATTATTCCAATCATATTGAAACTTATATCATGCAAGTTACGTCCTTTACTTATTGAATTATGTATATATTGTGCACATATTTACATTTTATCCATCCTATATAAGGCGGTTTTGAGAATCATATTTACATTTTGATTTAATTTTGTATTAATTAATTGGAGGTTTCCATCCACATATCTTTTCGTTGGTAAATCCAAATTTGAGTAAGGTGCAGTTTTGAGAATTATTTAGTACTGATTTCTTTCGTGCTTGTTTTATTTTGTTGAATGAGCTAGGGAAGCTTGACTTTCACTTGAAGGTGGTTCATAGTAGCATACCATTCCATCCTTTACTCTGGTTTCCACTTTGTTGCCTCTAAACTTTTCAGGTATTAACGCTTTCTCTCTTTCTCTCTGCCTCTTCACCTCAAAGTTCTGAAATAATTGGTTAAGGCATTAGGTTTTGACATATTGATGGCCTAAGATTGATTTAAGCTGATTTTCAAGATGGGTACTTCTTGTGGGCTTGTTTTAATGGTTTGTAAGTGTTTGGTTGATTTGTATCTCTTCAAAATTAGATTCTCAGTTGTTAGTAATGACATGTTATGCTTGATTTTTTCCCTAGCCCAATAGTTAATTCTGTGACATTGATACATACATAATCGTGTGTGTGTGTGTGTGTGTGTGTGTGTGTGTGTGTGTGTGTGTGTGTGTGTGTATATTACTGTCCAATACTTACTTGTGTGACTTTGGTTTAGAATTTCGACACAAACTCTCATTCTGTCTTAGAGCAATCGGTTATCAGAACCTTATAAAATCTCTAATTTGTGAATAGGTGAGTTCATGATTGATATAGTACTCGAGTTAGACAACAAAGTATATTACTATCCTTGGATTTATCCAACTCAGATTCTAATTTTTAATCAGTTGTTAAAATTCAAGAAGAGGTATAAAACCGTATAGGTTCTTATATCATCTATTATTTTCTTTTCGGATGCCTAAAATAAATAATGAAGCTCATTTTGGTGGAGTACAATCCATATTCAATATTCCGTTGGCTTCATCACCATATTGATGCTCAACTTGTGCTTTTATATTTTTGCCTATGTCGCTCAAGCATTATTCATTCATTAAATTATTTGTTCAGTGAAGGTAAGATGATGGATCATAGTTGGATGAGCCTATCTAGAAGTTATCTGGAGTATAAGAGAGCACTCAATGCATTTCTTGATGATTATTTTGCTAAGATTGCTATTGGAAATCAAATTTGTTATCCCCATAAGAAGTGCCAAAGGCGTTTTTGCTATGGTCGAGATGTTGTACGTGATCATTTGATAGTTAATGGTTTTGTTAAGGGGTTTAAAGAGTGGGTTCTCCAAAGAGAGCAATCATTGTCTTCAGGATACATTGCAAATACAAGCCATATGATGGAGGATAAGGATGATGGGCTAAACACATGTGATAACATTGATGGATTGTTGCATGATACTTTTAGAAATGTAATAGAAGGGTCTAATGAGCAGCAAAAGGCTAGAGATGGGCTGAATGAAGAGGCTGAAAAATTTTTCAAGTTCGTGGAGTATGGTAAAGAAGATCTATATCCAGGTTGTAAAAGCTTTTCGAAACTGTCCTTCTTAATTTGACTCTATCTATTCAAGTGTCTTAATGGACTACGCAATGTTACATTCAATGATCTTCTTGAGCTATTAAAAGAGGCTTTTCCTGATGCCAAACTTCCTAAAAATTTTAATGAAGCCAAGAACATAGTGAGAGATTTGGGGCTTGATTACAAGAAGATAGATGCATGTCCTAATGATTGTATGTTGTATTGGAAGGAACACGAAGGAGCACAATTCTGTTGTAAATGCAAAGCTTCAAGGTCGAAATCTGAAAAAATTCTAGCAAAGGTGTTGAGATACTTGCCCTTGAAACCTAGACTCCAAAGGTTGTTCATGTGTGCACAAACAGCTGAATCAATGGTTTGACATGATAAAGAATGACCTAAAGATGGAAAAATTAGGCACCCTGCAGATGGCCAGGCTTGGAAGGACTTTGATTCCATGTACACTAATTTTTCAGGAGATCCTCACAATGTAAGGTTAGGGCTTGCTAGTGATGGATTCAATCCATTTCAAACAATGAGTGTGTCTCATAGCACGTGGCCAGTTGTATTAATTAACTATAATCTTCCACCATGGATGTCTATGAAACTAGAATACTTAATGTTGTCTTTGTTGATTCCTGGCCCTAGTTCCCCAGGGAATGACATAGACATTTATTTGCAACTATTTATTGATGAGTTGAAAGATCTATGGCTTGTTAGGGTGGAGACTTATGATGCATTTACACGACAGTCATTTCAAATGCATGTAGCCTTAGAGTGGACTGTCAGTGATTTTCTAGGGTATTCTATGTTATCTGGATGGAAAACTAAAGGAAGATGGGCTTGTCCTTGCTGTAACCATGATACATGCTCTCAATATTTAGAGTATAGTAGGAAAACATGTTATATGCGGCATTGTAGATTTTTGGATATGAACCATCCTTGGAGATTTGATGAAACATCATTCAATGGTGGTAGGGAGGATAGGTGTTGACCTAGCTTGATATCTGGCACAGAGGCTTTCAAGCAAGTTGAGCAGTTCAAAAATGATTTTGGAAAGAAATGCAAGCAAAACAGTAACGACAATGAAGGACCATGGAAAAAAAGGTCTATATTTTTAGAATTGCCATATTGGGAGCATAATAAATGTCATTATAACCTAGATGCGATGCATATAGAAAAAAATATATGCGACAATGTGATAGGGACATTGTTAGATATCCCTGGGAAAACAAAAGACCATACCAAGGCTCGACTTGACTTGATAGATTTGGCTATAAAAGAGCATCTTCAACCTACAGTTGCGGAAGATGGTCAACATATCAGCATACCCCGAGCATCATATTCAATGGGAAATGCTCAAAAGGATTTGTTCCTAAAGGTTCTTAAGGATGCAAAGCTACCTTATGGTTGTGTGTCAAATATATCAAGATGTGTGTATGTTAAAGAAAGGAAGCTTACAGGTTACAAAAGCCATGATGCCCATATCTTATTGCACTATCTGCTGCAGGTAGCAGTGAGGAATTCTTTGCCGAAAAAAGATGCACTGGCTTTGATAAGACTTGGTAATTTCTTTCAGTGTATATGTAGCAAAGTTATCAGCCCTGAGGAGTTGAAAATTTTAGAATCTGAAATTGTAAAGGTATTGTGTGAACTTGAAAGTATCTTTCCACCAGCCTTCTTTGATATTATAGTGCACTTGCCTATTCACTTAGTGAGAGAAATTGAGCTTAGTGGGCCTGTGCAATATCGGTGGATGTTCTTTGTTGAGAGGTATTTATGTAAGTTGAAAGATTATGTGTATAATAGGTGTCATCCATAAGGGTGTATGGCAGAAGGTTATTTGGCTGAAGAATGTCTCACCTTTTGTTCAAGGTACCTCCATGATGGTGTTAAGACCAGGTTAGATAGAAGGTGGACTTTCTCTAATGAAATCGCTACTATTCAAGATCAAACTTCGATTTTTCCATAAGTAGGACATCCTATTGGGGGAAAAAGAACACCAAAGGGTAAGAGATTTTGTCTAGACAATCAGAGTTTGAAGTAAGCTCAAAGATATATAATCTTCAACTGCAACTGTGAGTAAGTTGAGAAGTGCATTGAGTAAGTTCACAATGAAAATGACAACTTTATTTTGCTTTATCTTTATATTTGCAATTCCTGTAACAGTTTGTTGTATTTATGTATTTATATGAATTGAAATGCAGAGATCACCAAAATATGCTCACCAACCAAGGTCGACGAAGTAGGTGGGAGAGAGCACGAAGTCATAGCCTTGAATTCATCAATTGGCTGCAAGATAAAGTGAAGAATGAAGGAGTAACAAATCATTTTTTTTTTGGCTAGAGAAGGGTCCTAACCCTAAGGCAAGAAGGTACACTGGGTTTTTTGTCAATGGTTATAGATTCTATACAAAATACCATGATTCGCAATTAAAGACTCAGAATAGTGGGGTCACCTAGTAGCCTTGACTTCCAGGTTTGCTAGTTCTAAAGATCAAAATCCTTTAGTTGGAGATGTTTCTTATTATGGAGTCATAGAAGACATTATCGAAGTGGATTTTTGGTCCCACTTTAGCATTGTTCTATTTAGATGTGATTGGTTTCATGCAAAAGTTGATGAATTTGGGCTTACACAAGTCAACTTCAAGAGGTTATGCTATAAGGATGATCCTTTTATACTAGCATCTCAAGCCCACCAAGTTTTTTATATGCAAGATCCGGTTGAACATGATATCCACTACGCCATGTAAAGGATTCCAAGAGATTTGTATGACTTTCAAGGGTCAAATATGGAAACGTACTGGAAAGAGCCTACTGATTCTGTACACACTCTTGCCAGTGCATCTGATACGAATGCCGGTCATATTAGAGATGAATCAGGTGTACGAATAGTAGATATAGGTGACATCTTGGAGGGTGGCTGCCATGTTGATGAGCGTGAAGACAGCTCTGACATTGATGATACAGATTGGGAATGGATGTATGCTAATGATGAAGTATGAAGTGCTACCTCGGGACATCTAACTAGCCTTTTCTCCTTCCCTGTTATTGGTTTTTTTTTTTAATCTATGCTTTTGCGGTAATATTATGTGGGGGATAAGTGTTTTGTTAACTATCTAGTCACTGGGTATTCTGTTCTTGTGTTTTTAATGTGCTGTGTGTTTTGGTGTGCTATTTTATTAATATATGTGATAATGTACTTTGGTGTTTTGCTATTGTATTTTGTGGAGAATAAGGTGTTATGAACATGATAGTTCTACAGATAGTGCAAAATGGCAAGAAAAAAAGGCTCATCTTCCAAAGATCTTGGAAGACCTCTTACTGATTATGAGAAAGAGTGGCATATGATGATGGAGAAAAATGCAATGATTTTGGAAAAATTAGGGTTGCCCAAATTATTAAACCAGATGAGAGAAATCAAAAAAGGCTATACAAAGACAGGAAGCGAACATACCAAGGGAATTGATAAGGATAAAGAGTACATGCCAAGCGACGAAGCATGAGAGAGTGAAGAGGATAGCGAGAATGACAATGTTGATGATGTTTCAACTTCTAAGGGTGTTGCACTGGTAATACTTTCCTCCTATTCTGTTTACATAATTTTAATTGTAGCTTTTTGAAGATAATTATAGCTAAGCAGCAGTGATTTAATTGTCATATCTTCCCCCTCTTTTCTTAGTTTTTGGTACATTTGGCCACTAGCACAACTCCTTGGAGCAAAGAGTTTATTTTATCTTCTTACTACAGAGGGAGTTAGCTTATTGGCTTGTTTCTTTGGCTAATAAATTGCAGAATGGGAAGAAGTAAAGTGCAGTAACAATGCACAAGAACAACAAACTGTCAAAGTATCCAGCAATGTCTATGAATGACTTCCTAATACAGCAACAAGAACAACAACAACAACACTCAGCAATGAAGCACCCGCATGAGGCTTCTTAAACTGAGAAGCCGAACATTGAAGCTATACCTGCATCACTTTCAGGAACAACCCCCACAATTGCACAACAGAAACAGCAACAGCAACAGCAACATTCAAAGTGTCCAGCAATGTCCATGAATGAATTTCTGAAACAATGCGAAGAACAATAGCATGACTCAGTAGTTCACCACTCAGTAGTTCAACCAGATAAAGCTTCTTCAAATGCTGTTGAACTGGGGTCAGTTTCAGGGATAATCTCCTCTGCTGTAATACTTTCCCTTGATATGATTAAATATGCTAAAATGTTGTTACCAATTGTAATCTTTGGCTGAGAAACATATATTTTTCAGTACTGTTTCTGCACAGCATCTCACTTTTCTTTAGATATTCTTATATGATATAACATAGACCTAGGATATTGTTAAGAGCTCCATCTAGCTTTTCCCAAAAATATGATTGAGATTTTTGATGTTTATTGTGCAATATCAAATAACACCTAGGGTATCTACCTTTTCCCAAAGGCTTGAAACTGCACGCTTCTCCCAAAAGCATGCTGCAAGCAAAAGCAATGGCATACCCTAATAGGGTTTAACCTATCAGGATATCACTAAGAATGGTGTATGATCTGAAGATGCATTTTACTTTGTATTTTTGCCTTATTGTAGTGATTAATGTGGTGGACTGGGTGCATTATTTAAGGTTATGTAATTTTGTGTGGGTTACATACATCATAGCATCAGGTTGATGTACAACAACCAGAAGAAGGGATGCTCGTGCAAATAGAGCAAAGAAGGAGGTCAAAAAGTCACGCTGCCATAGCCCAGGATGCTATAAGGAGGGCATCAGATGACTAAGTGGTCATTGCACCTTCAAATGTGCTAACTGCCGAACGCTTAAATGAACCAGAGATCGAGGGTTAAGCCTACATCTTATAAACCCCCTCCCCTTCACCTTTGATTTGTACTTGATGTGGCTTATTTTTTTTCTTTTTCCTTGATTTATCTAAATAGAGGAACCTATAAAGAAGCATAGAGGCCTTACAATGTTATTTTAGGTACACGCGTGAAAAATGGAAGATCATGTAGTTGTACTTTTCAATGACAAAGGTCAACCTATTGGGCCTACAGATAAAGTTGTCAATGAGTTCAGTAAATTTTTAGGCACTATTGCTCATGGTTATACTTAGGCACCATTGATTTATACCAATTGGAGTAAAGTTCCACTCAAGGATGAAATGTGGGGATATGTTAATGTAAGAATTTTCATAAATGCATATCACATTGAGTATCTTTTTTATATTATTCTAACTTAATTTAACATTTACTAGGAGAAGTACATAATTCCTTCAAGCACAAAAAATGGGTGCTTCAGACTATTCGAGATTCTTGGAGGGTTTTCAAAAGTCGCATCAAGCGAGATCACTATTACAAGTACGACAACGATGATGCTAGATGGGAAAATCGCCCGACCAGAGTACTGGATTTTCATTTTAAGGTTTTGCTACAATATTGGAATGATTCGACTGTAAAGGTACTAAATTATAATAGGTGTGCTATATTTTTCAATGCTTGCTACATCAACATTTCTCATAAGATCCCTGGCTATATCTTTTCAGCAAATTAGTTCTAAAAAAGTTGAAAGTCGTCAGCAACAGGACAATATGCACACGATGGGTCCAGTAAGCTTCGCAAGAAAGTATTATGAGCTGGTGAGTCTCTGGATCCTACATGAATTTTTCAACATTATTATTTTACATGATTTTTATTTGGTTTAATTTGTATCCATTCATTTAGAAACACGAAGAGGGTCGATCGCCATCAAAGACAAGAATGTTCAAAGAAACTAGGAAAAGGAAAGAAGGGCGTACTTATAAACACTCTAATAATGATACGCTCGATAAAATCGTAAGTGTCCTATATTTTTTTTCCCCACCTATCACAATATAGAAGTAGTCCCTTGATGGATTCTTCAATGACTTTTCTACAACAACTTAGCTTTTCTGACATAATGTCTTCTAATTATTACATGTAATGTAGAAAAGGATGAAGGAGATTGAAGCATTACAGTAGTCAGGACTTGGCTCAAGTGATGAAGATCCTTTTAATAAGGTGATGAAAAAGGAGTGTCCGGGGCGGTTACGACTATATGGAAGGGGGTTTGTACTACAAACCTAAAAAGAAATGATGTTGATAAGCCACAAGCTTTGGCTCCAGAGTTTATTGATTTTATTAGAGTTGGCTTAAGTGAGGAAATGCAAAAGGATTTCGATGCTCATAAAGGAAAAATGGACGTTGAGTTAAAAGCTGAGAAAGACAAAGTGGCTAATATGCAAAAAGAACTAGATTCTCATAAGGCTGTGTTGGATGCTCAAAAGACTAAACTAGATGCTCAAAAGGCAAAGGTTGATCATTTATTGGTGCAGTTATAAAAAATGATACCGGGCATAACCCCTGAAAACATTGCTCAAGTTGTTACTTCACAGTTCACCAGCACATCTGCGACTCCACTAGATGGTTCCACTGTATGAGGTTCGCATAATTTTTTATTTCCGCTTTTTGTTACTTAACTTGTCGATATCTCAAGAGAAAAAATATGGCAACCATGTTTATGGTTGGTTTTACTGCTTCGCTACTGGTTATTCTTGCTTGTTTGGGCTTTCCGTTGTTTTGGAAGTTCCCTCGTCATACATGGGAATGAGTTCCAGCATATAAATACAACCTCAGATGTGTTAGTTCATTATTCTGTAGCCTATATCAAGCCAATTTGGTTTCAGGCTATTGTGTGCTTGCTTTAATGTTTGTATGTTTGTGGTGAAGTAGCAATCTATGCTCCTTGTTGAGCAATCTGGGAAAGACGTCATATGTAGCCCATGGAAATTGTTGAATGCTAATGGTTGTGCTGGGTTGAATAGGCGGAGATATGAGAACTAAACAACTGAGAACTAAACAAATGAGACATGCAATTGAACTGTTAGAACCAGAAAATTGCAAACGAGAAAACTACAAACGAGAAATGCATATATCTCCACTTGTGCAAAGGAACATGGCCTCATCTATGAGTCCAAAAAGGGTTGCATCATTCTTTTGAACATCATTGCAAAGTCTAGGACCACTGTTGGCTAGAACATTATTATTGTTCAAACTATACTTCTAGATTCCTATAGCAGACTAGCTTCAACAAATGCCTCATTGCAGGTTTGCTCATATCAGTATCAAGCAGAAAATAAAGCCCCTTTTGCTTTCTTTACCAAGCCCCTTATATTTTAGGCAATTTTTCCTGGGTCAGTGATATATTGACGCAGGCCGAAAACGTGGCCAAACTCAACCCCAACCCCTGCCCTTGGCTGAAGTTCCTGGGTTAGTGACATTTTTCCTGCCTATTGTCAAAGAAGGAAGACTGGAGGCCGCCAAAGTTAAATTGCCTTTGTTTGTGTTTATTTTCGTTTATATTGTCTACCACTGGAAAGTTTGGCAAGGAAAAAAAAAAGAGCACTTAGTCTAATTATTTTCCATGTATTTTGGATGACCACTCCCCCTTCTTTCATTTGGTTGAATTTATACGAATAAAATGGATCTACAAGTTTGAAGATTCATTCGATAGAACAAAGAAGGGTGTGAAGGCTCATTTGAGAGTTGGTTCAACTGCCATGCTTTCTCGACCCCATGCCCTACATCATTAATGGTGTTGAATCACTTCCTTGCCTTACCTCTTACTAGTACCCTATTTAAATATTTCTATCACATAAACAAAAATGTTGTTCAATTTCTCATAAGTGTTCTCTTTCTCATGTGCAGGCTAACTACTATTGGCCTTCCTATTCATTTTTGATGTTGCATTCGACATGATGGATTTTTTGGAGAGATCAAATTAAAGGAGTACTTACTTTGGATACACAGTTGTACACATTGTATGTATTTTGTGTACGAGATTCGACTAAATCATAAACCATAGTTACATGTATTTTGGATGTGGAGAAAGATGTACAGCTCACTAAGTGTAAAGCTCTTTATTTTTTGTTGGAGGGGGAAAGTTCCTTGATAACCTATTTGTTAATATCCCAAAGATGATCATTTCAATTTGTGGTTGTACTCCGCTATGAATGGAAGGTTTTTTGTGGTCCAATTAAGCAAGTTGACTATGTGGACTTGTCTATAACTAGTTGGAAGTATATATCAATTCTACAGGAGCATAAACAAATCAAGTGCGGAAAACATCAAACATCGATTTGATTAATTTTTTGTTCCATTCAATGTTGCAATAGGTCTACAAATGTTGCTCGAACAATTGTTGCATTGAAAATTTCTATGGCAACATTTTTCTAGGCAAGCGTTGCCATAGCTGAAAAAGTGTTGCTATAGATTTCTTGCAGCGCATACTAAAGGCAACATTTTACATCATGTTGCCTTACATCTAAGGCAACAGTTTTTAAGCTTATAGTAATACTTTTTACGTGTTGCCTAAAGCTTGTTTTCTTGTAGTGTTACTATTGTTGATAGTTTATTTTTATGTTGACTAACTCAATATTTAATTTACTACCATGTACTTCGTGAACATTTGAACACTTGAAAGTTGAACCAAAGGAGTAAAGAGAGCTTCTTGTAAAGAAGTCCTTCAAGTAATCAAGTCTAAGGCTCCATTCTTCAAGGCATTATCTCCATTTATTGACCCAACAATTGCACATTTGGTACTTTGGGATTGAAGACTTTGGTTATGTGATTAATTTGCAAGTTTTGTTGGTTGTGAATTGAACTTTGTAATTTCGGAGTCCCTTTAGATCTTTATTCAGTATTATGCTTGCCTTTGTTAATTGATAAGTTGCTTGTGTAATGTAATTATTAATTAGATTTTTATTAACTTTTAAATATGCATCTATGTTGTGATGCTGTGGATTGTGGAGTAGCCTAGTAGCCTACTTGGTAATTTTTACTTTTTAGCACAGTATGCAACAGGTCAAGAGCAATGTCAACGTTGAATTGGCAGGGATGATATGGTAGCTGCAAAACATGCAGATCAGAAAGGGGGTATGAACTTGAGATTAACCAAGTTTTTCTGCTAGAACTGCCGTGTTTAGTGGGTGGGTGGTGACTTTGATCATCTTGGCAGTAGTTCAAACTAGCAGAAAGTGTGTCAATTTATGGGCTTCTAATGAACAAATAAAATGCAAACTACTACAGCCCAAAGGCCCCAAACTGCGCAGCCAGCAGTCGCCCAGCGCAACGGCCCACTTGAGACCGGTCCATAGTCGGTCCGGTCTCGGTCCGGTCCAGATGCAACCGAGTCGGTCCCGATCTGGACCAACTATAGATCGGTCCGGTCTTCGGTCCTTCACGCGACGCTTATTCGGTCTTCGGTCCAGGCTGGTCCAGTCCTATCCGGTCCAGTCCTGGATTGATAAGCAGCCCTAGCTGCACGAAAGGTAAACAATCCGCGCCACCACCGGCCCAGTCGTAGTTCCTTGCATCTGTTTTCCTTATTGTTTATTTATACCTTTTAAGTTTTTAACTTTTCTCCATATATTAAATTTTTTTTTCAGGGGAGGAGTGTCGGGTGACCCCACTGACACCACGCTGAATCCGCCCCTGAATTGAGAATCGAACTTCAGTAGAAGTTTTGACCCTCTTACTTGATCTGTTGACCCTCACGTTTAAAAAACTTAAACTTTAAAATCAAAATAAAAGACTTTGATTGCATTTATTTAAAGTCTTTTGGATTTATATTTTCTCACCTGCACCTAGGCCCCCTCTCACGCAACCTCTTTCCATTTCACTTATACTTAGCCGTTTTATGCTCCCTCCATAATGTTTGACATAGTTGTTATAGTCATCAAATTATATATTAGAATGTACTTAATTACAATACTTTTCATTGGAATAGTCTATTATAACTCAACCTTTCATTTAATAGACTACTAAGTGTTGAGCTTTATGATAAAAATGAAACTTAGTAGAAAATAACATTTTATATATAAAAAAAGCTTGAGAGTCGGGTCCGAACCGATGACCTAAGGGTAGCCGCACGGTCAAGGTAAGGGCTACCCATATTGAGGGTTGGGGAGAGTTAAGGTCGAGAAAAATCTACCTGCAAACCCTCATAACTTGGCCTTAACCTACCCGACACTCAACCCATATTTTACTTGAATTTGACTACATCTGATCCGTATTTAATGCCTAAATTGACAAGTCTATGTACGATGAACCTTTCTATTTTTAAGGGTCACATCTTTTGTTACACACAATGAACTCTCCAGAGGATGCATGCCATTTTTAACACGTTTTTGAAGTTTTCAAATGGACGGTATTTTTATTTTATCTCTCGTACCCTTTTGTCGATTCCTTTGGGTTGCTTTCTACTATTGTTTTTTATTTTTTGGGGTTTTTTGCCTTTTCCTCTATATAGTTGGACTCTATTCATTTATTTAACTTCTAATTTTTTTCTCATTTATTTTTTTAATACAATTATTAAAATAGCAAAATGATAAGTGTCCTGCTATAAGACACTTTTTAAGTGTCTTGTTTTTGTTTAAAAATCATATTATCATATGTTTAAATTGATAAAAATGATATAATTGAACAGTGAAAGTACATTATAAGTTATAAAATGTTTAAAATTATCTTTTTATCCATAATCTACTAACTTTCTAAAATACATGTATCAGATGCCCTCACAGATAGGGTTCATCCGATTGTGGTCTTATGTAATATTTTATCGGCGTAGACAATAAGTATTTAAGCTTAAGAAATTCATAATTAAGCATAATTATTAAAAATTGGTGACTTTAAATGATAAAATATATTAATTTTGGATGAGGCAAGACATTTAAAAGTGTCTTGCCGCAAGACATATATCATCACTCATTAAAGTATAACACGTGTATTTTTTT
The DNA here is from genome assembly GCA_029747015.1 of Carnegiea gigantea. Classification (NCBI taxonomy): domain Eukaryota; kingdom Viridiplantae; phylum Streptophyta; class Magnoliopsida; order Caryophyllales; family Cactaceae; genus Carnegiea; species Carnegiea gigantea. Next base: position 69,893 of record JAKOGI010000220.1, read on the forward strand.
GAACCGGAAGATCCTATTTTTGATTATGACTTTGTAGTTAACTTTAAAAAACTTAGAATTATTAAATTTTGAGAGGTTATGATGAATCTTTCACTTATATTTAATAAATCTTTAGTTGCAATATATAAATGAAGTCCCTTTTATTTCGCAAGCGACCAACCTTTTAAACGGTTTACAAAGCGATGTATAGCTATGTATATGATAGCTAGACATGGTGAAGAGGGAAAAATTTGATTTATCTGAAGGACTTTGCCAAATGATACTCGCCTCATAAGTGTGACTAAAAACGGATGTGAAATCTTATGCAGAAAAAAGGGATAAATGCATTAAACATTCATTTGTCATCCAGCATCTACAATGTGGTTCTAATGCAGAGAAAGATATTCTTGAATGTCAAAATAAAATCTTAATGACAACAAAATCTAAGAGCAAATGCAACGCAGCTCGCGGGCTGGAAATTTGGCTCGTGGTCCAAGCCTTGTCCAGCAACGTCGGGCCGCTCAACTCGCTCGCGAATTCAGCCCGAGCTCCCGGTCCTCCCATACGCCCTTTTCCCTTTTTTTTGCCATGTTCCCCCTAAAACGATGTCATTTCGGGGGCAGAGCAGCTTTTTTTTAATGGCGAAGGGGCGTCGAAAATTGGGAGTGAAAAAAGGAAAAATGGCCAGGAATTGTGCTGAGATTTTGCCCGTTGAAGCTAGCCATTGTAAGCGGCTAGTTTGTGTCATTTTTTAAAAAAATTTTGGAATTTAATTCTATAAATACCCAACTTATTATGTGTAAATTTACATTCAAAAAAACCAAAACTTCTATCTCTCGTATTTTTCATTAAGTTTTGAAGTGGTGGAAAAGGTTGTGTTTGAAGCAACAGACAAGAAATGAAGAAAGTAGTTTGGGATTTTGTAAGTATTTTTATTAGTTGAATTTTTTTCATTTGTTGTCAATTTAAATTTATACATTTATTTGTTTTCATGCATAAATTTTTTATTTATGGCAAAGATAATGATATATTTTAATTAATTTCTTGTCAATTTAAGTTTATACATTTATTTGTGAAGTAAATTAATTTATGGTTAATTATAGTTAACTTTAGCTCATATTTATGTTTAAATCAATTAATTTGTTGTCAATTTAAGATTGATATAAAAAATTTATTTATGTTTAAATGTTTAAATTTTTCAATGTTACCTCATATTTATGTTTAAATGTTTAAATGTTTAAATTTATGTTTAAATGTTTAAATTTATTTATGTTAGCTCGTATTTATGTTCAAATGTTTCATATGAAAAAACATTGATATGAAAAATTTATTAATAACATGTTAGAAACTATGGTTATTAATAGTATTATGGTTAAATGTTTAATATGATGTATGAGTTACTTTCATTAATTTAATATGTTAGGCAAGATTAAAAAGATTGATATGAAAAATACTTCACTTGGTTAAATATTTAATAAATGTATTGGTAACATGTTAGGAGCTTTGAAAAAAATGAAAAAAGATTTATATCAGAAATTTATTTATGTTTAAATGTTTAAATGTTTAAATGTTAGCTCATATTTATGTTTTAATGTTTTAATGTTTAAATTTATGTTTTAATGTTTAAATTTATGTTTAAATGTTTAAATGTTCAAATTTATTTATGTTAGCTCATATTTATGTTCAAATTTTTGATATGAAAAAATATTGATATGAAAAATTTATTAGTAACATGTTAGGAACTATGGCTATTAATAGTATTATGGTTAAATGGTTAATATGATGTATGAGTTACTTTCATTAATTTTAATATCTTAGGAAAGATTAAAAAGATTGATATGAAAAATACCTCACTTGGTTAAATATTTAATAAATTTATTGGTAACATGTTAGGAACTTTGAAAAAAGATGAAAAAAGATTGACATCAAAAATTTATTTATGTTTAAATGTTAGCTCATATCTATCTTCACTGTGTGCGGTCTTCGGTCAAGGTTTTTGTCCTTTTCGGTCTTCGGTCCGGTCCGATTTTGGATGAGGTGGACCGAAACCCGGACTGAGGACCGACTCTAATCAGGGTTTTTTCACTTCTAGCACTTGTCGGTTTTAAAATTTAGGCCTTTAATTTTCACTTCAATCACAGGCAGATAGTGCGCCTTGGCCCTTCTCAATTCGTCCTCTCTCCTCTCTGCTCAATCGCTTGATGCCTTCGGCCTTCCCTTCTGGCTTCTGCTCTGCGGTTCTGCTGCCCTTCTCAATTCATCCTCTCTCCTCTCTGCTCTGCCTGTGCCGACTGCCATCTAGTCTCCTTGACGAACGATGCCTCTCGGCTCTCGCTCTCTGCTCCTTGACGCCTCAATTCGTCTGGTTCAGTGTCCTCTCACTTTCTGGTTCAATCTCCCTCTCGCTCTCTGGCCTCGATGTGGCTTAGCCTCCCATCCTGGCATCCTCTACCATCTCTGTGAAGGTAATAAATCTCTTGTTATTGGGTTTAATTTTGCACGAATAATGGTTTGTTGTTAGTTGTCATTCTGTGAATCTGTGCTAACTGCTATTCACTATGTTATGGAGTTCTTTCTGGTGGCTGGTGCTATGTACGTTGCTATGCCATTGTTTCATCGTTTGAGCGTTGAGGTTCTGTTCCTTAATTTTGCACGAATAATGGTCTCCTCGATGTGGCTTAGCGTCCCATCCTAACATCCTCTACCATCTTTATGCTAACTGCTATTCACTTTTCATTGGGTTGTATGTTGCTGTGAGTAGTGAGCCTGTGACATTTGCATTCACATATCCATTAACTGCTGAACGATCTCTATGATAATTGATAAATCTCTTGTGGTTAATTAATAACTACTGAACGATCTTCTATGAGGACTGAAATGAGCCTCTAATTTAATTTGGTCTCTATTTGTTGGAGGTTTTAAAGCAAACAGGGTATAGATGTGCCAAGACCTAGAAAGTGAAGAATAGCCCACTTATCAGCTTACTCCATTGTAGACTTTGTAGTACATTTGAATGTTACGATGATCAACATTGGTGGAATCATCAAAATTATCCAGTTGATGATATGAAATTAAGAAAACTCATCCAGTTATCATCCCCATTAGTATTTGGAAGTAAGTGTAGAAGAGACTTTAATCCTAAAGCTTAGATTACTTAATGGCATTCTTGAAGGGAGTGATGACCCTTCATATAAGGGATGCTTTCATGTTTGGAGCAGAACCTTCACCTAAATTTGTTTTGTTTTTTCATTTATGGGAAGTAAATTATTTTTATTTTTTAGATTAATTAGAATGCTTGACTTGTATAATAAAGCTGGACACATTTGAACATCATTGTTGTTCCATTCTTATTAATTTAATACTTAGTGCGAGGAGGTACAAATGTGCCTTTATTCTTCAAGTTCATACAAATAGTCACATAAATTATTTTGGTTGTAATATTAGTCTTTTTAAGAGATTAGATTTACCAAAATTCATCAGTTGTAATCTACATATTGTCTCTCGATTGTTGTTATCTACTTATCTATGTTTGTTGTTATCTACTTATCTATCTATAATCTATGTTTGTTAGTTCACTCAGTTGTTTGTTGTTTTCTACTTATCTATTTATTTTTTTAATTTTTTTGGAGGCTATGGATTTTATTTATTTTTGATCGAATAGTTCTAACTTCAAATGACTGAAACCCATTTTATTTGCAGGGGTGATATTGAACTCAATTTTCAATTAGATTAGCAATCAAGGAGTCTTTTACAGCTTGTTCTCGGAATGTAAGTTTTATAATTTGATTATTTGAGGTAAGAAGATGTATATATATTAATATGGTGTTTACTTACTTATTTCATTTTATAAATTGTCAATGCTAGATATCGAGCTCCAAATCCAAAGAGAGAAGTAGTTCGGAAGTGGAAGAATCGGTTGATATGGACCATATGAATACTGATGCTCTGACTGAGCACCCAGCGAATGATCCGATTGAAATTGAGGAGGAAGAAGAAAAGCCAACTCAAGCAGCATCAAAAGGGAAGAGTAAGGGGAAACAAGTTGCTAGAAACTATACTCAGAGGGCAGAATGTTGGCAACATTTCATAGAGTTGAAGGAGAATTGCAAAAGAGTGGTCGGTAAGTGTAAATATTGTAATAAGATTTACAACGCCGATTCTAGTAAGAATGGAAAGAAAAATTTGAAAAATCATTTTCCTAAGTGCCCTAATAACCCGGATAATCAAAGCAAACAGACACAAACTCAATTGGTCTTTGAAAAGGATTAAAACAATGAGGAAGGAGCTATATTGAAATCATGGGTTTTGAATCCTAATGAGGCAAGGGAGTTTATAGCAAAAATGATCATCATTGATGTGTTGCCTTTTAGATTTGTTGAAAATGTGGGATTTAGGCAAATGATGTCTGTCTGTTGTCCTGCACTTAATATGCCTTCACGCATTACCATTGCAAGAGACATTTATCACTTGTATGTGGATGAGAGGGTTAAATTGAAGGAGTATCTTGTACATTCATGTCAAAGGGTATGTGTGACAATAGATACATGGACTTCCCTTCAGAGGATCAATTACATGTGTATAACTGGTCACTTTATTGATAATGATTGAAAACTACGTAAGAAAATCTTAAATTTTTGTGCAATTTCTAGTCATAAAGGTGATGATATTGCTCTTATCCTTGGAAATTATTTAGAGGATTGGGGTTTGGCATCTAAACTCTATACTATTACTGTGGATAGTGCTGGAAGCAATAGCACTGCTTGTAGTGCCCTTATTAGTAATTTCAATCGTCATGGTCATTTTCTCTTCTCTGGTGGGGAGTTCTTACATGTTAGATGCATTGCTCATACACTTAATTTGGTTGTATGAGATGGTTTGAAGGTTGTTGGAAAGTGTGTTAAACGTGTTTGAGCTAATGTGAGGTTTATTAGGCAATCTCCTAATAGATTGCAAAGATTTCAAGAATGTAATGTTGCTAAAAAAATTGAGAGCAAAGAATCTTTTTCTCTTGATGTTCCCACTAGATGGAACTCCAAATATAAGATGCCTAGTACAGCTTTGGTGTATGAGTATGCATTTATAAGGTATAGTAAAAGGGACCCTTACTATAATGTGGATTGGGCAAAAGATGATGATGTAGATAGACCTCCTAATTGTAATGATTGGAAATAAGTTAAACACTTGTTAGTGTTTTTAGAGGTTTTCTACAATGTTACATTGTGATTATCTGGTTCATCATATGTGACTTCTAATTTACTTTTTTTGAGATTGTGGCTATTCATGCTATGTTGAAACGTTTGGAGTAAATTGTTGAGACCATTGATGCTAATGATGAAGAAAGTGAGGAAATTAAGGAATATGGATCTAGAGTTACAAACTTTACACAAATGGCCAAGAGGATGAGGATGAAATATGATAAGTACTATGGCACACCTGAGAAATTGAACACCTTAGTGTATATTACTCCCATCTTTGATCCTAGGTATGAATTGGTGGGTCTTGAGCTTTCTCTATATGATTTGTTTGGTGAAGTTCATGGTAGTACCATTGCTTTGAAAGTGAAGGAGAAAGTGGAAGCTTTGTTTGATGAGTATTGACAATATTATAAGCCATTGACTTCTCAAAGTAGTGAAAGCAGTGGGGCACAATCTGAAGTTGAGAGTAGTAATGCATCTAGTGGGGCTGCCTCTTATGCATAAGAGTTGAGAAAGAAGTTAAAGGGTCCAGATGGAGGAAGAGGAATCATCAAAACAGAGCTGTAAAAGTACTTGAATGAGTGACTTGAAGAGGATAAAATAGGAGATGATGTGCTGGGATGGTGGAAAATCTATGGTCCTCGATATCCCGTAGTTGCTCGCATGGCTCGTGATATGTTGGCTGTGTCTGCTTCTACGGTTGCTTCAGAGTCGTCATTTAGCACATGAGGACGCACCCTTGATTCATTTAGGACTTCTTTGACTCCAAAGGTAGTTCAACTCATTAATATATTTCTTTCTATGTTCATGAATTTATAGTTTACTTAATTTTTATTAACTTATGAATTTTGTTGGATTGTGAATGTCAAAAGATGGGGCAAGCTCTATGTTCACAAGATTGGCTCCGGCCAAACTCTAGTATAGATATAGATAACTACTTTGATGAGTTACGGGATCTTGAAAAGGGTAATGGTCTTATACTCTTATTAGTCTATTGTTCCTTTACTTTTTTTAATTTAGTATACTTTATTGTATGATCAAATGTTCTAACTTTGATGTTTTTATTCTTGTTTATTTGAGACCTATGAAAGTTAAGTCTTAAAGATAACGTGATTGATGTGGGTGATACTTTGAACAATTAATATTGAGGTAAATTTGATATTATTATTCTTATTATTATTGTATGATTTGTTGTTATCATTATTATTGTTGTTATTATTATTGTTGATAGTTTATTTTTATGTTGACTAACTCAATATTTAATTTATAACCATGCACTTCTTGAACATTTGAACCCTTAAAAGTTGAACTAAAGGAGTAAAGAGAGCTTCTTGCAAAGAAGTCCTTCAAGTAATCAAGTTAAGGCTCCATTCTTCAAGGCATTATCTCCATTTATCGATCCAACAATTGCACATTTGGTACTTTGGGATTGAAAACTTTGGTTATGTGATTAATTTGCAAGTTTTGTTGGTTGTGGATTGAACTTTGTAATTTTGGAGTCCCTTTAGATCTTTATTCAGTATTATGCTTGCCTTTGTTAATTGATAAGTTATTTATGTAATGTAATTATTAATTAGATTTTTATTAACTTTTAAATATGCATCTATGTTGTGATGCTGTGGATTGTGGAGTGGCCTAGAAGCCTACTTGGTAAGTTTTACTTTTTAGCGCATTATGCAACAGGTCAAGAGTAATGTCAATGTTGGATTGACAGGGATGATACGACAGCTGCAAAACATGCAGATCAGAAAGGGGGTATGAACTTGAGATTAATCAAGTTTTTCTGCTAGAACTGCCATGTTTAGTGGGTGAGTGGTGACTTTAATAATCTTGGCAGTAGTTCAAACTAATAGAAAGTGTGTCAATTTATGGGCTTCTAATGAACAAATAAAATGCAAACTACTACAGCCCAAAGGCCCCAAACTACCCAGCCAGCAGCCGCCCAATGCAACGGCCCACTTGAGACCGGTCCATAGTCGGTCCGGTCTCAATCCGGTCCGGGTGCAACCGGTCCGGTCCGGATCTGGACCGACTATAGATCGATCCAGTCTTCGGTCCTTCACGCGACGCCTATTCGGTCTTTGGTCCAGGCCAGTCCAGTCCGGTCCGGGACCGATGAACAACCCTAGTCAAAAGTGATAACGGACTTGAGTTCTTATCTAAGCTTGTGAAGCAATTCTGTGTTAACGAAGGTATTTTGCATCAAACGACCTATACTTATACCCCTCGACAAAATGGTCTGGTAGAAATAAAACATAGGCACATATTGAATGTTGTTAGGGCTCTCTGTTTTCAAGTGTACTTAAATCTTGGGTTTTAGGATGAATGTGCCCTCACTATGGCCTATGGAATAAACAGAACACCAACCAAAGCTCTAAATGGCAAAACCCCTTATGAGATTTTACTTAATAACAAGCCCTCGTACGATCATATCAAGGTATTTGAATGCCTTTGTTATGCTCATGTGAAGACCAAGATAAATTTGCTCTTAGAAGTCTATTAATTGGATATCCTTATGGTAAAAAGGGCTACAAAGTTTATGACATGAAAACTCATGAGTTTCTTGTTAGTAGGGATGTGGTGTTTCATGAGACATTATTTCCCTTTTGTGAGCAAAATTCAAGGGGTGCACAACGAGAATATGAATCATATGAGTTAGCAAAGCATGAATTCTTTGGTCAACGGGGCCCGCATGATGAGGATCCAATGGAGAATGGATCCCATGGGCTGCCATAAGAAGTGGCACCCTTGACGGAAAGGGGGAGCACTACTAGGCCTGAGACTGGGCCTATGCAGTACACTGAGCTCGCGCCTGAAAACAATGGTGCAGCCAGGCCCTGGTGAATCTGGGCCTACAAGCCCGAGTGGCCCGAGTGAAAGGAGTACAGTCGTTGGGCCACACAACTCTGCAGGGATGCCACTCTCTATTGGGCCTTACGCCAGCACTGCAACATATGTGCCAAGCAGCTCCTTAGATAGGGGGAGTACTACGGAGCCTAACGTGCAATTAAACTCTTGTCCTGCTCGGGATAGCAAAGCAACATCTCATTTGGAAGATTATTTCTGCTATAATACTCAAGCCTTGAACCCCTCTCTCGTGTACTGCTTACAAAAGGGCTCTTAAGGTACACCTTATCCACTAGTCAATTATATCACAATGTAATAACTTCTCTAGTAGTCGTAGAGCTTTTCTTGCTGTTATTACAAAGATTGTTGAGCATAGGTATTATAAAGAAGCTGTCCAGGATCCTCGATGGTGTAAAGCCATGGCCGAAGAAATTCAAGCCTTAGAAGACAATCAGACATGGACTCTTGAAGATTTACTGCCTGGCAAGAATCCTATAAATTATAAATGGGTTTATAAGGTAAAATATAAATCCGATGGTGCAATTGAACGCTTTAAGGTTCGTCTTATCGTTAATGGGCATCATCACTTAGAAGGCTGTGATTTCAATCAGACGTTTGCTCCAGTGGCCAAAATATCCAGTGTCCGGACTTTCCTACTTATGGCTGTTGTAAGAAGATGGGAGTTACATCAGATGGATGTCAATAATGTGTTCTTGCATGGTGATCTAGAGGAAGATGTTTACATGTGTTTGCCACCTGGATTTTCATTCGGTGCCCTTAGCAAAGTCTTCAAGTTGCGTAAGTCATTATGTAGTCTTCGACAAGCAACTCGTTAGTGGTTCGTCAAGCTATCCTCTACAGTCATTTCATATGGATTCGTACGATCCTATGTGACTACTCCCTGTTCATATATCGCAAGGGTGATGTCTTCTCAGCTCTTTTTGTGTATGTCGATGACGTTATACTTGCTTAAAATGATTCTTGAGCATGTGAGGAGTTCAAATCTTATTTGAACAACTATTTTCTTATCAAGGATCTTGGCCCACTAAAGTACTTACTGGGTATCGAGGTGGCTCATGGACCTCGTGGACTTTTCCTACATCAATGCAAGTATGCTCTTGAAATTGTTGAGGAGTGTGGTATGTTGGCAGTAAGCCAACAACTTTTCCTATAGAAGAAAATCATAAACTTGCTTTGGCACAATGAATACTAGTTGCTGATGCAAGTTAATACAGACGATTGATGGGGTGACTTATCTATTTGACCATTATTCATTTAGAATTATATTACACAGTTCACATTCTGTCCCAATTTATGCCAGAGCCTAAAGAAGAGCATTTTGAGGCTACGTATCGTGTTCTGAGATATGTTAAGGGCAACCCTAGTTATGGTGTCTTACTTCGATCTGATTGTGATCTGCAGATTCGTGCCTAATGCAGATTGGGGAGCATGTCCTCTTACACAACAATCTTTCACTGGATATCTTGTTACACTTGGTGGTTCTCCTGTATCCTGGAAAATCAAGAAGCAAACCACTAATTCTTGATGTTCTGTTGAGGCAGAATATCGATCTATGGCTGCCACGACAAGTGAATTGATATGGCCAAAGGCCTTGCTCGAGTCCCTTGGAGTGTTTCATTCTTCACCCATGCATCTCTTCTGTGATAGCTAAGCAGCGCTACATACTGCTCTAAATCCGATGTTCCATGAGCGCACAAAGCACACAAAACCTTATTTCCACTTTGTTCGAGAAAGGCTTGAGGCTAGTGATATTAGTTTTTCTTACATTTCATCCACACATCAACTTGTTGACATTTTTACAAAGTCCCTTGGGAAGAAACAATTTGTGTACCTATGAGACAAGTTGAGCATGAGCGGCCCTTACGTACCACCTTGAGGGGGGAGTATTAGACAATATTATGATACTATTCTGATTAGGATACTTGTTGTATTTAGGAGTACTTACCCACAAGAGGGGGTGAATTGTGGTGTTCGATTTTCGCGTACTTACTGGCAAACACCCTCTTGATTGCAGAGGTTGTTCTCGAATTACAAACAACCTTCTGACTTGTTTGCACCAGATGTTTTCAATTTGCTCAAAGGCGAAAATCAACAAGATAAATGCGGAAATAAAGCACACACAATTTTTCCGTGGAAAACACCTCTAGCCCAACTGAGGTGTGAAAAACCACGACCTACCTCGTGTAGGATTTAACCATTTTCACTAACGGGCTGAACACATTACAAAAGTAACCCACCTTGTTACAACTTGCAACCACGTAACCTCCTTTTCTAAGAAAGGTTACACCACGTCCAAATCTCACCAGATTGGATACGTCCAAAGTCCACACAACTGAGGACCACTCACTCACTTTTCTGATCCAAGATCAGGGTTACAAAACACCTTAGGGGGGTGCTTCTGATTTAAGCAGATGTAAGGTACAATGAGGTCCTAGTATGCCAATATCTTGAAAGCTCAGCTTAAACACAACTTGTCTCGGTTTTTCTTTTCTCAAGAGTAGCTCGAAAAATTCTTCTCACTAGAAAAACCACTTTTGCACTTCTCCCTTTTTGCGTATGTTCTGTATGTTTCTCGTTTTTTTCTTTTTCCTTTCTTATGAATGGGAGTGAAATGTTGAGTTTTTAAACAAAAAATCCAACGGTCAAAAACAAGGAGAAGTGATAAAATCAGCTATGTTTAGCAAAGAGAGATTTTTGCTTAGCACAGAGAATACCAACAGCTAAAAGATCCAATGAGGATAGAGTTTTCCCAATATTGTAGGGATTTGATTTTTGGAAGATAAAAGTCTATCTTTTCCCCTTTAAAAATAGCCGTGAGATACATGGAAAAGAATCTCAGCTTTTAATTTTGAATTAATCACTTCCCAAAGGATAAGAAAGAAATATTTTCGGTTTCGGCAAATATTTTTCAAAATCAGTTTTGCAAATCTCCCAAGGGATTTTCATATCAAAAAGATTTTCTATAGCTTAAATTGTTGTCTTGGAATTTTATCAAAATATATTAGAGCTTTTGGCCAACCAAAATAAGTTTTCCAAAGTAACCGGGTTTGGCCGTTGCAATTCAGAAACACCCTAGGTACCCTGTTTACAGGGTTGTTCAAACTTGGTGTTCTGAAGCAAATAGCGCAACCGATTCAAGAGTGGTTAGTTAGAGACTTTTCAAGATTGGCATATTAACAAGAGTCTAAAAAATAAAACCTAAATTACCCAAGACATCTTGTTGTAGATCCAGTCATCTTGTTCAAGATGAATACGCTGCCCCAACCACCTAGACCAACCTGTTTGCCAGGTTGTTCTTGTATCGCTTGAGTTCAGAAAGGCCTGTTTGCTGGATTGTCCTTGAAACACCTAGCCTGTTTGCCAGGTTGTTCTTGTATTGCTTGAGTTCAGAAACTGATCTTAACACACAATCAACTCATCGAGGTGGTGTTCTTGACTTGAGCGTGAGTCGTCAAGGTATGAGACCTGTTCTTAAGACTTGTTCTCAACATTCAGCAAACAAGTTAAGATGCATATTGAAAATAACAGTGTATGCCTGTTTGGAGAACTTTGTTTGGAGCAACATTACTTAAGAGCATTTTACACTTGGGTTTGTTGTCATCAAAACTGAATATACTAATTTAACAATTTCCCCCTTTTTGATGATGACAAACCAAGTGTCCATATTGACCAAAAAAAATTTAATGCTGATAGGGATCCACGTAGGTACAAGGAGTTAGTCAGGGTCAGGTTCATTCGTCACACTTTGTCAATAGGTTACACTATTCTTCCCCCTTTTGGCATCATTAAAAAAACAAGAACAACAGGACGGTTGCAAGAAAAGCATATAAAGCATTGCAAATAGATATTTCATTGCAAAAAAAAAAACAGTACAATGCCAAACTAACAAAAAATAGATATTGACAATCAGGGAGCAGGGGGTGGTTTAGTTTGCAGAGGAGGAATGCTGGGGGCAAGGGTGGAGAGAAGGGCAAGCAAATCTTCATGGCGTTTGACGGAGAGGGCTTGTTCCTCAGCAAGAGCAGCCTTGACAGCTGAGAGCTCATCCTTGAGGCGAGCATTGTCCTCAAGAACAGCCTCAACCTTGATGGAAGGTTGCCCAGAAACAGGTGGTCGAGGTGGTCGACGACCCTGTTTGGAGACTGACCCTTCGCCAATCTCATAGCCACACCCTAGCAGGGTGTCAATCCCAATCTCATCAATGATTTGGGCCGCCACTCTCCGTGTGAGCAATATCCCAAAGTGCTCAAACACCCTTGTCAGCAGAAACCCATAGCCAAGATCATGTGCCCGGGTGGTGTTCGCAATTCGCCCTATGTGGCGAATCATAATTGCAGGGAGGTTGATTGGTTCCTCCCGATCCAGTAGGTCCACCAGACATTGATCGAGGGCATCTGCTGAGTTTCGCCCTTGACCTCGCGGAATTATGTTCTTGATGGTGAACATAAACAGTAGTTGGTGCAGGGAGGTCATTTCACCCTTCTTAACCGAGAGGGGTGTTCTCAGGCCCTGTTTCTGACTGAGGCGTTGGGACACCTCAAGGAGCCTGGATGTTGCCAGGGCAGTTTTGTCTTCCCTCACATACACAGCAAAGCCTTGTGAGGGCACACCCAATATTTTCCCAAGTGTGGGCGCATCAACCTTAATGTCTTGCCCATTTACCAAACTTGTCACCACCCCTTTGGTGACACTGCAGTTGGTGTAAAACTCAGCCAACTCAGGCACAGAACACCCCAACTGGGTGTTTGCAAACAAGTCGAGCCAGCCTTGGGCTCGCAACTTGCTCAGGAACACCCCCAGACCATGTTCCTCAAAAAAACGTATATTCACTACCTTCCCCCTGACGACATTGCGCTTAAGCAATTGTGCATGTTTGTCAGACATAGGAGAGGGAGTGGACTTCTTTGGGCGTTTGGGAGGAGGAACAGAGGTGGTAGCGTCTGGTAGGGGAGCTGTTCTGGGCTTTCTTTTGAGGGGTGAGGTTGCAGGAGAGGGCTTCATAGCAGGTTTAGAGGTGGATTTTGGAGGAGCTTGATCTTCAGAGGACTCGGAGAACACCGGTGTCCCCTGTTTGAAAGAGGTGCTCTCAGAGTCAGAACTCGAGAACTCCTCGGTAGAAGAAGAGGAAATCTCCTCGATAATTGGAGCAGAGGGTTTGGAGATACAGGGAGCGGATTGAAAAGCAATTCTGGTAGATTTGCGAGAAGGCTTGGAGGATTTGGGAGAAGAGGGAGTTTGAGAGGGCTGAGACCTTGGTTGTGGCCTTGTTCTTGGCGTTCTGCTGCGCCTGGCCACTATTTTTACCCTTTTCCTTTTCTCTCCGGTTTGAGCAACCGGAGTAGTGAGTTCAGCCTCAGGGAGAGAATCCTTCTCCTGACTCTCCTCTGATGTCTCATTTGAATTCCCTCGTAAATCGACATTCAAATCCTCCACACACACGGCGTCAAAAGAGTCTTTCCCTGTTTCTGGCACTGTTTCAGGAAACAGCCCAAAAGAACAGGGTTCGAAATTATCACTAAACCCTTCAGGGGTTTCCAAGATTTTGTCTTGAGGTCTCGATGGTGCACCCTCCGACTCTACTTTAAGGGGACATGCAATTGACCCCATAAGAAACACCAATTCCCTTCCACAATTGAAGGGAATATCGTCCATCCCTATCCCTACTGATTTTAGGGACAAGCTTTTCAGAAATCTGAAAGGCTTGTACAGGATTGGGCGCGGGGGAGCAGGGATTGAGGACGCACAAACCAGGGCTTTTGAGTTGGAGGTGTGGTTGGAAGCCATTGTTGCTAGAGGAGAGAGATTAGGGTTTTAGGCTGTTTGCGGGGTTTGTTTCTGAAAAGAAGAACTGAGAACAGGGCATTTAAAGCGAGAGAGAGGGCACCCCAAAAACTTTTAAAGATCTCTTGATTTGCAACGGGTGAGAACATTAAAAGCGTGTGCCTTAGGAAGGAGGGGGGTTTAAAGAGAGCACATTTCCATACGCATTGAACAACTAAGGGACGTACCTGTTCTTTCCGCTCGATCAAGATACCTGCCTGTTCTTTGCCGTTTGATTTTGACTCATTTGAACTGGGGGTGGCAGAGTTGCTCCAGTGACCCTTAGTACATCCCCTTATGCTGCACTCTTTTAAAAAACACGCAATTCGAGTGTATGCACTCATTGTACATAAATCACATCAGTTGCTAATGAGATTTGCAAACAAGGGGAGAGAACAAGGTGTAGAGGTTGTTTTTACCAAACCTAGTTCATGTCTTGGAAACAAGTATCTCAGGGTGTTCTTACCAACCCTAGTTCCAGTCTATTTCTTTCAAATTGATTTCTAGCTAGTGCCTTAGTGAATATATCAGCAATTTGATTTTCTGTTGTGCAAAAATTCATAGAAATTAAACCCTTTTCAACATTATCTCTCAAGAAATGATGTCGAATGTCAATATGCTTTGTTCTTTTATGTTGACATGGATTTTTGGCAATGTTAATTGCACTTGTGTTATCACAAAAAATAGGAATGCATCCAGTGTCAACACAAAAGTCCTTAAGCTGTTGTCTTATCCACAACAGTTGAGCACAACATGAAGCTGCTGCAACATATTCAGCTTCTGCTGTGGACATGGCAACGAATGTTGCTTCTTGGTAGCCCAAGATACCAAACAAGGTCCAAGAAAGTGAGCCATACCTGAGGTACTCTTTCTATCAACTAGGAATCCAGCATAGTCAGCGTCAGCATATCCAACAAGATCAAAATTGCAACCTCCAGGATACCATAAAGCTAAATTGGGTGTATGTTTCAAATATCTTAGTATCCGTTTAACAGCTTTAAGATGAGTCTCTTTAGGGCAAGACTGAAAACGGGCACATAAACCGACACTGAAAACAATGTCGGGCCTACTAGCGGTAAGGTATAAGAGTGACCCTATCATGCCCCTATAGAGTTTCTCCTCAACTGAGGGACTCCCATCATCCATTACCAACTTAGTAGAAGGAGAAATGGGAGTATCAATGGGCTTGGCCGACTCCATCCCAAAACGCTTAAGTAGTTCCTTAATATACTTTTGTTGATGGATCATGGTGCCGTTTGGAGTTTGCTTGATTTGTAAGCCTAAGAAAAAGTTAAGCTCACCCATCATGCTCATCTCAAACTCACTCCTCATCATATTTGAAAATTCATTGCATAAATCATGATGAGTTGCACCAAATATAATGTCATCAACATATATTTGGACAATCAATAAATGTTCCCCCTTAGATTTTAGAAACAAGGTATTGTCTACCTTGCCTCTTCTAAAATTATTTTCAAGTAAAAAACTTGACAAACGTTCATACCAAGCTCTAGGAGCTTGTTTTAAACCATAAAGAGCTTTGTCTAGTTTGAAAACATGGTTAGGAAATTCACTGTTTTCAAAACCAGGGGGTTGTTTGACATACACCTCTTCTTTAAGGTATCCGTTGAGGAATGCACTTTTCACGTCCATTTGATATAGCTTGATTTCCATATGAGCTGCAAAGGCTATTAAGATTCGAATAGCCTCAATTCTAGCAACTGGTGCAAAGGTTTCTTCATAATCGATCCCTTCTTCTTGATTATACCCTTGAACAACCAGCCGTGCCTTGTTCCTAGTGACTGTTCCTGACTCATCCAGTTTGTTTCGGAACGCCCACTTGGTTCCAATGATTATTCTCTCTGCAGGTTTAGGTACCAGGTGCCATACTCTGTTTCTTTCAAATTAATGGAGCTCTTCTTGCATTGCCGTGACCCAATCTGAATCTGCAAGAGCTTCATTCACATTCTTTGGCTCAATGTTAGAGAGAAAAGCATAGAAAGCACAAAAATTCTTAAGCTTAGACCTAGTTTGCACTCCACTATTAATATCAGACAGAATTTGATCAAGGGGGTGTGAACTATGGTGCTTCCATGGTCGTGGAGTAAGTGGATCCACAGACACATGCTCTACTCTAGCCGGAATATTTGGAGAATCAGGCTCACGAACACCTCCTGAGCCTGTTTTTGCACCTGTTTGTAAGCCTGTTCCTGAAGAACATGGTCCCGAACAGGGTTCAACGGTGTTTCCCCCTGTTTGGTGTTCACCTTGCCTGCCGTTTTGAGGAACAACTTCTGGGCCTGTTGTCTCCATGGTGTTCTTACCTTGTCTCTCATGGAGCAACACTTCTTTTCGGAACAAGACCTAATTCAAATTCTTCCTCCTGTGCATTATTCTCACTCAACGAGTTAGATTCGTCAAAAAGCACATGCACACTTTCCTCAACGCACAAGGTTCTTTTGTTAAAAACTTTGTATGCCTTGCTGTGAGAGGAATAACCGAGAAATATTGCCTCATCACTCCTGGGATCAAACTTTCCTAAAGCATCCTTCCCATTATTATGCACAAAACACCTACAACCGAATGTTCTTAAATGCATAATGTTGGGCTTTCTGCCTTTGAAGAGTTCGTAGGGAGTTTTGTTCAAAATAGGTCTAATCATACATCTATTCATAATGTAACATGATGTGTTCAAAGCTTCTGCCCAAAACTTCCTAGGGAGACCACTAGCAATAAGCATTGTCCTAGTCATGTCTTCTAGGGTGCGGTTTTTGCGCTCAACCACCCCATTCTGTTGGGGTGTTCTTGGGGCCGAGAAGTTATGATCAACACCATGCGTATTACAAAATTCTGTAAAACTTGTATTTTCAAATTCAGTACCATGATCAGGCCTTAAGCTAACCAATGAGTGTCCTACTCTCTTTTCAACCTTCTTGAGAAAGGCAGTAAAATTCTCAAAAGTTTCATCCTTGGAGGCCAAGAACAGGGTCCAAGAAAATCGAGAGTAATCATCCACTATGACAAGCACATACCTCTTCCCACCTCTACTTGTTATCCTCATAGGACCACATAGATCAATGTGTAGTAATTCAAGAGGTCGGGTAGTGCTAACACACCTTTTTGATTTAAAAGACAATCTGACTTGTTTTCCTTTTGCACAAGCTTCACAAACCTTGTCATCATTGATTTGATGGAAGGTAGTCCAACAACTAGGTCTTTGGAAACAAGTTTGTTCAAAAGAGTGAGACTTGCATGACCTAGTCTCTTGTGCCAGAGCATTATATCATCATTTAAAGCGCTCAAACAAGTCAGGTTGTTTTGGGGAAGTGTGGAAATACATACTTTGTAAACATTTTTGCGACGCTTCCCCTTCAATACAACGTCTCCTGTGTTGGCATTGACAACCAAGCAATGTGTTCGTGAGAACACCACTAGATTGTTCTTGTCACACAGTTGGGACACACTTAGTAAATTATGCTTTAAACCATCAACTAAGTACACATTATCAATTGAGTGGGAGAGAGTTTTACCAATGCTACCTATACCGACAATTGTCCCTGACTTGCCGTTTCCAAAAGCCACACTCCCACCGGTTGAAGCTGTAAGTGAGAGAAAGTTTGATTTTTCCCCGGTCATATGCCGCGAACACCCACTATCAACATACCACAACTGCCTGTTTTCAAGGTTATTTTCTGAGCTATTTGCCAGGGTGTTTCTTACCCTGTTTGCTGGGTTGTTTGTGGGGTTGTTCTCTCTCACTTCATCCTGCAAAACAAATCAAGGGTTAGTTTTGGGAACCCAGATCCACTTGGGTCCCATTCTTTTAGACAAATAAAGCTCATCTTTCCTAATCCAGATTTGTTTCACATACCTTTCATTCTTTTCAATGGCATACCTTCTTGAAGGACATGAATATTGATAGTGACCAGTTTTACCACAATGAAAGCAAACAATGTTTTCAGGTAATCCCACATACTTTCTATGGATTGGGTAAATGGTTCGTTTAGGCTTATATCCAAGTCCCTTTTTGTTTCGACTGTGGTGAGTGTTTAACCAATTCGATGCTCTTGAGGACTTGTTCCAACACTTGGTTGTGACAAGCTTGGTTTCCAGGTTTTCTATATTAGTATGCAAGCTCTTGTTCTCTTCGAGCAAAGACTCAACCATTCCTTCCACCTCAAGAGGTTTTTCCCCCCCTCGAGAATAATCTCCCTCTTTTATAAAGAGGTTTTCCTTGAGCATGTTAATATTTTCATTTAAGCCCAGTTTTTCATTTTTAAGGGTTTCATTTTCAAGTTCTAGGTCTCGGACATCTCGTTTCAATTCAGCACAAGTATCCATCAAGGTATACAAAAGTTCTTCGAGAGTTGCTTTATTGAGACCACGTACCTTGTTCTTGAGATCAGTCAAGCTGTTTGTGGATTCATCATCTGAGTCTGAGTCACTTTGTGCCATGAGAGCTACAGCATCTCCTTACTTTCAGATTCACCTTCATCCTCAGAAGAGTCTCCCCAGGCAGCAAGCATAGCCTTCGAGAATCTTTTGCCTGAGGTGTTCACAGGTTGTTTTCGAACCTGTTTTCTGGGTTGTTCGAACTCCTGCTCTTCTCGAAGTAGAGGGCAGTTTTTCACAAGGTGATCTGGTTTGCCACATTTAAAACACCCTGTGAACTGTTCTCGGGGGGTGTTTCTGGATTTACTGAAGTCCTTTCTTCTGCTGTTTTCTTTGACCTTTTTGAAGAATTTCTTGAACTTTCGTGTCATTAAGGCCATCTCTTCATCCTCAAGGTCAGAGTCATCATCCTCTTGTGCTTTCAAGGCAAGCCCACGATCCTTCTTCTGCTCCTCCTTTTGTTGTGAGTTCTTTCTGAGTTCATAGGTTTGAAGATTGCCAATCAACTCGTCGAGGGTGATCTTGTTCATGTCTTTAGCTTCTTGGATGGCTGTCACCTTCGCTTCCCAAGACCGAGGCAAAATCCTTAGAATCTTCCTCACCAGCTCTTCTGTGGTGAAGGATTTTCCCAGGGATTTTAGCTCGTTTGTTATGTGGGTGAAGCGTGTGTACATATCCATCACGTTCTCACAATCACCCATATCAAACAACTCATATTGCCTCATGAGTAGCTCAATACGTGACTGTTTGACTTGACTTGTTCCTTCATGAGCTACTTGGAGGGCATTCCATATCTCCTGGCTGACTCACACTCCGAGATACGTGTATATTCATCTGGACCTAGGCCAAAATATAATAGCTTCTTGGCCTTGGCATTCTTTTCCATTTTCTTATAGTCTTCAGCATCAAACTCTATGGGTTCCTTGGGAACCTTCTTACCATCTTCAAGCACCTTGGTGGGAACAAGGGGCCCGTTCTTGATGAGCATCCATAACTTCATAATCTTCTGCCTGAATATAGTTCTCCATCCTATTCTTCCACCAACTATAATGTTGGCCGTTGAAATAGGGTGGCCGAGTAATGGATTGCCCTTCAAGGATTCCTTGTGGTGTACTCATCTTCAGAATCTCTCAAGGTGTTAGCCCTTTTGTGAGAGAACCCGCTCTGATACCACTTGTTGAATTTAGGAGTACTTACCCACAAGAGGGGGGTGAATTGTGGTGTTCGATTTTCGCGTACTTACTGACAAACACCCTCCTGATTGCAGAGGTTGTTCTTGAATTACAAACAACCTTCTGACTTGTTTGCACTAGATGTTTTCAATTTGCTCAAAGGCGAAATCAACAAGATAAATGCGGAAATAAAGCACACACAATTTTTCCGTGGAAAACACCTCTAGCCCAACTGAGGTGTGAAAAACCACGACCTACCTCGTGTAGGATTTAACCACTTTTCACTAACGGGCTGAATACATTACAAAAGTAACACACCTTGTTACAACTTGCAACCACGTAACCTTCTTTTCTAAGAAAGGTTACACCACGTCCAAATCTCACCAGATTGGACACGTCCAAAGTCCACACGACTGAGGACCACTCACTCACTTTTCTGATCCAAGATCAGGGTTACAAAACACCTTACGGGGGTGCTTCTGATTTAAGCAGATGTAAGGTACAATGAGGTCCTAGTATGCCAATATCTTGAAAGCTCAGCTTAAACACAACTTGTCTCGGTTTTTCTTTTCTCAAGAGTAGCTCGAAAAATTCTTCTCACTAGAAAAACCACTTTTGTAATTTTCCCCTTTTTTGCGTATGTTGTGTATGTTTCTCGGTTTTTTTTTTTTTTATGAATGGGGGTGAAATGTTGAGTTTTTAAACAAAAAATCCAACGGTCAAAAACAAGGAGAAGTGATAAAATCAGCTATGTTTAGCAAAGAGAGATTTTTGCTTAGCACAGAGAATACCAACGGCTAAAAGATCCAATGAGGATAGAGTTTTCTCAATATTGTAGGGATTTGATTTTTGGAAGATAAAAGTGTATCTTTTCCCTTTAAAAATAGCCGTGAGATACATGGGAAAGAATCTCAGCTTTGAATTTTGAATTAATCACTTCCCAAAGGATAAGAAAGAAATATTTTCGGTTTTGGTAAATATTTTCCAAAATCAGTTTTGCAAATCTCCCAAGGGATTTTCATATCAAAAAGATTTTCTACAGCTTAAATTGCTGTCTTGGAATTTTATCAAAATATATTAGAGCTTTTGGCCAACCAAAATAAATTTTCCAAAGTAACCGGGTTTGGCCGTTGCAGTTCAGAAACACCCTAGGTACCCTGTTTACAGGGTTGTTCAAACTTGGTGTTCTGAAGCAAATAGCGCAACCGATTCAAGAGTGGTTAGTTAGAGACTTTTCAAGATTGGCATATTAACAAGAGTCTAAAAAATAAAACCTAAATTACCCAAGACATCTTGTTGTAGATCCAGTCATCTTGTTCAAGATGAATACGCTGCCCCAACCACCTAGACCAACCTGTTTGCCAGGTTGTTCTTGTATCGCTTGAGTTCAGAAAGGCCTGTTTGCTGGATTGTCCTTGAAACACCTAACCTGTTTGCCAGGTTGTTCTTGTATTGCTTGAGTTCAGAAACTGATCTTAACACACAATCAACTCATCGAGGTGGTGTTCTTGACTTGAGCGTGAGTCGTCAAGGTATGAGACCTGTTCTTAAGACTTGTTCTCAACATTCAGCAAACAAGTTAAGACGCATATTGAAAATAACAGTGTATGCCTGTTTGGAGAACTTTGTTTGGAGCAACATTACTTAAGAGCATTTTACACTTGGGTTTGTTGTCATCAAAACTGAATACACTAATTCAACAATTTCCCCCTTTTTGATGATGACAAACCAAGTGTCCATATTGACCAAAAAAAAATTAATGCTGATAGGGATCCACGTAGGTACAAGGAGTTAGTTAGGGTCAGGTTCATTCGTTAGTCAGGGTCAGGTTCATTCGTCACACTTTGTCAATAGGTTACACTATTCTTCCCCCTTTTGGCATCATTAAAAAAACAAGAACAACAGGACGGTTGCAAGAAAAGCATATAAAGCATTGCAAATAGATATTTCATTGCAAAAAAAAAAACAGTACAATGCCAAACTAACAAAAAATAGATATTGACAATCAGGGAGCAGGGGGTGGTTTAGTTTGCAGAGGAGGAATGCTGGGGGCAAGGGTGGAGAGAAGGGCAAGCAAATCTTCATGGCGTTTGACGGAGAGGGCTTGTTCCTCAGCAAGAGCAGCCTTGACGGCTGAGAGCTCATCCTTGAGGCGAGCATTGTCCTCAAGAACAGCCTCAACCTTGATGGAAGGTTGCCCAGAAACAGGTGGTCGAGGTGGTCGACGACCCTGTTTGGAGACTGACCCTTCGCCAACCTCATAGCCACACCTTAGCAGGGTGTCAATCCCAATCTCATCAATGATTTGGGCCGCCACTCTCCGTGTGAGCGCTATCCCAAAGTGCTCAAACACCTTTGTCAGCAGAAACCCATAGCCAAGATCATGTGCCCGGGTGGTGTTCGCAATTCGCCCTATGTGGCGAATCATAATTGCAGGGAGGTTGATTGGTTCCTCCCGATCAGTAGGTCCACCAGACATTGATCGAGGGCATCTGCTGAGTTTCGCCCTTGACCTCGCGGAATTATGTTCTTGATGGTGAACATAAACAGTAGTTGGTGCAGGGAGGTCATTTCACCCTTCTTAACCGAGAGGTGTGTTCTCAGGCCCTGTTTCTGACTGAGGCTTTGCGACACCTCAAGGAGCCTGGATGTTGCCAGGGCAGTTTTGTCTTCCCTCACATACACAGCAAAGCCTTGTGAGGGCACACCCAATATTTTCCCAAGTGTGGGCGCATCAACCTTAATGTCTTACCCATTTACCAAACTTGTCACCACCCCTTTGGTGACACTGCAGTTGGTGTAAAACTCAGCCAACTCAGGCACAGAACACCCCAACTGGATGTTTACAAACAAGTCGAGCCAGCCTTGGGCTCGCAACTTGCTCAGGAACACCCCCAGACCATGTTCCTCAAAAAAACGTATATTCACTACCTTCCCCCTGACGACATTGCGCTTAAGCAATTGTGCATGTTTGTCAGACATAGGAGAGGGAGTGGACTTCTTTGGGCGTTTGGGAGGAGGCACAGAGGTGGTAGCGTCTGGTAGGGGAGCTGTTCTGGGCTTTCTTTTGAGGGGTGAGGTTGCAGGAGAGGGCTTTATAGCAGGTTTAGAGGTGGATTTTGGAGGAGCTTGATCTTCAAAGGACTTGGAGAACACTGGTGTCCCCTGTTTGAAAGAGGTGCTCTCAGAGTCAGAACTCGAGAACTCCTCGGTAGAAGAAGAGGAAATCTCCTCGATAATTGGAGCAGAGGGTTTGGAGATACAGGGAGCGGATTGAAAAGCAATTCTGGTAGATTTGCAAGAAGGCTTGGAGGATTTGGGAGAAGAGGGAGTTTGAGAGGGCTGAGACCTTGGTTATGGCCTTGTTCTTGGCGTTCTGCTGCGCCTGGCCACTATTTTTACCCTTTTCCTTTTCTCTCCGGTTTGAGCAACCGGAGTAGTGAGTTCAGCCTCAAGGAGAGAATCCTTCTCCTGACTCTCCTCTGATGTCTCATTTGAATTCCCTCGTAAATCGACATTCAAATCCTCCATACACACGGCATCAAAAGAGTCTTTCCCTGTTTCTGTCACTGTTTCAGGAAACAGCCCAAAAGAACAGGGTTCGAAATTATCACTAAACCCTTCAGGGGTTTCCAAGATTTTGTCTTGAGGTCTTGATGGTGCACCCTCCGACTCTACTTTAAGGGGACATGCAATTGACCCCATAAGAAACACCAATTCCCTTCCACAATTGAAGGGAATATCGTCCATCCCTATCCCTACTGATTTTAGGGACAAGCTTTTCAGAAATCTGAAAGGCTTGTACAGGATTGGGCGCGGGGGAGCAGGGATTGAGGACGCACAAACCAGGGCTTTTGAGTTGGAGGTGTGGTTGGAAGCCATTGTTGCTAGAGGAGAGAGATTAGGGTTTTAGGCTATTTGCGGGGTTTGTTTCTGAAAAGAAGAACTGAGAACAGGGCATTTAAAGCGAGAGAGAGGGCACCCCAAAAACTTTTAAAGATCTCTTGATTTGCAACGGGTGAGAACATTAAAAGCGTGTGCCTTGGGAAGGAGGGGGGTTTAAAGAGAACGCATTTCCATACGCATTGAACAACCAAGGGACGTACCTGTTCTTTCCGCTCGATCAAGATACCTGCCTGTTCTTTGCCGTTTGATTTTGACTCATTTGAACTGGGGGTGGCAGAGTTGCTCCAGTGACCCTTAGTACATCCCCTTATGCTGCACTCTTTTAAAAAACACGCAATTCGAGTGTATGCACTCATTGTACATAAATCACATCAGTTGCTAATGAGATTTGCAAACAAGGGGAGAGAACAAGGTGTAGAGGTTGTTTTTACCAAACCTAGTTCATGTCTGGAAACAAGTATCTCAGGATGTTCTTACCAACCCTAGTTCCAGTCTATTTCTTTCAAATTGATTTCTAGCTAGTGCCTTAGTGAATATATCAGCAATTTGATTTTCCGTTGTGCAAAAATTCATAGAAATTAAACCCTTTTCAATATTATCTCTCAAGAAATGATGTCGAATGTCAATATGCTTTGTTCTTTTATGTTGACATGGATTTTTGGCAATGTTAATTGCACTTGTGTTATCACAAAAAATAGGAATGCATCCAGTGTCAACACAAAAGTCCTTAAGCTGTTGTCTTATCCACAACAGTTGAGCACAACATGAAGCTGCTGCAACATATTCAGCTTCTGCTGTGGACATGGCAACTGAATGTTGCTTCTTGGTAGCGCAAGATACCAAACAAGGTCCAAGAAAGTGAGCCATACCTGAGGTACTCTTTCTATCAACTAGGAATCCAGCGTAGTCAACGTCAGCATATCCAACAAGATCAAAATTGCAACCTCCAGGATACCATAAAGCTAAATTGGGTGTATGTTTCAAATATCTTAGTATCCGTTTAACAGCTTTAAGATGAGTCTCTTTAGGGCAAGACTGAAAACGGGCACATAAACCGACACTGAAAACAATGTCGGGCCTACTAGCGGTAAGGTATAAGAGTGACCCTATCATGCCCCTATAGAGTTTCTCCTCAACTGAGGGACTCCCATCATCCATTACCAACTTAGTAGAAGGAGAAATGGGAGTATCAATGGGCTTGGCCGACTCCATCCCAAAACGCTTAAGTAGTTCCTTAATATACTTTTGTTGATGGATCATGGTGCCGTTTGGAGTTTGCTTGATTTGTAAGCCTAAGAAAAAGTTAAGCTCACCCATCATGCTCATCTCAAACTCACTCCTCATCATATTTGAAAATTCATTGCATAAATCATGATGAGTTGCACCAAATATAATGTCATCAACATATATTTGGACAATCAATAAATGTTCCCCCTTAGATTTTAGAAACAAGGTATTGTCTACCTTGCCTCTTCTAAAATTATTTTCAAGTAAAAAACTTGACAAACGTTCATACCAAGCTCTAGGAGCTTGTTTTAAACCATAAAGAGCTTTGTCTAGTTTGAAAATATGGTTAGGAAATTCACTGTTTTCAAAACCAGGGGGTTGTTTGACATACACCTCTTCTTTAAGGTATCCGTTTAGGAATGCACTTTTCACGTCCATTTGATATAGCTTGATTTCCATATGAGCTGCAAAGGCTATTAAGATTCGAATAGCCTCAATTCTAGCAACTGGTGCAAAGGTTTCTTCATAATCGATCCCTTCTTCTTGGTTATACCCTTGAACAACCAGCCGTGCCTTGTTCCTAGTGACTGTTCCTGACTCATCCAGTTTGTTTCGGAACGCCCATTTAGTTCCAATGATTATTCTCTCTGCAGGTTTAGGTACCAGGTGCCATACTCTGTTTCTTTCAAATTAATGGAGCTCTTCTTGCATTGCCGTGACCCAATCTGAATCTGCAAGAGCTTCATTCACATTCTTTGGCTCAATGTTAGAGAGAAAAGCATAGAAAGCACAAAAATTCTTAAGCTTAGACCTAGTTTGCACTCCACTATTAATATCAGACAGAATTTGATGAAGGGGGTGTGAACTATGGTGCTTCCATGGTCGTGGAGTAAGTGGATCCACAGACACATGCTCTACTCTGGCCAGAATATTTGGAGAATCAGGCTCACGAACACCTCCTGAGCCTGTTTTTACACCTGTTTGTAAGCCTGTTCCTGAAGAACATGGTCCCGAACAGGGTTCAACGGTGTTTTCCCCTGTTTGGTGTTCACCTTGCCTGCCGTTTTGAGGAACAACTTTTGGGCCTGTTGTCTCCATGGTGTTCTTACCTTGTCTCTCATGGAGCAACACTTCTTTTCGAACAAGACCTAATTCAAATTCTTCCTCCTGTGCATTATTCTCACTCAACGAGTTAGATTCGTCAAAAAGCACATGCACACTTTCCTCAACGCACAAGGTTCTTTTGTTAAAAACTTTGTATGCCTTGCTGTGAGAGGAATAACCGAGAAATATTGCCTCATCACTCCTGGGATCAAACTTTCCTAAAGCATCCTTCCCATTATTATGCACAAAACACCTACAACCGAATGTTCTTAAATGCATAATGTTGGGCTTTCTGCCTTTGAAGAGTTCGTAGGGAGTTTTGTTCAAAATAGGTCTAATCATATATCTATTCATAATGTAACATGATGTGTTCAAAGCTTCTGCCCAAAAGTTCCTAGGGAGACCACTAGCAATAAGCATTGTCCTAGTCATGTCTTCTAGGGTGCGGTTTTTGCGCTCAACCACCCCATTCTGTTGGGGTGTTCTTGGGGCCGAGAAGTTATGATCAACACCATGCGTATTACAAAATTCTGTAAAACTTGTATTTTCAAATTCAGTACCATGATCAGACCTCAAGCTAACCAATGAGTGTCCTACTCTCTTTTCAACCTTTTTGAGAAAGGCAGTAAAATTCTCAAAAGTTTCATCCTTGGAGGCCAAGAACAGGGTCCAAGTAAATCGAGAGTAATCATCAACTATGACAAGCACATACCTCTTCCCACCTCTACTTGTTATCCTCATAGGACCACATAGATCAATGTGTAGTAATTCAAGAGGTCGGGTAGTGCTAAAACACCTTTTTGATTTAAAAGACAATCTGACTTGTTTTCCTTTTGCACAAGCTTCACAAACCTTGTCATCATTGAATTTAATGGAAGGTAGTCCAACAACTAGGTCTTTGGAAACAAGTTTGTTCAAAAAAGTGAGACTTGCATGACCTAGTCTCTTGTGCCAGAGCATTATATCATCATTTAAAGCGCTCAAACAAGTCAGGTTGTTTTGGGGAAGTGTGGAAATACATACTTTGTAAACATTTTTGCGACGCTTCCCCTTCAATACAACGTCTCCTGTGTTGGCATTGACAACCAAGCAATGTGTTCGTGAGAACACCACTAGATTGTTCTTATCACACAGTTGGGACACACTTAGTAAATTATGCTTTAAACCATCAACTAAGTACACATTATCAATTGAGTGGGAGAGAGTTTTACCAATGCTACCTATACCGACAATTGTCCCAGACTTGCCGTTTCCAAAAGCCACACTCCCACCGGTTGAAGCTGTAAGTGAGAGAAAGTTTGATTTTTCCCCGGTCATATGCCGCGAACACCCACTATCAACATACCACAACTGCCTGTTTTCAAGGTTATTTTCTGAGCTATTTGCCAGGGTGTTTCTTACCCTGTTTGCTGGGTTGTTTGCGGGGTTGTTCTCTCTCACTTCATCCTGCAAAACAAATCAAGGGTTAGTTTTGGGAACCCAGATCCACTTGGGTCCCATTCTTTTAGACAAATAAAGCTCATCTTTCCTAATCCAGATTTGTTTCACATACCTTTCATTCTTTTCAATGGCATACCTTCTTGAAGGACATGAATATTGATAGTGACCAGTTTTACCACAATGAAAGCAAACAATGTTTTCAGGTAATCCCACATACTTTCTATGGATTGGGTAAATGGTTCGTTTAGGCTTATATCCAAGTCCCTTTTTGTTTCGACTGTGGTGAGTGTTTAACCAATTCAATGCTCTTGAGGACTTGTTCCAACGCTTGGTTGTGACAAGCTTGGTTTCCAGGTTTTCTATATTAGTATGCAAGCTCTTGTTCTCTTCGAGCAAAGACTCAACCATTCCTTCCACCTCAAGGAGTTTTTCCCCCCCTCGAGAATAATCTCCCTCTTTTATAAAGAGGTTTTCCTTGAGCATGTTAATATTTTCATATAAGCCCAGTTTTTCATTTTTAAGGGTTTCATTTTCAAGTTCTAGGTCTCGGACATCTCGTTTCAATTCAGCACAAGTATCCATCAAGGTATACAAAAGTTCTTCGAGAGTTGCTTTATTGAGACCACGTACCTTGTTCTTGAGATCAGTCAAGCTGTTTGTGGATTCATCATCTGAGTCTGAGTCACTTTGTGCCATGAGAGCTACAGCATCTCCTTCACTTTCAGATTCACCTTCATCCTCAGAAGAGTCTCCCCAGGCAGCAAGCATAGCCTTCGAGAATCTTTTGCCTGAGGTGTTCACAGGTTGTTTTCGAACCTGTTTTCTGGGTTGTTCGAACTCCTGCTCTTCTCGAAGCAGAGGGCAGTTTTTCACAAGGTGATCTGGTTTGCCACATTTAAAACACCCTGTGAACTGTTCTCGGGGGGTGTTTCTGGATTTACTGAAGTCCTTTCTTCTGCTGTTTTCTTTGACCTTTTTGAAGAATTTCTTGAACTTTCGTGTCATTAAGGCCATCTCTTCATCCTCAAGGTCAGAGTCATCATCCTCTTGTGCTTTCAAGGCAAGCCCACGATCCTTCTTCTGCTCCTCCTTTTGTTGTGAGTTCTTTCTGAGTTCATAGGTTTGAAGATTGCCAATCAACTCGTCGAGGGTGATCTTGCTCATGTCTTTAGCTTCTTGGATGGCTGTCACCTTCGCTTCCCAAGACCGAGGCAAAATCCTTAGAATCTTCCTCACCAGCTCTTCTGTGGTGAAGGATTTTCCCAGGGATTTTAGCTCGTTTGTTATGTGGGTGAAGCGTGTGTACATATCCATCATGTTCTCACGATCACCCATATCAAACAACTCATATTGCCTCATGAGTAGCTCAATACGTGACTGTTTGACTTGACTTGTTCCTTCATGAGCTACTTGGAGGGCATTCCATATCTCCTAGGCTGACTCACACTCCGAGATACGTGTATATTCATCTGGACCTAGGCCAAAATATAATAGCTTCTTGGCCTTGGCATTCTTTTCCATTTTCTTATAGTCTTCAGCATCAAACTCTATGGGTTCCTTGGGAACCTTCTTACCATCTTCAAGCACCTTGGTGGGAACAAGGGGCCTGTTCTTGATGAGCATCCATAACTTCATAATCTTCTGCCTGAATATAGTTCTCCATCCTATTCTTCCACCAACTATAATGTTGGCCGTTGAAATAGGGTGGCCGAGTAATGGATTGCCCTTCAAGAATTCCTTGTGGTGTACTCATCTTCAGAATCTCTCAAGGTGTTAGCCCTTTTGTGAGAGAACCTGCTCTGATACCACTTGTTGTATTTAGGAGTACTTACCCACAAGAGGGGGGGTGAATTGTGGTGTTCGATTTTCGCGTACTTACTGCAAACACCCTCCTGATTGCAGAGGTTGTTCTTGAATTACAAACAACCTTCTGACTTGTTTGCACCAGATGTTTTCAATTTGCTCAAAGGCGAAAATCAACAAGATAAATGCGGAAATAAAGCACACACAATTTTTCCGTGGAAAACACCTCTAGCCCAACTGAGGTGTGAAAAACCACGACCTACCTCGTGTAGGATTTAACCACTTTCACTAACGGGCTTCACACGTTACAAATGTAACACACCTTGTTACAACTTGCAACCACGTAACCTTCTTTTCTAAGAAGGGTTACACCACGTCCAAATCTCACCAGATTGGACACGTCCAAAGTCCACACGACTGAGGACCACTCACTCACTTTTCTGATCCAAGATCAGGGTTACAAAACACCTTACGGGGGTGCTTCTGATTTAAGCAGATGTAAGGTACAATGAGGTCCTAGTATGCCAATATCTTGAAAGCTCAGCTTAAACACAACTTGTCTCGGTTTTTCTTTTCTCAAGAGTAGCTCGAAAAATTCTTCTCACTAGAAAAACCACTTTTGTAATTTTCCCCTTTTTTGCGTATGTTGTGTATGTTTCTCGGTTTTTTTTTTTTTTATGAATGGGAGTGAAATGTTGAGTTTTTAAACAAAAAATCCAACGGTCAAAAACAAGGAGAAGTGATAAAATCAGCTATGTTTAGCAAAGAGAGATTTTTGCTTAGCACAGAGAATACCAACGGCTAAAAGATCCAATGAGGATAGAGTTTTCTCAATATTGTAGGGATTTGATTTTTGGAAGATAAAAGTGTATCTTTTCCCTTTAAAAATAGCCGTGAGATACATGGGAAAGAATCTCAGCTTTGAATTTTGAATTAATCACTTCCCAAAGGATAAGAAAGAAATATTTTCGGTTTTGGTAAATATTTTCCAAAATCAGTTTTGCAAATCTCCCAAGGATTTTCATATCAAAAAGATTTTCTACAGCTTAAATTGCTGTCTTGGAATTTTATCAAAATATATTAGAGTTTTTGGCCAACCAAAATAAGTTTTCCAAAGTAACCGGGTTTGGCCGTTGCAGTTCAGAAACACCCTAGGTACCCTGTTTACAGGGTTGTTCAAACTTGGTGTTCTGAAGCAAATAGCGCAACTGATTCAAGAGTGGTTAGTTAGAGACTTTTCAAGATTGGCATATTAACAAGAGTCTAAAAAATAAAACCTAAATTACCCAAGACATCTTGTTGTAGATCCAGTCATCTTGTTCAAGATGAATACGCTGCCCCAACCACCTAGACCAACCTGTTTGCCAGGTTGTTCTTGTATCGCTTGAGTTCAGAAAGGCCTATTTGCTGGATTGTCCTTGAAACACCTAGCCTGTTTGCCAGGTTGTTCTTGTATTGCTTGAGTTCAGAAACTGATCTTAACACACAATCAACTCATCGAGGTGGTGTTCTTGACTTGAGCGTGAGTCGTCAAGGTATGAGACCTGTTCTTAAGACTTGTTCTCAACATTCGGCAAACAAGTTAAGATGCATATTGAAAATAACAGTGTATGCCTGTTTGGAGAACTTTGTTTGGAGCAACATTACTTAAGAGAATTTTACACTTGGGTTTGTTGTCATCAAAACTGAATATACTAATTCAACAATACTATTGTTATTAGGATAGTATTTATGATATGATAATATTGTGACATTGTACAACCTAATTCTTTCCTTATTTGGTTATCTCTTCAAGCTAGCTAAGGTTGTATATATTGTATTCATTATGATGATTAATGCAAGGCGTGAATACATCCTTTGCCTAAACACACGCACACCCATCTTTCTCGCCACCCTCGATTTGTTCATGAGGAGGAACACGTATGTCGGAAATGGAGAGTGTGGCATATAAGTGACAAATACAATGGTCATGCCGGCAGTGTTGACCAAGGGAAGTGCCTGGGTATCGATGGTTTGTTTCTCCAGTGACCGTCAGTAGCCATGTCCGATAGGGGAGGACGAGGGTGAAAGTGGGGGTCGGGGAGGGCGAGTGGGCAGACGAAACTGGGCCCAAAAAGAAAGAGAAAAACATATCAATGAAGCTTTAACTTAATAGTTAAATACATCATGGGATATGGAATTACTCCCATTACGAAAAGCCAACCGACAAGGGAAAAAAAAACTATTTAATTGAGTTAACGAAACTTCAAAAAGTTATTTTTACCAAACTTGGTCACATTAAGATCATTTTTCTTGGCTTTTGTTTTCACAGTTTCTTTCTCCTATCTAGAGCTGGCAAAAATCTATCCGACTCAATTATCTGAATTTGTCCAACCCCAAAAAAACCGGATGCGGTCACAAAATTTATGTCCGAATTTAAAATTCAGACAATCGATCATGTCCGAATTGAAATCCGGTCGGGTTCGGATTGTCCAGATTTTTGAACTATTTCGGTTCGGATAAATTCGGACAATCAAACAACTGGGTTCGGACATCGGACAACTACGTTTATGCGTAATTTTAGTCCAAATTCTTTATAAAATTTTATAAAAACAACTTCAGACAACCGGGTTCGGACACTAAAAAATCAGGTTCGGGTTCGGTCATACGAAAATTCGGTCCGAATGTTCTAAAATCATAACACAAATTCGGACATTCGGACAACTGGGTTTAAACATCGGACATTCGGGTCTGGGTCCGGGTCTGGCCTGGTGTCCGATTTATAATCCGGACAGGGTCTGGGTGTGAAGTTTTTGTCCAAATGTCCGATTTGTCCGGACCTGAATCAATCCGAACCCGAATTTTTACCAGCCCTACTTCTATCTATGAAGTACAAAACTGCAACTAAACTTAGGGTACTCAGCACGGCCTAGAAAATATGTTAACATAAATTAGATTTGACAAGTAGCTGGAATAGCTTAGTTGGTTAGAGCATGCAGCTGTTAACCACAAGATCGGATGTTAACCACAAGATCGGATGTTCAAGCCCTCCTTCTAGTGATTTGTAATCACTCAAATAATTCTATTTCTTTTCCCTCCTCAATATTCCTGTCATGCTATTTATTCTTTCCATTTATTTTATTTGGTGACCTGATTTGACGAAACATTTTGGTAGTGTGATTGTATTGAGGCTGCTACATAGGAATCTGATGTGTCTTCGCAAAATTTTATTTTGGTTTAGTGGAAATTAAAGGATAATTTGTTATCAAACTATAATTTGCATTATTAGTGCCCTGATTTTTTCCATATAAATTATATCATATCGCTAAGGGAGAGTTTGAAAGGAAACAATTTTGGCGAATAAGTTCAATTAAAGAAACATATATATTATAAGTGTTTTCATACAAAAGTCGTAAGTAGACCAGATAAAAAGTCTCGTAGTTGTGCAATCCTGGCAACTATAGGTTAATCTTTACGTAGGACAAAACTTAGTGTCAAAAACGAAAAAGGAAACCCCAAAAAATTGAACATTTACCGTAGCATATATACAGTGCGAATGTCAGAATGGCATGAAACATCTTACCTATTTGACTCCATAGAAGAATATAGACTAATGAGAATTGATATAGTATCAATTAGAACAACGCATGCAAATGTAGGGGTTAATATATTAAGGATACATATATAAATACTAGATCTTCACCTCGTGCAATGTATGAGGTTTTTCTAAGTTATAATTATTGAAAGTATTGTGAAATACTTGCATTAAAATATTCCCTTGCCTTTGAGAAAATAATCTCTTTACGAATACGTGTGTGATAATTTTTCCAATATTGAGCTTTTTCCCTTCAATTATTTAATTGAATGGAAGGAGATCAAGAGTTATATTAAACCAAAGTTTAACATTGAAACCAAATATACATTACCTCTCTACTTATATGTGTCAGGACTCCATCATTAACACTAACTTGTATGCATATACACTATTGTTATGCCCGTACCATTGGGGGCACTTGTGATACACTTCTTTAGTATTATACTTGTGTTAGATTATATAATTGATCATTTATCTATTTATCATTCTCATATTGCAGTTTTTTTCCAACAAATATTTTCACAGGATTTCATGTGAGGTATTTCATGGGACTTCTTATGGGGTCCAAATTGGGTAATTTTATAGGTCAAAAAGACATCACTATTCTGAAATATTTTAGTATTAAAATATCTTTACAACGTCTTGTAAGGTCAAGAAGCAAGAACAAAACCCTCTCATCTGAATTGATATGTTAAATAGCTTGCTTAATGAAAATGAACTGAATATTGCCGCAAAACTGGAGACACGGATGAAATGAATCTTGGTAAGAAATTTGTACCTAGATGAGAATAATTTAGCTCCTCAATTTGTATGTGTAATATCATTATTATACACTACTACCAATAGCATAACCTATAGTTGCTCTTGGTTATTTTTTTTTTAAATATCTTGTATAACTATTATATTATTTAAAAAACTCCAAACTTTTGTATATGTATAATATCTTAATAATACAACATAAATAATATATTTAAAAAAAGTCTTGTATCATAAGTATATGTATTTGAGTATCTGAACCAATATTTACAATTTAAAATAACCCGTTATTAATAATTTAATTTTTTTTAAAAATTGAGAACAATAAAAATGAACAAATATGAGATCGAGATTACAAAGTAATGCTGGAGATGATAAAAGCTAATAGCTGACCAATCAGACTTCAGTTGTTATATCGTCCATCCGGTTGTACAAATGCAATTGTACAACCCGGCCCACAAATTGCCCCCATGTACAAAACACAAAGAAAACCGCCAGATTTTGGCTTACCAAAATGCTCTATAAC
Source organism: Carnegiea gigantea (assembly GCA_029747015.1). Taxonomy (NCBI): domain Eukaryota; kingdom Viridiplantae; phylum Streptophyta; class Magnoliopsida; order Caryophyllales; family Cactaceae; genus Carnegiea; species Carnegiea gigantea. The sequence continues at coordinate 103,655 of JAKOGI010000220.1, forward strand.
TCACTAAAATGTGCTGCTGTGCATCCAGTTTCACTCACTAAAAATAATATATAGTTTACTAAAATATTTTAGTGAGCTGAGATACAATTTTAGTGAGCTAATATGTATTTTTAATGAACAGACATACCGAAACTAATGTATCTTATGTACCCAAGTTTCACTTAGTAAAAATACTATATAACTTATTAAATGTGCTATTGTACTAAAAAAGTGTTATTGTGAATCTGAAACTCACTAAACTAGTTATCTATTTTTTTTTTTTAGTGAGCTATAATATTTATTTACTGAGTTGGTATATCATACAACCGGTTATACAGAACCAATTGTACAATCAAATTTCAGCTCACTAATAATGTATAGCTCATTACAATATTTAGTGAGCTGAGATATAGTTTTAGTGAGCTAATACATACTTTTAGTGAGTAGATAGATCAAATCAATACATCTTATATATCCTAGGTTTCACTTAGTAAAAATACTATGTAACTTATTAAAATATGTTATTGTACTAAAAAAAAGTGTTATTGTATATCTGAAACTCACTAAACTATATTCTAGTTGTCTATAATTTTTTAGTGAATTATGGCATATATTTAGTGAGCTATGACATATATTTAGTGAGTTGGATTATATTTAATTAATTCACTACATTTCTATTATACTCACAAAATATAATACAAACACCCTTATGACATAGTAAAAAATGATTGAGCTGTAATATAACCCAAGAACTTCACAATATTATTTGCTGGCTATCTATACTATTATTTTTAGTGAGCTATGCTATTTATTTAGTGAGCTATGATAGATATTTGGTGAGTTATAAAATATATTTTGTGATCAATATGATTTAGCATGGAATACTAATCATTTATAATAAAAAATGAGTGAACAAACAATTTTAGTTAGCACATATACTTTTTTGTTCACATTCTAAGATATGATATATTCGTCTTTTAGTAAGTTATGACTTATATTTAGTGAGCTATGACATACTTTTAGTAAGTTAGACTATATTTGTATTATACTAACTAAATATATATAATACAAATGCGCTTATGTCATAATAAAAGATAATATAAATATTTCTTACTAATATTGCATTGCTCATTAAATATATTATATAGTTTACGAATGCGCCTTTACCTTTTGAAATACTAGTAGGATTACACAAAATTCTAATATAATAATCAATATCAATAGCCTCAGTAATAGAACGATTTAATGTAGATATGAAAAATGAAGTATCATCTGTAAAACAACATAATTTTTGTGGTGAGCTATAACGCATAATTGATGAGCACAATGTTCATTCTAGTGAGCCAAACGCTTGTATTAGTGAGCAGAAATGCTCTGTGGTGCAAGGCAACAGATTTTTTATAGTGAGCTATTGTTTTCCCTGTTATGCATAAGATTAATTATAGTGATTATATTTGGTGAGTAGAGAACTAATTTATGATTGCTAAATACAAGCTCAATACAAGTGAGCTAAATGTATTTCTTTAGTGAGCCAACGACTATATTTAGTGAGCACATAGCTCATGTTGGTGAGTTGTTGTTTCTCATATGTACATAGCAATAATAAAAATATCATTTGGAAAAACAACCATAACATTTGTGGTGAGCTATAATATAATATCGGTGAGCACACAGGTTAATCCTAATGGGCCAAACGTTTCTTTTAGTGAGCAAAAACTGTTCTGCAGCACAGGGTAACATATTTTTTATAATGAGCTAAATGTATACCTTTAGTGAGTAGATAACTCATAACGGTGAGCTATCGTTTCTCATATATCGTAAACCAAAATTTACATAATGCAATCCAATTCAAAGATCTCGAAATTAACTCATTAAAACGCAAAACTAATGAACACAACTTCCAATCCCGAAAACAAAAACAGAGATCGAAAAAGCACTATTAAACTTGACGAACAATTCCCGTTTTATGAAGATTCAACATCAATAGCGATGTTAAGATCAGACCCAGCCATTCAATAATTGCTGAACATTGCAGCAATCGAAGCAGCGAAGAGCAATCGAAGCAGCGAAGAGTAGTCGAACAATTGAGAGAATGAAAACTGCGATTTTAAAAAATTGAGGAGAATGAATTTTTCTTTTTTAAAAAAAAGCCTAGGTCTCGACAGTTGGATGACTCAAAATCGCTGTTGGTGGGCCCGGGTGGACAATTGAGTTGTCCACCCGGTTGCACGTAATAATTTACGATCAGATTTTAATATTCGATAAGATTGGATTATACCTGGAATGCCATATTCTTATTAATATAAATAATGTGAGTATCATGCATCTTAACATATTTTATATATATATATATATATATATATATATATATATATATATATATATATATATAAAAGGGTACATCAATAATGGCATACATAACTTGCGGCATTATGCAAAAGTATACTACAAATTTGTGAGTGTACAAAATGATCGAAATAGATGGTCGAATGAGAGTGAAATTTAAAGGTAGTTTATGCTATAGTACGCTAGGCATTTTTTTTAATAAAGGAAATACCTCCACCATACTTGCTAAAATTTAATCCTTTCTAATTCATTTGAAACTTTTTAACTAAAAGTGAATTAAAAGGAGTTGTCAACGAATTCATTTTTATAATGAAGGAAATGCTTATATTTTTCAAATTTATAAAATAGGTTTGATGATGGGCAAGGGCGTGAGCCATCTTTGCTAAAAATCCAAGCTAGAATTTCCATGCCAATGTTAAGTTACTTAGGTGGAGAGGCTCGAAGATGGGCCAATTTAAATATAGAGAAATGAGAATGAGGAACATCTGTGTTGGAAATGGATAGCATGGCTGGCAGATTGGCGGCAACTATGGTGGTCATGTACATGTCGGTAGTTTTGACCAAGGGGCTTCTTCGGCATCGACGGTATGTTTCCCCGATGATCCTCAATGGCTATGTCGGACAGGGGACGATTTGGGTAGGGTTGGGGGAGGGGGAAGACGACGGGGTTGAGGGGTATATTAGATCTGAGCCCTTAGATTATGATCTAAAAGTCGAGAATGCTTCTTCATATTTAAGGCGGATGGGAGGAAATAATGGATGATGTGTACCTAAACATTATCTTTGATATGACATGTAATGCATGATATTAAAACTTCTCACATCTTATTTAAACCCCTACTTCTCATTTGATACGTCATGATTTCCATGACCTAGCAAACTATCAAAATTTTTGATTTCCGTCAAAATTTTTGATGGATCAACTTTCCATCCAAATAGTCCGTGAAAAATTGCATCGAGATCCGCATGACCTGCCACACCATCAAATCAGTGCTTTTCCGTCAAAATTTTTGACAGACCAACTTTCAGTCAAAATATCCGTCAAAATTCTAGTGCAATTTTGTAGTATGTATGTTTCTTGAATTGCACTTATTCACCGAAATTGTTTCTTTCAAACTCTCCCTTAGCATTTACTTTACATTTCTTTCATGAGAACAAAGTGCATGCCTACTTCCAATTCTATTAGCGAGAGGACAAAATTTATACAGAACAAATCGTAGCACTAATCATATGAAACATAGCTCGACAACTAATTATCCTTTGATTTTCCACTGAAACAAAATACGATTCCACACTTTTTATGTAATTTTTTTGGCAATCCTCTAAACGACTTCGCGTTCCTACTCACTAGCCTCAATACAATCACAGCTGCCAAAATGCTTCGTCAAATCAAGTCATCAAATAAAATAAATGGAAAAAATAAAAAGCATGACAGGATTATTAAGAAAGGAAAAGAAATAAAACTATAAAAGTATTTGAATGGTTACAAACACTAGGAGAGCTTGAACATCCGATCTTGTGGTTAACAACTACACTCCTAACCAATTGAGCTATTCCAACTACTTGTTGATTTTTGTTTATATTAACATATTTCTTGGCGGGGCGGAGTATACCCTCGGTTTATTTGCAGTTTTGTACTCCATAGATAGAAGAATTAGGAGCACATTTGTACAATTGTACAGAGTATGTGGGTTCGAATCCCACAAGGATTTATGAACTGTGATCCAAAATTTGACACAAGGTTCCATTTCCATCAACTATATAGAATACATATTAGCTCCATTACCTAGTTTGTAGATTCTAGTGGGGTGGTTGAAAAAATCAATGAAGTGTTGAACATGTTCTTTCCAATGTTGCCCTACCATTTTGGTGCTTAATCCTGCCCCATAAATGGACTTGCTTTGGTACAAAATTTTATTTTAAGAACCTGTCATTAGGAACACATGTTCTCCCAAACGTATGAATTTTGGTGAGCAATGTTCATTTGGTCAATGGAAGTCCCATTGGATCAATAAAAATAGCCTATGTGGTGGTTGAACCCATATTTTTGTGCACCATGACACATTGCTCTACCTTTAAGCTATAGACTAACAACAATCGAAATCGATATTTCACATATTTGGCTCACTTCCTGGATTAAAGGTAAAGCAAAATGGCATATATCAAACTTACCCATGTCCCATGTTTAGAACAAACCAACCAAAACAACATGAAGGCCTTTGAGGTCTAAGAGAAATCTTTTGCATTAATTGACCAATATGTGAAGTGATAAATTGAACCACGTAAAGGCCTTTGAGCAAAACCAAATGCTAGACCATTTATGTAATTGCACAAAAGATGCAGGTTTAATTCCTACGTTTGTAGAGAGTGGTGGAGGATGATGCAAAGATGGTGAGATGCAAACTTGGGGTATCGACATTTAAGGAAGATTTAGGCATGGATTCTCCAGTGGACTTTGCCGATTTTCGGCGGCGCACCAGCGCCTGTGTGGGACGAGGGAAGGAGACGGGTGGTCGTGTGTTTGTTGTAGAGGAGAAGGAGAGAGTGAGAGAGAGAGAGAGGGGCAGGAAATGACGCAGACCCTGCATACCGCACAGGTGTTCGTTTCCGACGACTACTGTGATTGTCCAGCAGGGAGGAAGAGAGATAGACAGAAAAGATACACTAATGCAAAAAAAAAAAAAAAAACAAAAAATACTATCACATATTGAGAGCGCGTTTACTACACGACTTCAGGGTGTGTACCATGCTAGATACATACGTTTGTATCTAAGAATTTTCCAAAGAGAGAGAGAGGAGCAGATCTAAAATGTTACGAGATTTTCAAAACCCTCCACACCCCAATCTAATTTCATTTTCTTGATCAAGATTGGATGGTCACAATTTGAAATGCTTATGTCTTAATGGGTGCTTACCTAAAGGAAGGTGTTTACTTGAACTCTCCCTCACACACACATGTGTGCGTGTGTGTAAGTATATATTTATATATGTGTGTGCATGTGTGTGTGTATATAAACATGTGTTTGTGTCTATGTGTGTGAGCACGCGCCTCTGTACACACATACATATATATATATATATATATGTATATAGGAATTAAAAAACATACATTCTTTTAATTATTAGATTTCACTAATTGGTGGTATATGTACATAATGATACTTTTTCATTAATTATTGTATTTATCTCCGTTAGTGGACCACACTAAAACTAATACCATGCTTCATGCATTTTGGTGTACCAACTAAAAAGAAAGAAAAAAAAAACATGCGTTGAACTGCACTTAAATAGAATAGGTACTAACACATTTATTTTTGTGCCCAAAAAAAAAGTCCATAAGCATGCATTGAACTACACTTAAAATACTTCAAACAAGGGGGGAAAAAAAGAAATACCCATAACCTAGAATGATGATAACATTCATATATTTTGGTGTAACAAACAGAATATATAAAAAATAAAAAACTCTTATAAGCACACATTGAACTATGCTTGTATTGTTAATAAAAGGTTCATACACTAAAAAAAGAAAAAAAATTGACCAATCTCATTACGCCACTTATCACACAAATAACCAATGTACTTGATTTTTATACGTTAGATTAGATTAGATCACGTCAAGGAGACTAAATGCAACTCTTGATGAGCTGGCTGTCCGAAAGAACACCAATACCTACGTACAAATGTACAATAGCTAGTCATTCTTCTAAATCCTTAATTTGTACTAACAGTGTTCAATAATTGTATATATATCCAGTGACTAGTATAACTGGATCTCAATCAAAGCATTCAATAATTGTGTGTGTATGAAGGTGAAGCTAGCCATCAAGGATGGCTAGTGTGAAAGATCTTACCTTATACAGAAACGGTAGGTTTGAATTTCATTGAAGGCATGTAAATCATCACTACATGGATTTTTTTTCTTTCCCTGTTAAAGACAGACATAGTCTCGAAACTGTAAGCTATGATGTTGATTTATTTTGTACGGGTGCAAAGTCGGTGAAAATAAGGGGAATTTTGAAGATCAAAAAATAAAAAAAATTATGTCTACCAAACTACCGCTTGTGAAGGAGGCTCATAATTATGCTAAATTGTGTTCTTCCTTCTCTTCTCCCACTGCCAATGTTTTCGTCTACCAGGATATTTGGATAATATGTGAGGTCCAAGATGAGTCCTTATGCTCTGTTTGGATTTTATGGAAGGCAAGAAAATTTGAAATGAAAGAATTGAAGGCAAGGAAAAGGGAAGGAAAAGAAGGTAATTGGACTTCCCTTTACTGAAATTTAGAGAGGATAATAAAAGAGGGAGGGAGGTAAAACAAGTTAAACTGTTAACGTATTCTTCTTCTGGTTCCTTTCTACCCTAATTTTGATTTTCCGATGTAGAAAGAAAACTCCTTATTTTCGCTCTTCTCCTCTATACCTTCAATCCAAATAAAATACAATGTTTCTTTGTAGAATCCCCAGCGTCAAGGCACAAATTGAGAGTTAAAATTAGAAGTCTTACTAACAAATTAAATCACAAACCTAAGACAATGCGACACCCAAATAGTGACACCCTAGTCCTAAGTCTGCATAGTCTTGGGATCGAATCCCTAATGCTAAAGCAGAAACGTCCCATAAAATAAAAGCATTATGTAAAATCCACGAACGTAACATATAAAATGTTGGGGGAGTGACACCAAACCCCCAGCTTGAGCACGGAGGCGACACTTCTACTATCCATGACACTTGGACAAGACACACACCCTTCCCACAAACTTGCCCAATTCTCTCTCTCTCTCTCTCTCTGTCTCTCTCTCTCTCTTCGGTGTCCGGGTGTCAAGGTGTGTTGCTGTTCACATTCATTTAGAGGTTCTATAACTTTTAGTTTGCCGCATTTTTTCACGGCTTGAATTTGCACAGAAATTCTACAATTTTTAGCAGATTTGTTTTTATTGAAATTTCAGTACAGTTTTTTTGTTTTTTTTCTTTTCCATCTTCCATCCCAGACTTACCTGGTGCTTTTTTTTTTTTTTTAAGTTTTAATTTCAATTCATGTTGTGCATGAAGGAGAAACGACCGTTGAAGGATCACCTCTTAAAGTACTTGGCCGAGGAAAGATGGTTACCCCTAGGGTTGGACATGCAGCGTCGGCAGGTCCGAGCGTGGTGAAGGAGATAATATATGGGATAGCCCTTGGCCTCGCAGGAGGGCTGCTGTGGAAGATGCACCACTGGAACAACCAAAGGAGGACCAAGGAGTTCTACGAGATGCTCGAGAAGGGCCAGATTAGCACTGTCGTTGACGATCCCGAGTAGATTCGGCCTACTTGGAGCAAGGCTCTGATTTCGTTCGTGTTCCTTCTGTGCACTTTGGACAAGAAGATTCAGATAGAGACAGTCTTATCCTTATAAATATTCTTATTATCAACCTTTTTTTCTGAACAAATCTCAACAAATATCCCCAGGCTGATAAACTATATATTCAAGTTAGTTGCGAACCAAGTCTCGATTATGTTTCCATTACCATTTTCAGTACCAGTCGTTTTCTGTTTGTCATACATATGGTGGTCAGCTAGATCGTACGTCCGATCGTGCTCCTTTTTAAACGCGCCAAAGCTTATGCCTGAATTGTACAATTGTGATGGCTACATGGGCTAGCAAGAGAACAAGAGCATCATTTGTAAGGACACAAATCCAACCACAAAATATAATAGGAACTCCACGCAGCACCCCACAATTTGAAAATGTGAATAACACATCAGTTTACTAACATCCTGTAGAAGCACACTTGAATAGATATCGCCAATAAAACTACTGAGAGCATTAACGACGAGGTCCCTGTCAACGACAGTAGGTATGGTTATTCATTCAACCACAAGTTCTCAGGCCATTTTGGATAGCTTAGTGATGATACAATGATTAGTTTCGACCAGTAAAACCAAAGTTCGGTTCTTCCTAGCTGTGTAGCTTAGTGGTACAATGACTAGTTTCCAATAGAAAAATCAAAGTTCGATTCTTCCCAGCCGTGTCTCTGTGTACGAGATTATCCATCGCCCCAAAAAAAAAAAAAAAAAAAAAGGTTTAGAGCACAGGCCACTATTTATTTGGCCATTTATTTGATTACAAATCCCCGTGGTGGTTACTTCTTTGCAGCATTCACCTACCAAATTACATTTCCTTCTCGACTGCCGTGGGAGTACCAGAAAAAACTGTGTAGTGACTTCACTTCCACTGTATTTCCCTGTGGAAAGTTAACTCTGATACATTTACCGTTGATTTGCCATCGTAGGACACGAGATCATAGGGAGAGTCCTCTGAGAACTCTGTCGGCATGGTATTCCAATGCAAACTTGGCTTCCAGTCCGCTTCTTTGAGCACCTTGAGTATTTCTGCCACTAGTATCTTGCTTCCCTCCGTGGATAAATGAATGCCATCTCTGGTTTGAAAAAAAAAATAAAATTGGTAATCTAAGTTCGACCATTGTAAGTGTTTTGGCTAACCAAAAAACTTGATATTGATTTCTTCAACACCAAAATAGTAGTTAGCAACAATGTATTCCCAACTTTGATTTTAATACTCTATTTCATAAAAAGATTTCCCCACGTCATAATGAAAATTATCAAGAGATCAACATCCTTTAGCGCAACCTGTGGGAGGATGGCAGCAGAGCTGAGCCTCTAGCCTTGCTCTTGTACCTCACGCCAATTTGGAAGTTATAAAATCTACTTTCCAAAGGTAAAAAGGGGAGAACAATATCATTGACTTTTGCGAGACAAAAAATGAATATAGCCTTTCCCTTTTTTAAAGGGAATTCTTAAAAAGAGTAGTGTAATAAATTTTCAACACTAATTTACATCGCACAATTGGGGGGTGTATTCACACTTTTCATGTGTATACATTTTTTCCACGTATATTTGTCAGATAGACAACTTTTAATTAGTGTTTACATGGCATGTGAAAATATGTAGTCCTATGGATATGATCCACGTTTTGAATTTTCAGACGAGGGATTTTTTTAAAAGCTTTTCTTTCCCAATCAGAGCTTATTCTTTCGGATAAAACTAAATCACGATGAGCAGATGCGTCAATAATTTAAGAACTACCGATGCACGTCAGCAAGTGAAAGTCAACAAAACAATGTATCATAAGCAATAATAAAGGAAACACGAGATCAATAGGACTTACGTAAAACAAGTGCTTAGCCAGTCATCCTTTTTCTGAATAGCAGTCCAAAGATCAATAACTTTGATATCCATTTCTCTACCTAGCTCTATCAGAGCTTCGGAATATCTCCCACATCGTTCATTTGTACGTAGCCTAGAAATGAAGCCCCTGGTTCAGCAGAAATCCCTATTAAAGATTGGCACCCCTTGTATCTGAAAATATTGATAGTGGAAAGAAAAGATATCACAAGCTTACAGCTGGCTTTCGTGAATCTGGGCCTCATTAACAGGAGGAGCACTAAGGAAGATTATCCGTGTCGCATCTGAAAGAGCCTACTTTTTCAAGGTTTGGGTTAGACTTAAATGTAAAGCTAGGTACAGATAAAACAAACACAAAGATTCAGCGCACAACCATACGTGACGACTGCTCGACAAACAGAGATTTGATATAGGCTTGCCATTTTGCTTTAGATCATGATTACCATGTGGTGTTTATGCTGATTGTTCATGCGGATCAGTTAATCGGATTGAATTCCTCATTTCAGGGCGTCTTATCACGCATGAACTTTTAAAAGAACCTCATCACAACGATTACATCAACAGGTTCAAGTGTTCAACGCTATACAAAATCAAGGAAAGGAACATCTCCTTCATAGATTTAGCCTCAGTTTTACAAGGCGCAAGGAGCACTGAAGCGCACAGGGTCTCAAAGCACAAGGCATAAGACCTGAGGCACACTTCTAAACAAAAATTTTTTAAAGTCTTTCACATTTTCAAAGTACATTTTGCAGAAACAAGTTAGACAAATATATTAAAAAAGTGACTAGATATCACTATAACTACAGATACTGCAAAGAATCTTAAGATGTGTTATCTTAATATCGTAGTTCCCCAATGCACACACTTACTATACAAGCATAGCTCACTTTTTAACTTTCAAAGAAGGAAAAGAAGGAAAAAAGTCAAGGCAAGGCTCCGAAAAAGAAGAAAAGGGGGGAAGATATAGCCTTGTATCCTTAAGGCACACCTTATCCCCTCCAATGCGCTGACCTGGTAGCCTCACGCCGAGGTACACCTAGGCGTGTCTCAAGCGGGCTTTTTTAAACAAAGGATTTAGCAACTTCTTTCGTCCCAATTTTATAGAAGATAAAATAAACAGAGGTCTAACTTGACCAACAAAAATAGTACCTTGAGATGGGTGCCAATCTTTCTCATGTTCTCAATGTATTCTGGTAGAGGCACGTGAGGACTAAGGCCTGAAGGATGAGGTCCCACTGAATCATTACCTCCGAAATACACAATTACCAAAGAAGGCTGAGCAGGAGCATCCTAAGATCAGAAAGGTTCAGAAACATGATCAACATCAACAGCAGAAAGGATTATAATTCTATTACACACAAAAACAAAAGCTTATTTTCAGCAAAGTTCTAGAAATCGACAATCCATATATGGTGTTTCCCATTGGTTAAGAACTTCTCAATAAGCTAATTTGCAAGAACATATGACCTTATTTCTTCGTCATTCTTTTCTACATTTCTCTGTGTTTTTTTGGGGGGGGTTCCAAACTCATCCATCTCTACCTCTTTTTTCCTAAGTTTTATTTTCCAACCTCAGCCACATTCAACCAGCTCAGATAATCTACCAACTATGCTTTTAAATTCTAAGGTATAGCCATGACTAAGAAAGCATAGGCTGCTACACCATCCACAAACAACCCCCCCCCCCAAAAAAAAGAACAAAAGAGGCGGCACGGCAAGCAGAGAAAATGACGACGGAAACAGATGTTATCAGGCAGAGATTAGAAAGGCACAGAATCTCTACTTATATGGCAAGTGATGTAGGAAGCTTTAAGAGCAATCTCTGCAAGGGAAATAATTGATATAGGACGCTCTAAGAGTAATTGCCACACCAAGAACATTCACACAGGAACTTTTATTTAAATTCAATATCAATTCTTATTCATAATCTACCTTCTTCAATTACATAAGGGGTTTATATAACCAAAAGGTTAACTAGTATCAGAAAATTTAAATAATAAGATATAAACCAGAAAAGGATAAAAAATATATAACCTAATATTATCCTAATAGACTAGGAAACAACACCACCACCACCTCCCAGTGTGGGTCCCGCTTTTACGGGACTAATAGAATAGGAAACTAAATATTAATAAAATATCACTAAATATCCATATTTTGGTTATCCTAAAATATGCTTAAAAATAACCTACAAAAATAATTAAAAAAATTACAAAGGATCTCCAATACCAAAATATTCTAATTTCCTAAATCTTTGTACCCATTTTTACTCTTATCCTACATCATTCTCTCTCGGTTGGAAAAAACTCGTCCTCGAGTTTTGAAATGCAGCCGAATTGAAGATGAAGTCGTCAAATTGATTTGACTTCAATATAAATTTGTTGAATCTCACTTCACAGAATATTCTCTAATAATAGTAACCATGTAAACACCGAATGACATTCAATCTTCCCAAAAAAAGCCATGTGGAATGCAAAAATCAACATGCGCAAAAACTCCCTGAGCCACTCTAATCTCTCCTAGTAATCGGCCCAAATCCGTCCCTAGTTGCACATCCTCTTCATTTGCTTGGACATCATCTTTATTAGCCTCCCTTAGAAAAAAGCTTCATCAGTAAGATCTAGAGTGGATGATTCCTTTTTAAGTCTCATCCACATAAGATTGAGAGCCAACCCAAGGAAAACGACAATTTTCATTATCGGGCAACACATTGCATGAAATATTGGTGTCTAAGACTTAGTTGGGTTTTGTCAGCTCGGCTTCTTCTTTGCTAGACTCATTTTCGAAGATTTTCTCCTTATCGTCCTCAATGAACGCTCGCGTATAGTTTGCATCAAAGTAGGCGAGATGTTCCTTATCCAAATAACAAATCAGCAGTCTTGTGGAACACCTTGAAGATGGAACTCCATAATCATTAGTGGGAATTATCCAGGGTATCAAAGGAGCTTTAGGAGATCCGTAATCCAACATATACCAAAGGATGTAAGGCTTACATCCACATATGACCTCACTGGCAAAGTAAAGATTTAACTCACAACAACCTTCATAAATTTGACGACCGTGAAGCTTGTAAAAGGCATTAACAACATCCCCATGTGATGTCGTATGTCCTAAAGAGTTCTACAGCAATGTGTATTCTAGGAAGAATAGGAGATTTCGTAATCTAGGAATTCTCTTTTAGGATAAAAGTTTTTTTATTTTCTTAGATTATTTTTAGTTATCGTAATGTTATCGTAATCTTTGAATTTATTTTTATATTCCTCTTTTTAGTTATATTAATTCCTATATAAACCCACGTTATGCATTGGGGAAAGACACACTTGAATAAATTGAGTTATTGAGTTTTTCGAAAGTTCTTGTGTGATTTGTCTAGGTGTGAGAATTGCTCTTAGTACGTCCTACATCAAATTGGTATCAGAGCTTTTGATCCCGACCGCTGCAAAACCCTTTCTCATTTTCTGTTTGAGCTTCCCTTTGATTTCCCTTTCCCTTTTTTTCCCCTTACGTTCAAAAAAAAAGAGAAAAACAAAAAGAAGAAGAAACCCTAACCTCTGCCGCTAGCCTCCCAGTTCGCCACCAAATAGTGGCTGGCCTCCACCATCGACCATCCCCCGTACACTACCACCGGCCAACCACCACCAACCTCCACTACCGCCGGCCGCCTATCGCCGGAACCCTAATCCCCGAAACCGAAACTCCAAATGCGCACACTGCTCCTTCGAACCACCACCAAAACAGCCAACCGCCACCAACGCCGACCACCACCCAATCGTCGTTCCTCTTAGTCGACCACCACCACACACCCACTGACCCCAGCCGCTAGTCGGAAACCTAGAAGCCCCAAATTCGAGCCCTGATTGACGAAAACCCTGACTCCCCGAAACCCTAGACCCCAAATTCGCATCCAATCCCTCACATTCATTCCAAATCGACTTCACTACTGCATTACCCACTAAATTTCGCCCCTCAAGCCCGATTTAATTGAAGAAAATCATACCCCTTCCAGAGTCGATCCATTCTTCCAGGCGACACCATCTACCGCCAAGCGCCAAGATCGAAACCCCCCGCAAGCAACCTCTGGGTACCGGCCGCAGGTCCTTTTTGCCGGAAAGTGCTTTTGCAAGTCCTGGTCTTAATTTCTTCTTCTCTGGCTGATCGTATGTGTTCCTGTCTGCTGCTGTTGGCGTCAAAGCCCATTATTATTGCCTAGAGGTGTTCAAATCCACTTGCTCGACCACTAATCTCCACCAGCGCTTGATCCGGTTTTGCTGTTCTAGAAGGTACGGAGCCCAAACCATTACTCGAAAGTCGATAAGAGGTACGGGGAATCTCGATTTACTTTGATAAGAGTTGATTCTCTATAAGCGAACTTAGCCTAATTCCTAATTGTTTGGAGTTTGAGTAGTTGCTTAGATCCTAAATTTTATCCCCGTGCTCTTGACTTTTGCTTGGTTTGAGTCCTTTCAATAATCCATATCAAAATTTTGTGATCTATGGTGTGTGTAGTGGCTATTTATTGTTGTCGTTACTATTGCAACTTGCTTAAATCTCAGCACTTACATCTTGCATTCATAGTTGCATCCACCATGACATCCTCACCTGAACCACCTTACCAATCTCAGATTGACACCCTATCTACAAGGCTTGACCGTCAAGATGCTATGTTTGACCAGCTCAAGGCCAAGATTAACAAACTTACTCGAGCGTTTGAGAAGTTACCCATACTTGACCAACCTCAAACCCCACCCCAATTTTCCCCTGAACTACTTATGGAGGGAAATGATCGTTGTCAGTGAGTCGTTTATAAGTCAAGTCGAGCCAATGAGCTTGAGGAGAAAGAACCAAAACCTGCGACTCCATCCAACCCTCGGGTGCAAGGGGAGGGGAGTAACTTGAGGCATGACCAAGGAAACGATAGGAACCGTCAGTTCGACAACCCTAGAGATGACAGGAGGATGGGTAACCATAGGAAGCCTAGGCATGCAGACCTAGAAGCTGATCGTATGAGTGTCCACGAGAGTTACTCCGATATTACTCGAAAGGTGAAAGTCGATGTACCCTCTTTTGATGGAAAGATAGATGCTACCACTTTTTCTGACTGGACAGCTGCTATGGAGGATTATTTTGACTGGTATGAGATGTCCAATATTGAGCGGATTCGATTTGCTAAGATGAAACTCATAGGACCTGTTAGAAAGTTTTTGGCAAACTATCACGAGTCGCCTTGAGCGAACGCGTCAACCTCCTATCATTTAATGGGAAGTCATAAAGGATAGGTTGAAAGAAAAGTACCTCCCTTCTTTCCATAAGGCACACCTTGTCGACCAGATGCTAGACCTTAGACAGTCCACCTCTAGTGTGTCCAATTACATCAATAGTTTTACGGAATTGACTCAGCGTTGTGACCTTCTAGAGGATTTTTCCATTACTATAGCCCGCTTCATTCGGGGCTTACGGACTGGCCTTAAGCGGGAGGTAACCTTTTCTGCGCCTTATACTCTCGATGAGGCTTACCACAAAGCTTGAGAGGTCGAAAAACTTGATAGGCTTTACCCCGTGCGACGTGCTGCTCCTTCCTCTAGGATCCCTGTCCAATCTATTCCTAAGATGAATGAGTTTTCTATGAGTGCTTCAACTTCTAAGGGTCATAACCCTCAAATTCAACCTAGAGTTGCCCCGCAGGGAGCACCCTCTGGTACATCTCGTAACCCAGTCCAATGTTTTGGGTGTCGTGGGAGAGGTCATTATGCTTCCGAGTGCCCTCACCGTACCCTAGACCTAGAGCATGAGTCATTTGACCACCTGAACTTGAGGAAGAGGTTGTGGTACCTGAGGAAGACTTTGAAGATCTTGTTGATGTTGAGAATAACCTTCTTCATTATGCACATCTTGCAGTTGCGAGATGCCTTTTAGCCAACCTAGTCATGAACGATGATTGGAAACACACCACCTTCTATACTCTTGTGCAGTGTAGGGAAACTCTTATGAAAATGGTTATAGATGGTGGCAGTACCATGAATGTCGTTGCCGAGGCCGCTATAAAGCGTTGTCATCTTAAGGTAGAACCTCACCTCTACCCTTTCAAAGTAGCCCGTGTCAACAAGACCCGCCTCACAGTTACCCATAGATGTAAGATTCCGATCTAGATTAGTGGTTACATGGACAATATTTTATGTGATGTCCTCCCGATGGATGTCGCTCACATCCTCCTAGGTCGTCCTTGGCTTTATGATCGAAATATCTCGCATAACGGAGGGAAAACACTTATACCTTTAGGTACATGAATAAGAACATCACTCTTAACCCATGTCGGGTCCCAACCCTTCCCCAACCTTGTCCTCTCCTAACAATGTGTCTACTCCTCCTAGGGGAACCATTTCCCTCCTTCACCATAGACCTTTTGAAAGATTGGGAAACTCTAACAAGTTCTTCCTAACAATCTTAGCCAGGGAGCTAGCTTCCGACTCCATTGCCTTCCCTAACGTCCCTTCGAGTAACCTGCATCTTCGGGACCTCTCAGTTGAGATTGATGACCTACTTAAAGCATTTGCTGATGTTGTCCCCGAGGAACTTCCTAGTGAGCTCCCTTCCCCTTGTGACATGCAACATGCTATTGACTTGGTTCCTAGTTCCTAACTCCCTAACCTTCCTCATTATAGGTTGAATCCTACCGAGCAAGCAGAATTGAATAGGCAGGTTCAGGAACTATTGTATAAGGGGTTCGTCCGTCACAGCATGAGTCCTTGTGCGGTCCCTGCCCTCCTTACCCCTAAGGACGGATCGTGGAGGATGTGTCGACAGTAGAGCCATCAATAAGATTAGAGCCAAGTATAGGTTTTCCATCCCGAGGTTAGAGGACATGCTTGATTGTCTTGCGGAGGCTTGCTGGTTCTCTAAGATAGACTTGCATAGGGTTATCACCAGCTCCGAATTAGACCAGGAGACGAATGAAAGACTGCCTTTAAGACCTAAGATGGCTTATTTGAGTGGATGGTTATGCCTTTTAGGCTATCCAATGCTCCCAGTACTTTTATGAGACTCATGACTCATGTCCTTCAGTCATTTATGGGAAAATTTCTGGTTGTCTATTTTGATGACATCTTGGTATATAGCAAGTCTAGAACTGACCATATTGATCATCTCAAGCAACACCTGTGCGCACTTAGAGAAGCCAAGCTCTTTGCTAATCTAAAGAAGTGCATCTTCCTTCAAACCCAAGTCCTCTTTTTAGGATCCATTGTGTCCGCTCAAGGTATCTCTGCAGACCCGACAAAGTTAGAGCCATTAGAGAATGGCCTGAACCTAAAACCCTTACTGAGGCTAGGAGTTTTCATGGCCTTGCTTCCATCTACAGGAGGTTCATCAAACACTTCAGCTCTATCATTACACCTATTACAGATTGCTTGAAGAAAGGCCCATTTCAGTGGACTCCTAAAGCGACATCTGCCTTTAAGAAGATTAAGGAGATGATGTCATCTGCTCCAGTTCTTAGGCATCCTGACTTTAGTAAGGTTTTTGAGGTTGCTTGCGATGCCTCTGGATATGGCATTGGTGTAGTGTTAAGTCAAGAGGGACATCCCACAGCATTCTTTAGTGAAAAGCTTAGCGAATCTAAGCGGATCAAGTATACCACCCATGAAAAAGAGTTGTACGCTCTGCTTCAGTTCCTTCATCATTGGCAATATTACCTTCTCCCGCATGAATTTGTTGTATATTCGGATCATGAGGCCCTTAAGCACTGGAATTCTCAGTCTATTATCAATCCTAAGCATGCTTGGTGGATTGAGTATATTAGTGAATACTCCTTTGTCCTTAAGCACAAATCTAGTGTTGAGAACAAGGTGGCTGATACCTTTAGTCGAATTGGTTACCTCTTATAGACAATGCGGGTTGATGTTCTCGGTTTTGACAAGCTCAAAGGCACTTCCACCTCTTGTCCTGACTTTTCACTCATTTCCTCGGACCTTTCGGCGGGAAATCGCAACCATCACATTGACTTTGTTATTCATGACGGTTTCCTGTTTCAAGGGTCCAAGTTATGCATTCGTAAGACGCCATTTCGGGACTTCTTAGTTTGGAAGATACATGCCAGGGAACTAGCTAGCCACCCGGGTAAAGATAGGACCGTTGTTTTGGTTACATATCGCTTCTATTGGCCCTCTCTCAAAAGAGATGTACATCGCATTGTGTCTCAGTGCTGCACCTGTCAGTTAGCTAAGACTAAGAGGCACAATCAAGTCCTCTTCCTATCCCACATGCTCCGTGGAAGGACATTAGCATCGACTTTGTACTAGGTCTGCCTAGAACATCCCGTGGTCTTGATTCAATCTTAGTTGTGGTTGATAGGTTTTCTATAATGGCCCACTTTATTGCCTGTAGCAAGATAGATGATGACGCTTCGCATGTTGCTAAGTTAGTCTTCTGAGAGGTTGTTAGGTTGCATGGTCTTCCCACTTCCATAGTGTCTGATAGGGATGTCAAATTTATGAGCTATTTCTGTAAGACCTTATGGAAACTGTGTGATACTACTCTCAAATTTTCTGCAGCCTTTCACCCTCAAACGGATGAGCAAACTGAGGTTGTTAACCGCAGTCTGGGGGAGTTATTTAGATGCGTTGTGGGCGAGAAACTAGGCACTTGGGATCTGACTTTACCCCTGGTTGAGTTTGCACATAACAATGCGATCAATAGGACCATCGATAAGAGCCCCTTTGAGATTGTCAATGGTTACTCTCCTCGTACCCCTGCTGACCTCATTCCCCTCCCACCTGATGCCCGCGTGTCGCATCCTGCATCCACATTTGCACAGCATATTCATGACTTGCATGCTGAGATTCGACAAAAGATTGCTTTAAGCAACGACAGCTATAAGCATTCAGCTGATATGCATCGCAGAGCTGCGAATTTTGAGGTGGATGATTTTGTTATGGTTGGGATTCGACCTGAACAATTACCCAGAAACTTCCTCAAAAAGCTTCACACTTGTGCCATGGGACCTTACCAGATCATTCAGAAGTTGGGATCTAATGCATATGTACTTGACCTCCCTGACAGTTTAGGTATTAGTCCTATTTTCAATGTGGACGATCTCACTTTTCATCGAGGTACTTTCAAGCTCCTTGTCTTCCTTTTGGGGTTTCTGCAGGTACTTAGGTCCCTAGACTCCCACCTTACCATAGTCGCAAACCGACATCAAGGCGGTGTTGGATGATGAGTTCGTGTCCTCTTCTCGTGGTAGGTTCTGACGCTTCCTGGTGCAATGGTCAGGACGGCCCCAGTCATATGCTACCTAGATTACTGAAGATGAGTTTCATGATATAAATCCGACTCTTTTCGAGTGGTACCTCTAAGACAACTCGTCCACATCGAGTTCTTCTCCGATGGAGGAGAATGATGTATCTCCTAAAGAATTCTATGGCAATGTGTATTCTAGGAAGAACAAGAGAGTTGGTAATCTAGGAATTCTCTTTTAGGATAAAATCTTTTTATTTTCTTAGATTATTTGTAATTATCGTAATCCTATCGTAATCTTTGGATTTATTTTTATATTTCTTTTTTTAGTTGTATTGATTCCTATGTAAACCCCCTCGTGCATTGGGAAAAGACAAACTTGAATGAATTGAATTATTGAGTTTTTCGAAAGCTCTTATGTGATTTATCTAGGTGTGGAAATTACTCTTAGAGCGTCTTACATCACTGTGTGAATAGAAATTCACTTGAGCATAAAAATCACCCATGGTTTAGAAGCTAGCAATCTTTTCCACTTCCCCATAAGGGGAGAAAACTTGGTATAAAAGATTTTTTGTAACAAGGAGTTCTTTGTCGTGGATGACCACAACTAATGATCGATGATGATTTTTACACCAAGCCATAGATGCAACAGCTTGATTGACAGTAACAGTAAATAGCAACAGGTGAACAAAAATGGCATTTGTTGAGAAGAATTTTGACAAGCAACCCAGTTGGGAGTGACAATAGTGGATAGCGGGTTGGACAGCGGGTGGTGATTGGCAGACCTGGGTGGTGAACTTGGTGGTTGTTGTTGGCTGGGTTGCGTGTGGGATCGGGTTTGGGCGATAGGAGTTTTTTCCCCCCTTTTTTACTAGAATCTTATGCGGAGGAAAACAGGACAGAATGCGAAAAGCAAACACGAAGCAAGGCTAAGATCGAATAGCTCTGATACCAAATTGATGTACGACGTTCTATGAGCAATTCCCATAACGAGAAAATTCACATAAGAACTTTCATTTAAATTCAATATACATTCTTATTCGTAATCTACCTTCTTCAATTATACAAAGGAATTTATATAACCAAGAGGCTAAATAGTATTAGGAAGCGTAAATAATAAGATATAAACTAGAAAATGATAAAAATATATAACCTCATGTTATCCTAATAGACTAGGAAACTAAATCTTAATAAAATATCACTTAATATCCATATTTTGGCGATCCTAAAATATGCTTAAAAATAACCAACGAAAATAGTAAAAAAAATACAAAAGATCTCCAATATCAAAATATTCTAATTTTCTTAAGCTTTTTACCCATTCTTAACTCTTATCCTGCATCAGCAAGCTTCTTTGCCAATAAACAGACTTGTTAGAATCATAGAAGAGACCAACAAATGATGCTTCACTTTAAGTGGTTGCACCTGTTCTCACATCACTGATAGTGCAGTTTGCTATAGGGCTGTGCATCCGTGAACCGAAAACACAAAATTTTTGGCGTTATTAAGGAAAACTACGTTCTTGCCCTTTCTTAATTTGCTTTAATTTTCTAGCTAAATTACCATTTTGCCCTTTTTTCTCTTTTGCTTTAGTTTTATTCGTCAGTGTAATAAGTTATTTGCGAGTCATTAATATTCAAGTTAAGTTGAAACCAGAACATATATTCAAAGGTAAGTTCCAATAAAGTCATATTATCTTGTATTAAATTCATTGTCATACGTGAAAGATAATTTTGTATAGATTTATAATGATTTAATAAATTTTTTCTTAAACTTCTTGGTATTAGGTTAAAAGATCTTAAAAAATCTGAAACTTGATTTACTGTCTAATGTTTAAGTTAGGCAAATTAAAACTTTGTCATGCCAGATAATCTCCTTCTTGGTTCAATCTAGAGCTAGACTGTAGTTTATTCTTCGAATAACTCATATTTTTTATTTAAAACTCTTCTTGGTGTGTGGCATGACTTAAAATTGATTTGTATGTAAGTGTCCTTGGTAGAGTCAATTCGTTAATATGCAATAACGAAAGTGATTAGTGATCTAAGTTGTCTTGGATAATTAATTGGTAGGTTTAATTAATAGGTAGACTCTGATACCATTAACTCATAGGTTTGGCAACTTTTTGTAAAAAAATGTTTAAAACTCTTTGATGAGAAAACATAATTGAACAAAGAATAGAAAATACTGTTTAAATTTTTTCAGTAATGGTACTCCCAAAGTAATAAATCAAACTACTAATATGAGAAATCAAGAATTATACCTTCTTCTTTCTCAGTCTCTCCTGGAGACAAGTCATTTTTCAGTCTGCCGCCATGCCCTTCCTCTTCACGGGCCTTACTGGACTTACTTCGACCTACAAAGTATTTCTCTCCGCTTAAGAACTTTGAAAGAATCGAAGTATAGATTCAAGAGATTTCTTGAAGATAATTCTTTTATTACTTGGTTTCCCCTAAAAAAGAAGGAAAATTAGAACATTATTGAAAGTAGATAACTCTTTGGGTGATCTATTCTTCGCCCAAATTGTATGTAACTTCTATTAAATAGAAATTATATATTTATAGCACTCCTCAAGGAAATGCTCACGTAATTGATTACATCCTATTGGAGCTAGTGTGTATTACATGCATAAGATAAAGCATAAAATTACAATATGATTGATTTTTAGAGATAAGCTAATAAGGCACTGACAAATGTGGAGATTTCCAAGGATAAGATAATACAATGATGACAACTATCAAGATTTCTACGGATAAGATAAGGATGCGGAATCCTCGCCTTACATCTGTCTTGCTGGTGGCAAAATCTGAGTCTGTTCTTAGTAAAGCTTGCTTCTCCTCATCTTTTTTGACTAATTCTGAGAATTTAGTTTTAGTAGTTACAGATCCTTGAAAGTTGTTTGGTTCAAGCTGATATAGGAATTTCAGGAGTTCGTCATCGTAGTTGCCTTCAGTTATTTCTTCTTTAGTTATAATGATATAATCAGCTCTTCTTAGTAGACATTTTAGTCCCGAAGTATATAGTCAATTTCCTTGACATTTGATTGCTAGGGCTCCATTAATTCTTATGTAATTGATCCATGATTCATTAAATCGAAAAGGATCAAATTTCTTGGTAGCTTCAATGTTAAGTTGAAATTATTCAGACACATATCCGCCTTGAATAATACTTATTCTGGGGTAGATAATACCAGTTTCCTCGTCCGTTTCTAGAGGAATTGTATGGAATTTTACAAAGATAGATCCTTGGTTAAAAGTTTCAACGACTTGGATTATTTCATAAGGAAAATATGATAGTTCTGTGAGTGTGGGATTGGGATATACTAAATCTAGATATCCGAATTCATAAAGTTCATAAATTATTTCTGGTTTGAAGCCGATACAAGCCGTCCATCTTGCAAACAAAGATTTGTCTCCACTATAGAAAATTTGTAGAGCTTCATGAAGTTTATAGTACACAAGTTGAGTTGTCCTGTAACATCCTACAATAAAAGGGTCACAGATATCAAAAGGAACAAACTTTTTAGTTTAAGTAGTTGGGTTTATAGTTCTTTTTGATAGTAGTTAAGGAACAAGCTGAGTTGTCCTGTAATATCCTACAATTTGTTCATATCCCTGTCTACCATGCTTTACGCGTATTCTATAAAGGTGTTTTAAAGTAGGTATTTTTAATGTGTCCACATTTTGTAGTGAGATATACAGTATAAGGAATTTGTGTAAATTTGGCATACTGTTTATTAGAAAAAGGAGTTTGCTTTTTAGTTTGAGAAGGAAATGCTAGAACTAGAGGCAAAACTACTATCAAAAGAACTATAAACCCAACTACTCAAACTAAAAAATTTGTTCCTTTTGATATGTGTGAGCCTTTTATTGCAGGATATTACAGGACAACTTAACTTGTGTACTATAAACTTCATGAAGCTCCACAAATTTCCTATAGTAGAGACAAATTTTTGTTTGCAAGACTGACAGCTTTCATTGGCTCCAAACCAGAAATAATTTATCAGCTTTATGAATTTGGATATCTAGATTTAGTATATCCCAATCCCAAACTCATAGAACTATCGTATTTCCCTTCTGAAATAATCCAAATCATTAAAACTTTTAATCAAGGATCTATCTTTGTAAAATTCCATACAATTTCTCCAGAAAAGGACGAGAAAACTAATATTATCTACCCCAGATAAGCATTATTCAAGTCGGATATGTGTCTAAACAATTTCAACTTAACATTGAAACTACCAAGAAATTTGGTCCTTTTCGATTTAATCAATCATGGATCAATTACAGAAGAACTAGTGGAGCCTTGGCAGTCAAATGTCAAGGAAATCGACTATATGCTTCGAGACTAAAATGTCTACTAAGCAGAGCTGATTATATCATTGTAACTAAAGAAGAAATGGCTGAAGGCAACTACGATGACGAATTCCTGAAATTCCTATATCAGCTTGAACCAAACAACTTTGAAGGATCTGTAACTGTTAAAAATAAATTCTCAGGACCAGTCAAAAAAGATGAGGAGAAACAAGCTTTACTAAGAACGACTCAAATTTTGCCATCAGCAAGACAGATGTAAGGCGAGGATTCTGCATCCTTATTCTGTCCGTAGAAATCTTGATATTTGTCATCATTGTATTATCTTATCCTTAGATATCTCCACATTTGTCAGTGCCTTATCAGCTTATCTCTAGAAATCAATCATATTATAATTTTATGCTTTATCTTATCCTTGTAATACCCACTAGCTCCAATAGGATGTAAGTAATTACATGAGCATTTCCTTGAGGAGTGCTATAAATATGTAACTTCTATTTAGAAGAAGTTACATACAATTTGGGCGAAGAATGGATCATCTAAAGAGTTATCTGCTTCCTATAATGTTCTAATTTCTCTTTTTTTTGGGGGGAGAAACCAAGTAATAAAAAAATTATCTTCAAGAAATCTCTTGAATCTATACGTCGATTCTTTCAAAGTTCTTAAGCAGAGAGAAATAGTTTGTAGGCCAAAGTACGTCCAGTTTGATTTATTACTTTGGGAGCACCATTTCTGCAAAAATTTAAATAGTATTTTCTATTCTTTGTTCAATTATATTTTCTCATCAAAGAGTTTTAAACCTTTTTGTACAAAAAGTTGCCAAACCTATGAGTTAATGGTATCAGAGCCTACCTATTAATTAAACCTACCAATTAAACTATCCAAGACAACCTAGATCACAAATCACTTTCATTCTTGCATATTAACGAATTAACTCTACCAAGGAGACTTGCATACAAATCAATTTTAATTCAAGCTACACCAAGAGTTTTAAATAAAAAATATGAGTTATCCGAAGAGCAAACTACAGTCTAACTTTACATTGAACCAAGAAGGAGGTTATCTGGCAGGACAAAGTTTTAATTTGCTTAACTTAAACATTATACAGTAAATCAAATTTGGAATTTTTTAAGATCTTTTGGCCTAACACCAAGAAGTTTAAGAAAAAATTTATTAAATTATATAAATCTATACAAAATTATTTTTAACCTATGATAATGAATTTAATACAAGATAATATGGCTTTATTAGAACTTGCCTTTGAATATACGGTCTGGTTTCAACCTAACTTGCAGATTAATTACTCGGAAATAACTTACTACACTGACGAAGATAACGAATAAAACTAAAGCAAAAAAGAAAAAAAGGGCAAAATAGTAATTTAGCCGTAAAATTAAAACAAATTAAGAAAGGGCAAGAACGTAATTTTCCTTAATAATGCCAAAAAATTTTTATTTTCGATTCACGGATGCACAGCCCTAATTTGCTGACAGATGTGAGATGATTACAGCTTCCTTAATAGCAACAATTGATGCCTAAAACCCCATATAATATTTTTCTCTCTCCCACATACAATATACATTTATTAGATTGCTCAATGGCATCATCGATAGTTTCCATAAGACGGATTTTCTATTTTTTTGCCAGGGCTCTTCTATGACCCAGCCACCTTTTACTTATGTCCCACGAAGCTGCAACATTTTAAGGTGATACGGTCTCAACCAATAAATATGGAAAAGTCTTATGGCCTAAGAAGTAGAGACTTGTAATTACGGCAAGAAAATGGGGTGGAAGATGTTAAAACTTTGCAAAGTTGCAGAGCGGAGGCTCTACCTCTGAAATGCTCTACTGGTGCTCTGTGCCTCTAAGCACCACCGATCATGGTAGGAGATGGCTCACAAGAATAGTATGAGGAAGGGTAGTCAAACTCTTCTGTCTCAATTAGGTCACCAACTCATCACAACAGCCCCCAATTTGAGCTGACCAGGCAGTTTGAAAACTAGGGTTCGATAGAGTTCGTCAACTTTCTGGGTAATCGTGAAGCAATCTTGTGCACCTGAATGAGGGGTTCTCCCCTTGAAATCCCATTATAAGGCTAAAGTAAGTATTAATTTGAAGAGAGGTTAACATTTTCTACGTTAGGATCTCTCCTCTCCCTCATGGCTTTGCTACTCAAGAATTCCATAAGGCACCAAAGTACCCCAGCTCATGCCTCATCCAATGCACGCGCTTTGGGTGGACTCCTGGACTAGCTCCTCCTGGGTTACTTTGAGGCACAGAGACTATCGCGTCTAACGGTCTAAGCTAGGTGCACGTTTTAACTATGGGTAAGATGAGGACAGAAGAGAAAGCATCAGACAATGGACAAAGGGAAGGAATTGCTGAAGAAAAGACACCACAATCAGCAACCCAGCCACCCATGAAGAATATATGTCACGACTAAGTCCAATTCCAAACGCAAAGGATAATCAGCAAAGTCATAATGTTCAGATATCGAGATGAGGGGATCAAAAATCTGTAAAACTAGCACATCCTTAAGAAAAAGCTAGCTGTCCTTCTGCTGAAATGGGGATCAAACCAATATATCAGATGGGAAGAGAATGTTAACCTAATCATGCAATCCCAAGAAGTATGCTCCCAAGGCTGATGAGTCAAATAGGAGAGGTCTAGTTCCAAACTTCCAGTCATGTTAGTAAATAGTGACAGCAGCCACCTAAGGACTTGAATGTTGGTGACAGTATGAAACTAGACTTTGTTTCAAAATGACAGGAAAGAGCAAAAGTTGAAATACATGACATACAAACTGAGATCCACTATAGAAAATGCATTTGGTACGCTAGGTATTGGGAGCCTCCATTCTTCATAGTCACAAGTGGTTTATGAGATGAGTTTGAGGAATTCAGGATAGTGATAAGATAGTGGCTCTGAAATTAGGCATATTTTAGGCGAAGTTCGAGGATACTGAAACCTGTGAAAAAGTTATTAAGCAGTCCCCAATCCCTTTCCTCTCCGCCCCGCCCCCCCGGTCACGCACACAGAGTTTATTGGAAACCATTAACTGTGAAGAAACGGGAGGGGAAAATGAAAATTTACAAGGCAGATACATTCGCAAACTGTACCAAGCAGGGCATATTTCACCCCAATAAAAAAAATATTAAATAGGGTTTAGTTTGAGTACACAAGGAAATTTACCTAGGAGGCCATTCAACACAAGAAAAGCCACAAAGGCAAGATGAGACTGACTTATGCTAGATTATTGATGGAAGTTGATGTGACTGCAACTTGCCACATCAGGTTGTGTCCTTGAAAAAGAAGAGGGGCAAAAAAAAAAGATAAGATGAAGATATTATGCAAAAGTTCATAAGTGGAAAGTAATTCATCCAAGATGTTCAAGCAACTGACCAAGGCAAGTCCTTCAGATTTCTGTACCCAAGGATCAAGGCAATAACCACCACCACCACTCTGAATCGTGTCTAATAGTCAAAATAGATTTCTGAGGTATAAGTCCTCAGTTCAAAGTTCAAACCCTGGCCCAAATTATGCACTATGACACTGGTAGTTAACCACCAGCGAACCTTTCTTTTCCTTTATTTTTTTTTTTTTGGGAGGCGGGAGGGGAAGGGTAAGACAACCTCTACAATCTATCCTCCTTACACCCCAAAAAAAAAAAAAAAAAAAAAAAAAACACTCCCCTAGAGTGGTTACTCTAGTCCATATGTACCCAATCTTACCCCTACAAACAAAGAGATTGATTCCACCCACAACAGGTATTACATCGCAGTGATATGTCATTAGGTGCAACTATCTCCACTATAGGAAGAAGAAGGAAGACCAAATTTACTGGTAAATACTAAATTTTAAAAAGAAGAAGAAGCAGCAGAAGGGCTCGCTACATTTGCATCGTCCAAAACGACGATTTTTAAGGGCCGTAGCAAAGAAAGAAACTTCATAGAAGTCATAATATGAAAAAGATAAGATATGCCTAGATACCTTTTTCAAATCCTAAAATAACAAATCTCAAATGAGCAACTCCTGTACAAGCATATTATCCAGTCCATGAACTTGCCTAAACGATCTAGGAAATTATCTTCCCTCTTTAGTTCTGACTTCTATGTATTTGCTCATTTCTCATCCTGACTTCTTCTATCATATCATATATGCCAATTTTCACATTTATATTCTTCTTCTTTGAGTTATCTTCTAAGCTTTTGATTCTCTAAATTAGTGTTGCAGACCACAATTTTTCAGGCATTGCCCTTCATCCAATTCATAGCTACCTGCTTGCTATTGGCAATTTGGCATGCCCAGTATACTAGGATGAGTTAGCAGTAAGCAGGTCCACTTACTAAAGCAACCAATAAATTGAGGGGTTTTTTTGTCTTTTCACTTTTGTGTCAAATGAAAATCAATAAATGTTTAAAAACAGATAGAGAATAAAAAAGAAAATGAAAGTCAAGACAACGAAAAAAGGACCAAGACAAAATCTTTAACGAACACTTCAGCCTCAAAGTGTTGACACAGCATCTTAATGTCGCAATTAGGAAAGGCATCACCAAATTCACTGTAGTTGAATAACCCTATGCAGTCCTGTCTCAAGTTTTGCATTAATTGGTGTGTACACTGGGGGCAGGGGGCTTGGCAAGTCAATCCAGGTTGTCATTCACATCAATCACTGAAGATTTTGGAAAGAAAGGCACCTTGAGGCTTCATGGTCCCAAACTCAAGAACACAGAAGATGAGGTATAAAGATCATACCTTTGGGAAGACTTGCTCTAGGACCCGCAATGCATGGCGAGAGTTCCAACCAGAATATCCTCGCAGAAAAATGTCTGCCTGTGGCATTCAGAAGATGTAAGATCCTTATGAACAGGAAAGCAGGACAGTGAAAGAAAATTGTAAAAAGAAAATAAACAAGGAATTACAGCATGGCAACAACAGAAACAGCAAACAAGATCACAGGAATAATATGCAGGGAACGAGGATATCCATTTTCTCAGTTGATGAGATCCAGTTTACCAGCACTGTTAATCTTGAACATACATTTATTCTACAAACATAAGTAGAACGCCAGTGGTGGAACCCCACTCACTCTTTTCTCTCTACCCAGCCCCCCACCCCTCCCAAGCTCCCCACCATGAACCGAATCATCTAATGTGCCCCCACCCCATATCACCTTCCCCCACCCTGGCTCCCCACCTAAACCTTAAACACGTGCTCTCCAACCTGCTACTAGAAGTACTGGCTTTTTAGTATCTTGTGCTTTCTTCCATTAAATTTTATACCCCAACCTTTCTGTATTAGTTATTTAGTAAACCTGCTACTAGAATTACTAGCTTTTTAGCGTCATGTGCTTTCTTCCATTAAATTTTGTACCCCAACCTTTCTGTATTAGTTATTTAGTAAACCTGCTACTAGAATTACTAGCTTTTTAGTGTCATGTGCTTTCTTCCATTAAATTTTATACCCCAACCTTTCTGTATTAGTTATTTAGTACCTGAAGGTTATCACAAATCATTTAAATGACCATTTCTATGCCAAACCTCCAATCAAGGAAAGGAAAGACCATTGTATCTTCAATTATGTTGTTTACTTTGGTACATATATTACTTGTTTCATTATTATTATTTGCTAGCTTATTTAGAGATGCTGCTTACTTTGTTGTATATCTATTCCATTGGATTTGATCCAAGGGTTAAGATTAATTAGTGTCTTGTGACCAGCCCACAGTCCAGATCCAAACCATCCACCCCCACCCCTCACCAATAGGGCCTACCCAAGCCCACTATTGGCAACCATGACCCCAGCCACAATGGCTTGCTCACCACCACTGATCAAGCTGACAACAAGGTCATAGCCCCTACCCTACATACCTCTAACAACCCCTCCCATTTATCCCTTTCCTCTCCCATCCTCTACTGTCATCCACCTCTTTCCAGCACTAAAACACCCAGCCCACTCATCTGATAGAGGGGATCTACTCAGCATCATTACCAAGATTAACAAGGACGTAGGACAGCAAAATAGATGCACTAACATGAATCAAAAGGGGCAATTTCATTGATGAAATCGAAAATACTTGCTGATTACTCCTTCGAGATTCAGGGAGGATATTGTCACATAAATAGCGAAGAAAAAAGGAAGTTGAACAGCCAATTACTCATTACTTTAGGATCAAGGGGCTTGAATAAATTCAATTGTCAGCATTGCGCTTGAGAATCGAGCGGCAGACCTTTCTCCATCAGCAGTGGAAGTTAACCCCCACCAAGAACAAAAATAAGGTGTGTAACTCTGAGCCACCTAATTCTAGCCTTGGGTGTTGGTGACCAAAGACACCATTCACATGATGGCGGAATTGATAGCAGCACTCAAGAACTGTAGCAGAATGGCCAGGGGAACAATAATAATAAGAGAAGATGGCTGTACTTGATACACACGCAAGAAGAACACTAGAGAGAGAGGAAAGAAGATGGGTAAATGGGATTTGCTAAGGGCAGGACAAGGGTGAGCACATCTTGAAGAAAAGGCAGCCCAGGTGGGTGGTTTAAAAATAGAAAATGGGAGGAGAGGGGAGAGAAAGGGGAAGGGGGAACAGAAACGCGCCAGGACGATGTTTAGCGGGCTGAGGTCTTTGATGTGAGGTAATCACTGCCATATTTGCCTATTGACAGCAACCTTGATTGGGTGTCAGCTACCATCAAGTCAGTTCCTTGGTTGCCAATTTGCCACGGAGCCAAACGACAATTCACAGCAGGGGCCATTTGATGGCTGCGGCCCATGGTTGAGGATGAGGGATAGGGGACTTTACATTTAACAATGTTGCGTGCATAATTCACCTCGCTACATGATAGAAGGATGTGAAGCATAAGGCTTTGTCTACATGGAATTGGTATACAGGGCGGCTTTGAGGGAGGCAATACCATTTCAGGTCCGTTTCATATCATAAAAAGGCTGAAATAGGTGTGAACACACTTCAATCATACTCCTTCAACTTTGAAAATACAAATACTCTTGTTCACGAACAACAAAGTGCCAACGATATACGGCAACATATTTTCCTCTCCTAGAGGCTATAGCTATGTGCTTGCACAGCCATTATGGATTCTTTCAATACTTCCTGGAGGCGGGAAGTTTTCTTGCCACTTCTTACAAGCTGAACATATGATCCTCTACGTCCTCTCTAGATTGATGTTCGCCTAAAATGATATTAAAGACAAATTTGAATGGATGAAATTTAGCTTGTCATCGTGTTGTGAGATTTAGTTTGTTCTCCTAACATCATGGACATATGAATATGTACTAGAAGTTATATCCACAGAAGAGAGGAGCAATTAATTCATTGTTCTCTTGCAAGACTACCAACTCTAGGGTTTATTAACCATAGGTAGCCACTGCAAAATCGAATTCATGATGACAGCATCATTTTTATTAGTTTCAGCTGCAAGTGATCACACATACCTCCTCTTACTTGGAAGGCAGACATCCATTGTTTTAAAAGTATTCGCTGAACATTGTCATCACTGATCAATCAAAGGCTTAAAGGGCCCTCTCGCAACTTTAGTAAAGGGGGCTTAATAAGGAAAAGTATTGTTCATATTCTCAAGTTCTCCAACATGCTCTCCTTCACCGAAGAACAATAGTGTATCTGCTCATTCTCAATTATATCTCTAACCTCTCCCATCATACGCTTTGTTGAAGATAATAGCATATTTGTTCATTCTCCATCCATCTATATCTTCTCCTATATGAACTCAATTGCCTTACAGATTTCAGCTGCCAATTCTAGAGTTTATTAGCCACAGGTGGCCACTGCAAAATTGAATTCACGATGACAGCATCATTTTTTTCTGTTTCAGCTGCAAGTGATCCCACATACCTTCTCTTACTTGGAAGGAAGACATCCATTGTTTTAAAATTATTTGCTCACCGTTGTCATCACTAATTAATCAAATGCTTGAAAGGCCCTCTAGCAACTTTAGCGAAGGGCGGTTAAGAGTGAACCCAAACAATGAAAAGCATTGTTCATATTCTCCGATCTTCCCCCATGAAGAACAATAGCATATCTGTTTGTTCTCCATTATATCTCCAACCTCCTATCTTATGCTTTGTTGAAGATAATAGCATATTTGTTCATTCTCCATCACATCTGTATGTTCTCCTATATGAACTCAATTGCCTTGTAGATGTTCCCATCTTTTATTCCTTCAAAATTAGCAAATTTGATCATAAAAATATTGGTCTCATTATAGCCAAATTATCATCCAAAAAGCCATCATGGGTTATTGTTTTGCAACTTTTGCTCCTAGCATTAGTGGTCTCTCATAACCAGTTTTCACCAAATCATTTCTTAGGACTTAGAATGATTTATTGAAGAGTAATGATCCATTTCAAGATGAAATTGACTATAATTCGGCTATAACAAAGCCAACATTCTTAATAAGCGAATATATTGATGGTAAAGGACTAAAAGTAGGGAACATCATAAGAAATTAAGAAAACAACCTGATAGACGTCAAAGATATAATAATTAAGAATAACAAATATGCCTGTCATTATTCTCATATACAGAAGATAATGTCGGGGACAACTAAGAGAAACTGAACATTACACGCTTCATTGTTTGGATTTTGCTTAACTCGCACAATTATATGATGTCACTGATTTACAACCAATTGCTCCACGTGATGTTCCCAGGCATCCTCCCTATTGGCCGGGCCTATTAAGTGAGGCCCAAGGGCTGCAAAGTGTTGCCCTAGGCAACCCTGGCTGCCCCCCCCCAACCTATAAAAGGAGGTTTAGGAGGGTTAGCCAGAGACACGCATAACTCTGATCTCTCACACTCTGCTCCCCCTCCCCACGGCTGCCTTACCATCACTGTCAGGCACTCGGGTTTAGGACGCGGGCATTCCTAAGGCGACTCTAGTAGCCGCTTCACTTTCAGATCCACGTGGACTACTCCCGACGGCTATTTCCGCATCCAGGTCAGTCCTACTTTGTCTAACAGTGGTATCACAGCCAAACTGATCGGATTTAGTCCCGTCTAATATGTTGAATAATTTGAATGAAAAGCATGCTTAATTCTTTAAATATGGCTATATGATTAGTTGTTTAATTTCCGTGATTATGCAACTCATGACATGCTTCTGTGTCTTTAATATCTCGAATTGGCAAAAGATTAGATTTTTAGTCATAGTTACTGATGAACGTACATACTCAGATTGCAAGTTCATACACACTATGTGATCATGTGTTGATCTGCCCGTGCCCAAACTAATATACGTGAAATATGATTAGTTGGTTAATCATCATCATTATGCAATCAGAAAGTGTGAATCTTTATATTGCTAAGTGTAACCATAATGAATCAGAATCAAAAATACATATGCCTTGTAGTACTAGCATGTTCTATTTATTATCTTTCGTCAAAAAGGAACAATTTTTCGGTAACTCGCGAATCAAATATGTGATTTGGTCTACGCACAGTGCCTTACAAGCATTTTCCCTTTAATTTGAGATGAATGTTAGCATGTTGGTTAATTAAATTTAGATGAACGCTAAGCCCAGACTCGAAACCCTAATCTTTCTAACATTAAGGCCCTAGACACGAAACCAAAACCCTAATCCCTAATGCCTGATTCTCGACCTCGGCTCAGATTAAACCAAAAAAAAAGGAAAAGGGGTAGAAAGCAAAAAAAAGGGAACCAAACCATACCCATCAGAAAACACCGCGGAGGGGTAGCGCGTGACCTTTCACACGCCGCCGACGAAGGTCGTTTCACGATCTTCTTCCTCCCAAAACCCCTCATCATCGCCGATCTAGGAAATCTTGAGGAAACGAAGCCGGAAAACACCATTCCAGGAAGCGCGTGAGACCACGCGCCACCGCCTTAGTGGTGCGTCTGGCCCGTGGACACCTTCCCCAGACTCGATTTCAGCCGATCTACACGGTGATGCCCTCAGTTCTCGTCAAGATAGCATAAATCGAAAGCTGAGAGCTTTTCAGTGTGGTGGTGTGGTGGCGGTTCATCACATGGGTGTTTTTTTTTTAAGAAACCGAGAACGGTGGTGGTGGCTGCCGTAGCCATGGCGTCAAAACCCAAGAAAGGAGTTTGATACTCCATTCTCTGGGCATGGCATCGAGGGGCAGAGGGAGAGGGTGAGACTTCATTTCTAAGCACAGGACAGAGAGAGTTAGAGAGACCTACGAAAGAGAGAGAGGTCGAGAACAAGATGGCGAGGAGAGAGAGAGTAAAGACCGATCAGACTGATTTAGGGTTAGTTGGGGGATCGGTAAGTGAGTGGTACTCACTTATAAAAGGCCCCTCGGGTTGGGCCCTTTTTTTGGGCCTCTTTTTCAATTTTTTTTTGGTTCGAGTCTCATGCCCAATTTTATGAGTCCATTTATTTTTTGGACAAGGTTAATTTTGGCCATTTAACCTGATTCGTGATCTGGGCTAGTCCATAACTATTTTCATGATCTGTATAAGTTAGTCTTATATGCTGAAAATAATTATGAGTTTATTTCATATGTTTATATCATTATTGTTGATTATTTCGTATTATTGTTTATGTAATGATAATATGAAATTTAGAGCTATGTCATATAACTATGTGTCATATGTCAAATTTATTTTAACAAATTGTTATATGAATTAGTTTTATATAACACAAGCTTACGTTCCATGCTGCCGTTTTTGTAATAATAGTAGAGTTAAATATAAGTTTATATTATAGGAGTTCTTTATTGAGAACACCTCTTATGAATTAGTTTCATAAAACTTATGTAGATATATATTTACGTGATTAAAAGTGAATATCTTCGTGATAGTCGCTAAATTAAAATGTTAATTAGTTTAATGAAATTTTTTGGAGTTAACTTGATAATTAAATTGAAGAAACTCCTAAATTCACATCCATATGTAATGCTAATACGAATCTTAAAGGCATGATGTATAACTACGTGTTATATATCGAGGAATTAGTTTCGTATAAAATTTTTTAAAAAAAATTTGTGCAAATGTGTTTTACATGGCTAAATGTGAACTTTTGGCCTGATGTACAATAATGTATTACATCTCTAAATAGACAAATT
Organism: Carnegiea gigantea; assembly: GCA_029747015.1. Taxonomy (NCBI): domain Eukaryota; kingdom Viridiplantae; phylum Streptophyta; class Magnoliopsida; order Caryophyllales; family Cactaceae; genus Carnegiea; species Carnegiea gigantea. Next base: position 137,794 of record JAKOGI010000220.1, read on the forward strand.
ATATGAATTCGTTTCACTTTAATTAAGGTCAGTAACATTATATGGATGTGTACCACATAATTACTTACATGAAATTTCTTCTTTGATATGTCATTAAATAAAGTTTTTTAAATGACATATTAGTAATTATATAAATTCGTTTTATATAACTTCATGTAAATTTGTTTTGCACGATTAAAGCTGAATATCTTTGTGATATTTCTAGATTTGTTAATTAGTTTAACAAATTGTGCACTCTATAAATTTTGTTTTATGGAAAAATGCAGTAATTAAATTATAGAAACTTTTAATTCATGCTTGTATGTGATCATTATGAGCTTGGCGAAATTTTCGAACATACGACATGAATGATGGAGTTTTTGATAATTTAATTAACTGAAAATATGCCTAGTGTCCATCTTTTAAATATATACTTTCAGACATGGCAATTAAAATATGGTTGGTGATTAGTTTACCAATGGAAAATAAAGATAGCATTAGACTATAATACACAGTGTCAGAAGATTTAGCTTCTTCTAAACAAACGTAAAGTATTCGAACACTCGATGACTTTTAAAGTCTCCCAAGATAGGCAAAGATGTGAATAACATAGACATAACTACTTGTGAGCTATATCAACAGAAAGGCAAATAATGTACCGTGAATGGCTCCAGGAAGGATCGATCAGCATGCTGGCTATGTGGTATTGCATGCATGATGATCTGGTAAGGGGATTTAAAGGCTATCTCACTGTCGAGGACTTGTGGGATCAGCTTGACATCCGGTTTTGACCAGATTCATCCCCTTCTCAAAACTCCAAACCTAAGGAAGGTATTACCAAAAAAAGGTAAAAGATCAAGGTCAATAGAGAGTAGAATGTAGCGCGTGTGAAGTGCTATAACTGTAAAAAGAAGAAACCCACTGCTTGGGATCGTTTCGAGCTGACTAAGGTACCTTCTTTCACAGTTATACCTGAATAACATGTGTGCTCCCAATCAGTAGTTACCAAACTTTCTTCCTTAGTGGACTGTAGACATGGGAGCAACCGAACACATAGCTCAGGGTTGAGTTGATTTTGTGAACCTTCATCGCTACCTGATGGGTTCACAGACTGTTGTTTTAGGGGACGACAGTGAGGAACATGTCCTTGACATAATAACATGTCAGCTCAAACCCCGTGGAGAAAATAAGTTGTCTCTCCACGACGCTCTCTACGCACTTAGGGTGCAGTGTACCTTTATACCTTTTAGTTCTGACATTAGTTTTCTCTCTTGATTTCCGTCTATCTCGACATCTTCCATCTTGTCGCTTTCTTTGAACTCTATTTTTAGGCATACTCGACTTAACCACAAGGGTCAAAGTAGAGTGAATCAGCTAACTAGAGATAACCCTTTAGATCAACTCATTAGGGTTAAGTTGCCTAAGTGAGTAATGTCTAGCTAACAAAGTAAAGCCTTTTGGTGAGGCTTCTAGAGCATCTAATCCCTTATAATTAGTCCACTCGGGCATTTGCGGACCCATGAATGTTAAGATACATCATGGGGCTATCTATTTCATTACACTTATAGATGTTTATTCACAAAGTGGGTATGCGTACCTACTATCTCATCGCTACGAGACACTCGATATGTTCAAACGCTTCGTAACAAAAAGTAGAGATTCAATTGTAACGAAGAGTTACAAATCTTCGGACTGATCGAGGTCGTGGATACCTTTCTGATAGGTTCAAAGAGTTCTATAAGAAAAAAGGTATATAAAGATAGTTAACGATTCCACGTACCCCACAACAAAACGGTATTGCCGACTGCAGGAATCGTACATTGCTTGACATGGTCAAGGTCAATGATGGCACATGCAAACCTCCCAATCGGTTTTAAGGGGATACGTTGCTCACGGCAACCTATATCCTTAACTGTGTGCCAAGCAAGAGTATACCTGCCACACCATATGAGTTATGGTTTGATAAGAAGCTATCCTTGGACCATTTACGCCCATATGTCGAATCTAGGAATTCGCAAGGTTCACTTTTGGGACATATCTTGTCATGTGATGGATAAATTTCTTTTGCAATGAGCAAAATGCTCATAAATTATTGTTGCGCGTTAGGCATATTGAAATGTCACATGCTTCTGATTGGCCTAATCACACAAGCAATCGCCTTGACGCTTGAGTAGCAGGCAGGATGAGACTGAATCATATTGGCAGAATCATATTGGCACTGAGTGTCCAATATTGATTACTCATACTGGAAGTGTATAAATGTGGTAAGACATAGTGGCTTTAGTAAATCTAAGATGAGACTCGAGGGAGTCGAATATGAGTTATGATTTCATATTGAAGCCTCTTGAGTGTCAAGATTGAAATTTAGTATGTTAATCTAGTGGCTCAGGTTAGATTTTTTGGGTGAAAGTCTAGACTAGCGATTCGCATGGCATATAGAGTGAGAAGCCCAGTTGAGTGGGAGCTATGTCACACATCTCATACTGTGTGTACTTAAAAGACGACCATACACGGAGTGACAATTGACTTTCCTATCTTCTGTCACTGTGTGACCCAATGGAAGATGACCCTTTGACTTAAAGCTATAATACCAAGTCAAAGCTTGATGTTACCACTTTAATATGTTTCTCAAGGGCTACGATGTATATGGTTCAACGAGAACATGTTAGGAAAGCAATCAAGCTAAGATGCAATATCATGAGTGTTTAAGGAAAAATCTATCTATCATCACCAATGTCAGCCCGAGCGATTATATTAAGTATATAATCATATGATATATCATGGTATAAGGGATAGGAGATGCCACTGGTGATGTTCAGCATGATTTGGAGTATCGTATTTCGTGAAAATGCTATGTTAGTTAGATGATAACTTAATGTAGCACTGCTTGTTACTTTTCGGTCGTACGTCCTATTCCCAATATAAAGCGTGAGGAGTAAAGATTCGCGGAGAGCATGTGTTTGCGGCCTTTGTGGCCGAGTGGGAGCTGTTGGCCGGACCTATTAAGTGAGGCCCAACGGCCACAAAGTGTTGCCCTAGGCAACCTTGGCTGGCCCCCCATAACCTATAAAAAGAGGTTTAGGAGGGTTAGCCAGAGACACGCATAACTCTGATATCTCACACTCTGATATCTCACACTCTGGCTGCCTTACCATCACTGCCTGGCACTTGGGTTTAGGACGTGGGCATTCCTAAGGCGACTCGAGTAGCCACTTCACATTCAGATCTACGTGGACTACTCCCGACAGCCATTTCCGCATCCAGGTCAGTCCTACTTTGTCTAACACTCCCAAATTGCACACAGTTGTCAACAAGGTTCTATGTTTGGCATATTTCTACCTCACAAGTAAGAGCAGGAATTGTGGCATCATAACCATGAACCCGATTTATAGGTCTTTTTCCTGCGGGTTAGAACTTAGAAGCTCCAAAATTGTTGGACACGACCCACAAAAAGTGTTGACCTCTTTCACAGAGAAGACTTCAACTTTATCATAACATAACTATCATTCTGACCTCCAATAGCGCAGAAATTCAAACTGACAAGTATGGATAATCAACCAAGAAAACCTAAATATCATCCTGACTCAATTAAAACTACAACAATATGCACAATTCAACAATACCCTAATGGAACAAATCAAAGAAGACAGGAAGATATACCTTGCGAGCATACAAATCGTCAAGAATAGCGCCCCAACCTCCATTCCTGAAGCTGTATTCTACAATTGATGATCCAAATAGCACAAACTGAGGTCTCGCTGGCCCGACCATTCTCCCCCTCCACCGCTCTCTCTCCCTCGCCCCCCCCCCCCCCCGGGGGACCGAATTTAAAATGCTGCAGAGAGACCGACCGAAAGAAGTGGACAGTCGTCTGCAATTCCAGATGGGCTCTTTGTTTTCAGCATTTTCATTAACGAAAACATTTATGTCAGTAGGGAAAAACACGTAGGGAATGTTTGGTTAAAAAAAGCATGATGAATTGGTTAATTGATCGAATGGCATTCCAAACTCACCTCACTTGTCGTCAATTTTTTAATATGATTTCTTACTGCCTTGCATCCGTTGTTTATGAACGTTGTCCAATACATTGTCCAATATTACAGACAGCAAAATATTACAATGTAAAAAATTAATTTAAAATAAAATAAAGTCAAAAATGTATTTGCCTACTTATTGAAGTGTAGCCACACCAAAAAGAGGCAAACAAAAACAAAAGAAAAGAAAGGAGAAAAAAAGAAGAAATCCATTTTGACCCAGCATCAAAATGGGGGCATGGGGTCAAAGACTTAGATAAGTTTAAACTTGCGGCATATGGGAAGTAATAAGGCATTGAGATCTAGGTCCTACTCTCTTTCGCATTTTTAAAGATTTAGTTAAGAGTTTATATCTTCTTACAGTTTCTTATATCTCCTCACAGCTCCTTACATTCTTAACATAATCTTTACAATTCTTTACATCTTCTTACAACTCCTTACATCTTCTTACATCTTCTTACATCTTCTTACATCTCATATAGATTTTCTATAATATTTATTTATTTTAATTATAGAAATATGTATATTTTTTTAATTACGCTACCAATATACAAAATTTGTAAATATCTTATGAACACAACATTTACATAAACATAAAAATATAATATAACGACATAAATTATATTTGAGTTTGGACATGAATAATATTTGTTATTATAGATGGAATAAGGACCATACTTTTAAAATTATAATACAAAGTTTTTGTTCATATTTAAGTCTGAAGCAAGCATGAAAACTGTCAAACTATATGCGACGAAAATATTATTCAGTAATTTCATCCCTAAGTTTATCCATGACAATTTTGTTGCTATCATTATATAATTGAATATTTGGTGGTCCCTCCAAATTTGTTTCCCTTACTAAGATTGATCTACGTTATGCAGAATAATAAAATTGTTTAATATGACAATACAATTTTATTTTTTTTTGAATTTTGGAAGGTAATTTTCAATTTTTGGTTGTTTAATATGACAATACAATTTTCGTATTCTAAGCATTGCTGAATAATATTTTAAGGGTTTATTTATAAAATTTCTTGGTAACAATATTGACCATACATTTACATTTAAAATTGCTTACTTAAAATATGATTTGTATTTTAAGAGTTGTATTCCATTTTGTCAAAAAAATTATTTTTGTTGTTATACTTTACTTATTGGATCAAACTAATGTAAATATAAAAAATCATCTCAAGTATACAAAATTTTACTGACAAAATTTATGGGGTTTAATATATCTTATTATTGTGTAAATAACTTAGTTAATGGTTTATTTTCAATAAGTTTATTACCTTAATGTTATTGTTTCTCATCCAAAACGTTCATTGTAAAACAAATATAATTCGTTTCAATTATATTAAGAAATATTTTGTTTATTAATGGCGGGTATTTAGTCTGTCAAAATGTGTAACGGAAATTTTGACGGAAAGTAAAATTTTTTGACAGGGGTGCAGACAACACAGATCTCGAAAACTTTTTTGACGAGTTAGGGAAAATTTTGACCGTGTCCATTAAAAATTCTGATTAATTTTGACGGACTTCAGACATTTCTGACAGGGCCGTCAAAAATTAGAAAAGTGAATTTTTTTTTGATCGAACCTGTCAAAAATGCAGTCACAGCTTTCAACAAATTGAGCAGGCCCCCAGTAGCTTCAGCTCACATTCTACTCAACCGTGCTCGCTGTATGCCATTACTCTCCCCTTCCTCTTCCTCCATAAATCTCATCCTCTAGTTCTGAAGCTCCTAGCTCCATAAATCTCACCTTCCTCTTCCTCATTTCTTTGCAATTTCTTTCCCTGCTGAACTCCATATTTCGGCGCCCCATCTTTGCAATTTCGGTCTGAAGAAGCTCGCTGAAGATTGTGAATTTGCATCTCTTAATGGCAAGGCACTTGAATTCCTCTTAGAATCACTTGGTAAGTTCATTGCAATTTCATCTTGTACTCGTGCTCGATGCGGTTTGATTTTTCTCTGATTTGTAGTGGCCGGCGAAACTCCACATTTGGGCACCGTGGCCGGGGGCTGAGCGGTGGCCGAGGGCTGAGCAGTGGCGGTGCAGTGGTTGGGGTGCACAGAGGCTGCGATGGTGACGGCCGGTGAGTGCACGGAGGTTACATTGGCCGGTGGACGGCGAGGGATTGAGTACTCGGGCTGCGGTTCCAGTAATTAAGTTATGGGCCATTTAATTAGGAATATGAATTTGTTCATTTTGTTGTAGATTAGTTTGTGAATGTCTAATTAAGAGAAGCACCGTTATACTGTATTACTTATGTAATTAAAAAAAAAGTCCATCCAGTACTATACTAGTATTAATTCATACTAATCGAGTCATACTATTATACTGCATTGTTACTAATTATTTTTAAAAAGAAGTCCATTTGCTTTATTACCAGTGATTGGTCGCTACTATAATATGCTGACAATTAGCGAAGGTCTGTGCAGATTAATACAAAGGGCACAACTAAAGCTCTCTAGAGCATAATAATTAAGTTTTGGAATGCCTAGTAGCACAGGTGTAGACAACCGCAAAAAAAAATAGTTCTAATTAAACATATGAAAAAGTAACCCCTACATCGTTGTTTTTTTAAAAAAACAGAAACATGCATCTTCTACTCATATGCTTGCTTTGTTTGTCACATTGTACAATTATGTGTTGTCAACATTTGTTTTTGTAAAGATTTTTCTCGAGGCATCTCAAATGTTTTTAATGTTAACAACTTAAATATTTACTATGTATATGTTATAGTTAATTAGGAATGACACTAGTATTTTTGTAGTTTATGTGACCAAGTATGTGATTAATCAAATTGAATGGCTCTGTGGGAGACCTTTATGGGGTGAACTAATAAGCAGTGTACCTTTTGTGTTCATGTGGTAAAAACCAAAAAATGACTAGTGAAGTGCTAAGCAATTTACTGTTTCAATGTTGCATCCTGTTGTAAACAATAAACCCCTAGCTGTAAACCCTACAAACCGGAAACCATGTACCCTACCCTAAACCCTAAACCCTGTAAACAATAAACCCTAGAAACCTTGCACCCTAGAAAGCGTAAACATTGAACCCTAAAAGCCCTAAACCCTAGAAACCCTAACCGAACCCTAAACCCTAACCCTAACCCTAAACCCTAAACCCTAGAAACCATAAACTGTAAACCCTTAACCCTAAACCCTAACCCTAACCCTAAACCCTAAACCCTAGAAACCCTAAACTGTAAACTCTAAACCCCAAACCCTTCAAACCCTAAACCCTAGGAACCCTAACCCTTAAAACCCTAAACCCTAAACCCTAGAAACCCTAAACCCTAGAAACCCTAAACCCTAAACCCTAGAAACCCTAACACTTAAAACCCTAAACCCAAAACCAAAACCCAAAACCCTAAACCCTAGAAACACTAAACCCTAGAAACCCTAACCTTAGACACCCTAAACCCTAAACCCAAACCCAAAACCCTTAGAAACCCTAACCCTAGAAACCCTGAATCCTACTAAACCCTAGAAACCCTAAACCCTAAACCCAAATCCTAAACCCTAAACCCTAGAAACCCTAACCCTTAGAAACCCTAACCCTAGAAACCCTAAATCCTAAGCCGTAGAAACGCTAAACCCTAAACCCTAAACCCCAAACCCTAACCCTAAACCCTAAACCCTAAACCCTAGAAACCCTAACCCTAGAACCCTAAACCCTAAACCTTAAACCCTAAACCTGTAACCCTAAAACACTAAACCCTTCACCCTAACCCTATAGCCTAAAACCTAAACCCTAACCCTAACACTAAACCCTGTAAATCCTAAACTGTAAACCCTAAACCCTAAATCGTAAAACCTAGACCCTAAAACCCTAAACCCTAACCTGACACCCTAGAAACCCTAAACCGGAATCCCTAAACCCTAGAAACCCTAAACCCTAAACCCCAAATCCTAAACCGTAAACCCTAAACTGTAAACCCTAAAACCAAAACCCTAAAACCCAAACCCGAAACCCTAAACTCTAACCCGAAACCCTAAACTGTAAACCGTAAACCCTAGAAACCCTAAACCCTGGAAACCCTAACCCTTGAAACCCTGCACGCTAAACCCTAAACTTCATGTGTACGTCTTTATAAATTGCATGTTATCCCCTAAGATAGTAAAATGAAGTGTCATGAATAATTTTGTGTATGACGTAATGTAGTACATTACCATGTTTTCTTCCATACTGATCATTTGTGCGGGTTAACTTTAGATCTTACGATGGGAAAAAAACGAAAATTCAATGACAATGCAACTAAATCTTGCAAATGTTGCTGTAAGTGTCACGAGGTAGGTCTTGTTGATGTGTAACTTTCTTCCTTGTGCAGACTTGCTATTATGTTCAATAATTACGTGAATTGCATAATTTTGCCGAATACATGCTTAGTATTCATGTAGTTCTATTGATATTGTGAGCGAACTTTCACAACTTTGCTTCTAACCAACATCCTGTTTAAGTACCATAATATTTTATATTATCGGGGCATGACACATATGATATGACTTGGATAAAATTTAATAGTGACCAGATTTGAAATGGACGTACCACATCATCGCTTGTGGATGTATCACCGAAGAAATAAACGCAGTGGTGAATTGCGGGACAAATTCATCAATGGTGTGGAGGAATTTGATAAGCGTGCTCGAGCCCAACATGACTTCATCACGAACGGAGTGTATTGTTGCCCCTGTGCTAAATGCAAAAATACTAAATACCTACATTCAGATGAAGTTAAAATGCATTTGTACCATAAAGGGTTTGTACAATATTACTGGTTCTGGACAAGCCATGGTGAAGTAGAGCCTTCAACTCATAAGGAGGCCACTAACTCTGTGTGGGTGAACTAGTCAAGTCTAATGTACAATCAGCATGAGCACCATAGTGGAGGTCATGATCGGCATCAGATGGAGTCAATGCTGAATGACGCGTTCAGATCAGATGAAATAAATGTCGATGCCGGAATGAATGCTAATGCAGAAGCATTTTATAGTATGCTCCATTTGGCACAACAACCATTGTATGAGGGTTCCCACACTCATACTGAGCTGTCTGCAATAAGGAGGTCGTTCAGTATTAAATCAGAACATAATATGTCCCATCGCTGCTTTGATGATGTATTATGTCTGATGCAAGAGACGACTCCGACTCCAAACCGCATTCTGAAAAATTTCAGTGCCGTTAAAAGGAGAGTTAAGGAGTTGGGCTTAGATTATGAGACTATTGACTGTTGCTCTAACGATTGCATGACATATTACAAGGCTGATGCAACCCTTGTACCGTGCAAATTTTTGTGGGAGTGGAAGGTATAAACCGATGAGGAACCCTAATGAAAGAAGCGAGCCTATCCCCTGCGCTAAGATGCATTATATGCCACTCATTCTAAGGTTGCAGCGACTGTACACATCAAAGAAGACTGCAGAGCATATGTTGTGGCATAGTAATCATGCAACGCAAGATGGTGTGCTTAGCCATCCTTCTGACGCTGCAGCATGGAAACACTTTGACCAAATGCATACTTCATTTGCTGTAGATCCACAGAATGTACGACTTGGTTTATGCACTGATGGGTTCTCACCATACTCAAATTCAGGAAGACCATATTCTGTATGGCCGGTTGTTATGTGTGTATATAACTTGCTACCGCATCTTTGCACGAAACTCCCATACATGTTCCTGACATGTCTCATACCGGGTCTACAGAACCCTAAAAATAAGATAGATGTGTACCTGTAACCACTTATCGATGAGTTGTAGACTTTGTGGAATGAAGGGGTTGATACGTACGATGTTCACGAAATCCGAACATTTAAAATGAAGGCCCCTTTGATGTGGACAATTAATGACTTTTCAGCATATGGAATGTTGTCAGGCTGGAGTACCCACGGTGCGTTGTCTTGTCCAGTGTGCCAAGATCAGGTACGTGGGAGTTACCTGTAACATGGTCGAAAAATGTCGTGATTTGATTGTCATTGCTTCTTTTTACCCCGACATCATGCATTCAGACGAAATAAGAGTTTGTTCACTAAGAACCGAATAGTGCATGGGCAACCTCCGCAGAGGGTACCCGCAGATGTTGAATTTGAACGTGTACGTGACCTCCCTAAAGTGACAGACCAATCAACTTATCAAATTTCTGGGTTCACTGAGAACGTTCACAACTGGACAAAGCGTAGTATCTTTTGGGACCTTCCATACTGGAGACACCAGCTACTGCATCACAACTTGGATGTGATGTACATAGAAAAGAACTTCTGTGAAAATATTATCAACACAGTTATGGATGTGTCAGGTAAAACGAAGGACAATGTGAAAGCTCGATTGGATTTAGTTGAGTTGTGTGCACGTGACGAATTACATCTTCGAACAAGGGAAAATGGCAACTCATACAAACCGAAAGCGAAGTACACATTGTCCTTGGAGCAGAGGAGGGCACTTTGTGAGTGGATGCGTAGGTTAAGTTTACTAGACGGGTACAGCTCCAATTTTGCGAACATTGTCAACTTGACAAACACAAAATTAAAAAATCTAAAAAGTCATGACTATCATGTATTTATGGAGGCGCTCCTACCTATTGCATCCAATGCATTACCAACAGATGTGTTGGAGCCTTTAGCAAGCCTGAGTGAATATTTCAGGAATATATGTGCAAGTGTTCTTCGTGAGGATCAACTTATAGAGATGCACCAACAAATTGTCATAATATTATGCAAATTGGAGACAATATTTCCTCCTGACTTTTGGAATGTTATGGAACATCTTCCGGTGCATTTAGCACAAGAAGCTTACCTAGGTGGTCCAGTTCATTACCAATGGATGTACCCCTTCGAAAGGTTCTTCAAGTGGCTCAAACAAAAGGCCAAGAATAAATCTAAGCCTGAGAGTTCTATGGTAATAGCGTACCTCATCTACGAAATCCAAACATTTGGTTCTTACTACTTCGATGCAAATCTTCCATCCATGAACTCCACAATTGCAAGAAATGAAGTGTCGTACCAACATGGTCCACCTACAACATTTACGGTATTCCAAATGAAGGGCACTCCATTTAGTAAATGTCGTAAACATTACCTCACACAAGTTGAGTACAATGCTGCCCATCTGCACATACTGCTTAACTGTAATGAGGTGCAACCGTATCTCCAGTAAGTACACATTACACACTTTGAAAATATTATGGTACTTGTGATGAGAATAACAAGCATAATGTATCCATAGGTACTTTCGTAATTAGATCACAACGGGACATGCTAATATGTCGCCTGAAGATATAGATAAAATTATTGAAGCCAAATTTTCAGAATGGTTCAAACAAAATGTGTGTACTTGTACATACCCCATCTACGTACTTTGCCTTATTTCATTACTGAATTCATTGTGAAAATTATCATGACATCGTAATTACTTAGGAGTTTGCACATGGTACAGGTTTATTGTTCACATGTATTCAATGATGAAAGGCAATCATGGTTACAACAAATGGCTAAAGGACCAATAAATATTGTACAGCCATTCACAGGATACACAGTGTATGGGATAAGGTTTTATACTAGAACAAGAAGTATGAATAAGAAGACCTCCTCATGTGGCATTCTAGTGAAAGGAACTTCGGAAGGGAATGGGAGCGGGGTGGATTACTATGGACTGCTTGAGGAAGTACTCCAATTGAAGTACTTAAGGGAGCCCATAAAACGATGCTGACTATTTCGATGTGAATGGTATGATCCATCTAATCCTCGGGCCACACGATACTCCAAGTTGAACTGTACATATGAAATTAATATCCAACGTAAATATGCCAAGTATGATCCTTTCATCATTGGGGATGTTGCGTACCAAGTGTTTTACATCCCATACCCACGGGATATTCCCCATAAAGCAAATTGGTGTGCTGCTTTGATGAATCAGCCCAGACAATGTCCAAACATGCAAGGGGATGCGATTAACCCTAACCCTGTATTCCAGGAAGATGTAATGGTGTCAACTTCTCAACTTTCAGAAACCTTGCCACAATTTCTGGTTGACGTATCGGGGGTTATGGATGAAGTGCAAGTAGTTGATGTCACCACATCAAAAGATGAACAACCCGATGATATGGACGAATTTGAGCAACGGGAGTGGGATGATGCGGAAACAGGTGCCGAAAATGATGATGATGAAACGCAGTACAAATCAGATGACGATGATGAGGATGATGAGGATGATGATGAGCACATAGATAACAAAGAGGATTGGGATGAAGATGATGAATGTTAATTCGTATTCATTGCATCCTATTTATGTTTTCTATGTATGCAGTTGGAATACTGTCATTGTATATTGTATGCAAGTGTCAAATGATTTACTTTATGAATATGAACTTTTAATTTGCATTGTTAATTACAATGTGAAAATATTATTTTCATTGATTTCCATTATTACAGTTGATTGGCAATAACTACTTTCTATGTTAAAGATGACAGATAAGGATCCGCGATGTCAGCGGCGCCGGAGAGGAGGGGCGAGGCTTTTCGATGCAGACAGTCATTCACCGGAGGCTGTGGGGGTGGGGGAGCACACGTATGGCTCCCCAGTCAGAGTTCCATTGATTGGGGCAAATAGTACGTCCTTCATGCCTACCCCACGGATGGATGCACGCATCGGGAACCCCTTTTTGGTCCCGAACCAGGTCCCTGGACGTAACCAAGATGCTGGTTTGCAAGCATCCTATGCTGGAGACACCTCAGGGGCAGGAGGAGTCAACACGGCATTTTGGAACACTTTTGGGTCATTCATACCATACAACGCAAACTTGATCATGAGCGCGCTGGGAAGCATGCAACAGGGTCAACCATTGCCTCAGTCTCCTCTGCACTCCCCTCCACCCCTATTCCACATCCTGCAGTAGTACCTACTCCACAACGTACTCCGGAGCTGCAGGCTACATCACAGCAATCTGGAGGGCGTACATTACCGTAGAGTGAGCATGAGATGGCAGTTAGGGATAAGAGTCTAATAGAGCCGGAGGGAGACACGTACCTGCTCTTCCACCCTTTCACTAAATATGAAATGCTACTTGTGTGCAATTCAATGTTAGTGATACTTTGTTCTTCAATGTAATATGTTTATATGTTATTCCGTTTCAGGTTCAAGCCCTACCAAGGAGTCACCAAATGTATTGGTGAGATCATGAAGGGCAAGTACCCAGGAGTTTGGCCAACTTGGGGGGAAGTTCCTATTCAATAGCGAGACTTGTGGTTCGCTGAATTCAAGGTACGTACTTTGTGTTAGTAAGTTTCTTGCCATTTACTTGTTTCATGTGTTAACGTTGGAAGCATTTCAAAAACTTTCTACTATACATGTTTCATTGTAAATGTTTGCATTGTCAAAATAAGGTCCCAATAGTTCTACCTAATTTCATGTCGTAACTACTTATGTGGATATTTTCGCAGAAATATTATTATTGGCTGCCTCAGCATGACAGACAAGTGCGTAGGAATTTTGAAGTTAGCGGGCAAAACAGTTGAAGAACTTGTTTGCCTATGCATGCAAGTTGGGTAAGGTGCCAGATTGGGTGTCCCCGGATAACTGGGCACAGCTTCAAAGTGTTAGGAGGGTCCTGATTTTCAGAAGATAAGCGCCCAAAATAAGAAGAACCGCAATAGTGACCCTGAGGGCGTGGGTCCATCCTTGCACACATGCAGGTCAATCCCAATAACTGAGCGGCGCAGATGACTGGTAATTTATAATATCAATATTCATGAACATACTCTTATTCAACGATTTATTACCTGTAACACAACCTATTTGCAATCTGTGCAGGCGACGTCACTTCAAAGGGAACCAACAATTGATGAGTTGTACAAGGACACCCATATGTGCAGGAAGAAGGACAATCAGGGCAATTGGGTGTGCAAAAAATCGGAGTTGAGATTGGTAAGATTGAATTCAATTCACATCAGGATGAGTTTTCCATTTACATATGGGTTCCAGTTCATAGATATTTCATTATACATTATTTTTGTGTGAATATGGAGGAGGAACACATAAAGAGATGGCAGGAGTACAGGTCCTCTCACTCCTTCGCCGACGACAGTTCCTAAAGCCCTCCACTGTCTGAGCGTGACATTTGGGTTCAAGGAAATCTCACTAGCAAGGGTCGCATGTATGGCTTTGGTGTTGAGGAAGTTGTGATGAAGCAGCGGTCTCGCCTGTCAGTTTCGAGTCGTTCGTCCTCTGTTAACAACTATAATGCACACGAGATGGCAATGAGATTGAATAAGAGTGCTGTCAAAGCAGCAGAGGAGGCACACCAAAAAGAGATTCAAGACCTTCACAAACAGGTCGAGGAGAAGGAAGCCAAATTCCAACATGAGCTAGCTCAAGAAAAGGCTGCGAGGTAGCGAGATAAGCAGAAAGTTAAAAGCAAGATAAGTAAGCTCTGGAGATTCTTCAAGAGTCAGCAAGCTGGGTCCTCAACAGCACCGCCAAATACAACTCCTTTAGAAGATGATGATGATGAAGATGTGCCCGATCCATCCGACTTAGGTGATTCCTCCCATGATTAGTTATGATGTGTTGTAGTAGTTGAACAATTTTTGTTATGTTGGTTGATTACGCATATGGAACCTATGTACGTACATTTTCAATCCCTCTAATGGCAATGTACGGTAATTTGTGAATTTTATTGTCTACATAATTTCACCTCGTTTGTTTCTTGACGTGCGATGACATTGATTAAAATTGGAAATGCTACATCTGGAAAAACATGTGAGTTCTTAATATTATATTTTTAATCGCATTCGTAGAAAATTTTGACGGAATGCACAACTTCCGTTAAAATTTTTGACGAACTCAGCCAAAACATCCTGTCAAAAATCTTGCCCACATCTTACATTCCATTCCTGCACCAGTTTTTGACGGACAGCTTTAGCGGTCAAAATTTTGGTCAAAGGCTTGGTTTGACGGGAAATGAGTCCGTCAAAAAAGTCATCAAAATCATACTGGCAAGGTGTCAATCCGTCAAAAAGGCCTGTCAGGAAAACTTTGACGGATTGTCAGTCCGTCAAAAATTATTCGTCAAAATTTTTGACGGATCAGTCAAAAAAACATTTCGACGAAATTTTTTTGACTGACATTCTTTCCGTCAAAGTTTCCGTCAAAAAATACATTTTTCGTCAAAAACTCCACTTTTTCCTGTCAAAAATTCCGTCAAAAAAAACGGCCTTTAGCCTGCAGTGAAGTAAATATGACTAATATATCACAATTGTCACAAATTATACTATACAACTCTTTAATAATTCAACAGCTCCTTACATCTATCCTTATAGCTCCTTGCAGCTCCTTACATCATCTTACAACTCCTTATATCTGCTTACAGCTTCTACAGTTCTTTACAGCTCCTGACAGTTCCTTACAGCTTCTTACAGCTCTTTATATTTTCTTACAACTTACAGCTGTATTGACAATCATTTTCTACTTCTAAGGCTCTAACTTCTCATTTAATACTCTTTTAGCATATTAAATCGTAAATATACAAGTAAAGGTGACACGGGACAAGTAAGAATCACATAACAAAACCTCCAATCCAACTATGTTTATTTATTCACTTGTATGATGTGATCAAGAACATCACACTCAATGCCACACTTTTGAATGAACAATATATATTAATAAGAGAAAAGCGAAAATCCCTAGAAGATTTAGAAGTAAATCTTCTAGGGGAATTTTCACTTTTCTCCGTTGTTTTTTGGCTAATCTAGTCTCTCCCTTGTTTTTTTCTTTCATACCATTTCACAATTTCAAACTTTCAAATCCACTTACTCTTTCTTTTCCTTTCCCCCTCTTTCCTCCTAAACTCCCAAAGCTAGGCCCCTTGGCCCTTGCTCTCCCCCTTGCAGAGGACAATATCGGAAAGTGGATGTGTATGTAGGAAATTCGTGCAATCACAATTTGACTTGGTCTTTAGTTGTTTACCTTAACTTATTAGCTTGGACAATTTTTAATTTTACGTTTTTCTGATCAATGTGTATAGTTAGTTCTGGCTGGCATGGCTATTTTTAACAAACACTCTCAGCAGCAATCAAAAGGGCAGAGTTAGAAATCTGACATAACCCTTTAGTTCGACAACGGATACTGAAAAGTTAATGGTTTTTTTAAATCAATGTAAGAGTGGTGATAACCAATGTGTCGTTCCCCTCTTTTATCAAATAAACATAGTGTCTTTGGTGTAATTGTTATTAAGGTCGCTTATAAGGTGTCAAGAATTATATAAAAATATCAAATTTTTCGGCCGACAAAAGTCTTCTTTATTCGCAAAAATAGTTAACGGCAAACGAGTCCTTTCTACCCTTGTTATCTACAACTTCGACCTTTGTTGGACTTGATTTTGATCCATGCCCCCCCCCCCAAAAAAAGTGAACCACACCTACCTAGTTTATGTAGCCAATATTGACCATTGAGCTGGGCAACGATGGTCTCACTTGCCCTTTATAAAGAAAAAAAATTGATCACCTTTTTTTGACAAAATTGGTCACAATTTTATCGAGTAATTTGGCCATTGAATGTTTAATGTATTTAAGGTTTATAACTTTGGTGGTTAAAAAATTTAGTGGGTTAACCTAACTCCGATAACAATATAACGCAATAAGCTTTAATTATACTCAAATATTTAAGCTAGTATTTTATTAAGGCCGCGTTTGATCCTAACTAAGAAAGCACAAAAGAAAATTAAATGAAAAAATATTGTAGGTAAAAAGAAATAGAAAAATAACTTTTTTTTTCATAATTTAGAAACAAGAAAATGAAACGGGAAATAAATCCGAATCTTCATTACAGATGGATGCAGTGGTGGGGAAGTGGGAAATGGGTAAATGATTTTGGAAGAATTTTCACTCTGGATGTTATAAAATGATCGCCACAGGGTGTGATCATGCCAGCAGTCATGCACCGGATCCCATCAGAACTCTGTTAAGCATGCTTAGGCGAGAGTTCTCATGTTGCGCCCCTTAAACAGATCGATGAGAACTTAGCCATGTGATTAATATTGAGGTCTTGAGTACATTAAGTCTCATATTCGATTCTTCTTTTCCCATTATATTGTACTACGTTCGTGACTCATTTGAAAAAAAAAAAAAAGAATGGTCACCACACATATTTATATTGAAAACGGAGAGTAAAGGAAACAAGTTCAAGCACAACATTGGGAGCGTGAATGAATCAATATATTTCCTCCCATTTTCGTCTCAACAGGGGAGGAAAATGAAACTTGAAAATTTGGCTGAGTTTTTGAAAATTTTTCACTCCATTTTTTTGAAATCTATTTTTCTTTCAAATACGGGAACAGCCGATTTGTTTTTTTTGACGGAAATTTTTGACGGGTTTGTAGCCCGTCAAAATGTGCGACCGAAATTTTGACGGGAAGAAATTTTTTTTGGCAGAAATACTGTTAGCGCAGATCTCGAAAAATTCGTTGACGAGGTGGGGAAAATTTTGACCGCTTCCGTCAAAAATTCTCACTACCTTTGGCGGGATGTGAACGTTTTTGACGTGCGCGTCAAAAAATGGAAAAACATTTTTTTTTTTTACCGTTGCTGTAATTAACCAGCGCTTCAATTACTCCCCTTTCCTTGCGAGCATCGGTCAGAGTTCCTTTCGTCTCTCACACCTTTCCTTTGTCAAAAGCTTGAAGCTCACCAAACCCCCTTTTGACTGCAAAAGCTTGAAGTCCCAGGCGCCCGTGAACATGGACAGACGCCCGTGAGTACCCCCTTCCCTCTTCTCCATAAATATTCATCCGGTTCTCGAGCTTCTCTGAATCTGCCGAACGGTTGTTGTTGCTCGCCATTCGCCATTGTTGTTGCTGTTGGTCAGCTCAGGGTTTGACAGGTATGCGCTCTACGTCTCCATTGTTTCAGTTGTTGTTGAATCGAAGTTGTTGTTGAATTTGTCAATCATACCCTAAATTTCTGATGTTTGCACGCTGGTGGCCCGGAAGCTGAGTTTGTACATAATTGTCAGTACAATGCATTTCCAACTGGCTGAATATATTCATTGCCTGGATAATGATAGTATAAATCTTGGGTAGCCTATTGAATTTGATTAAAATATGTCCATGTTTATAGTTGATCAATCGGAGGATAATTCATATAGTTGAACTTTAGACTCTTATGGATGTCCATTAATTGGAAGGATGAGAGTCCGTTAACTGGAAAGGGGGGCAGAGGGAAGCCAAAGTAAAAGCAAATTACGTTGCCAGCGTTGGTCTCTCCTGGCCTCAATCAAATCAGCTGATTGACCTTCAAAGACTTCAGCCATATCAGATCAGAGAGGAGAGGGATAACTGAGCATACCATGGGGCGTGAGGAGAGGGAGGAGTTTAGTGAATTCTCAGGTTTTATCAACAACCTACCACATAATCTAGATACACATGGCCTGAAAGGAATTTTTCAGAGAGCAGGGAAAGTGAGTGATTCATACATGTCTACTAGAAAAACAAGGAGGAATACAATGAGATTTGGCTTTGTTCGCTTGTGGAATAGAATTGATGTCTTTAAGGGTATCATCATGCTGAATAATGCATTTATTAATTAGAGGCAAAAAAGATCTCAATTTGCATGGCTCGTATCGAAAAAAGGAAATGATTTCGACCACACAGGCATCAAATCAGGAGAGCCCCTAGTATTAGCAAATGTTCGAGTAAAAATGAGAAAGAGCAAGGGGGGTATAAGAATGTTCAACTGGTTAGATTCAGCCAGGAAAATCAATCCCATAAAAAGTTCTTGAAAGGCCTGGCAAATTCAGAGTTTGAGGAGTGGTTGAACTGAAGCCTTGTGTGCACTTCGAATGAGCCTAGAGATCTAGCATCCATTGCCTCGGCAATTATCAATGGCCATGATCAGTGCATGAAGATCCATGCTTTAAGCAGCTTCAGATTTATTCTTACCTTCCGTACATTGGAAATGATGGAAGAGACCTTAAAGAAACAGGAAGAGCTAGATTTATGGTTTAGTGAAATCAAGAAGTGGAGCAGATATGATTGTTGTGAAAATAGAAGGGTTTGGCTTGAGATACATGGAGTACCTTCCCATGGATGGCTATAAGAATACTTTAATAGAATACCGTAACTTGTAGGGAGGTTAATCTGTCTTGGTAAGGCAATTTATCGCACAAACTCATTTGAAAGTATGAAGGTACAAATTGTCACATATAGCTTTCAAAGAATTGTTGAGGAAATATTATTGGCATTAGAAGATGGAGGATACAGGATATGGATCAAGGAAGTTGAAACTGCAACATTGATTCACAACATTCATTCATCACCATACTCTCCAGCCATGGAGAACATGGACAACATTGGTGAGGTTGTAAGGGTCGCAGATCTCAACGATGACATGGCAGTAGACTATGAGGTGGCACAAAGTGATTTGAGGAAGACTTATGATGAGAAGGATGACATGACAGTAATCAATGTTGTGGAGGATAGAGAAGTAGTTCAAGAGACTCCTAGCCTCCAGTTCATTTCAAATTCAAATCGAGATATTGAAAGGGCAGAAGACAAGGGAGAAGAATGCACTTATGAATCTAGAACCAAGATGGTGAGTTTTAGCCAAAATGGCTCTTCAGAGGAAATGTTGAAAACATTACAGCATTTATGGCCTTTGGAAAATGGAGAACAAACACCTCCATGCTTTGAAAAGGAAAGAAACT
>JAKOGI010000220.1:167500-187500 GCA_029747015.1 Carnegiea gigantea
CTTAGCCATCCTTCTGACGCTGCAGCATGGAAACACTTTGACCAAATGCATACTTCATTTGCTGTAGATCCACAGAATGTACGACTTGGTTTATGCACTGATGGGTTCTCACCATACTCAAATTCAGGAAGACCATATTCTGTATGGCCGGTTGTTATGTGTGTATATAACTTGCTACCGCATCTTTGCACGAAACTCCCATACATGTTCCTGACATGTCTCATACCGGGTCTACAGAACCCTAAAAATAAGATAGATGTGTACCTGTAACCACTTATCGATGAGTTGTAGACTTTGTGGAATGAAGGGGTTGATACGTACGATGTTCACGAAATCCGAACATTTAAAATGAAGGCCGCTTTGATGTGGACAATTAATGACTTTTCAGCATATGGAATGTTGTCAGGCTGGAGTACCCACGGTGCGTTGTCTTGTCCAGTGTGCCAAGATCAGGTACGTGGGAGTTACCTGCAACATGGTCGAAAAATGTCGTGATTTGATTGTCATTGCTTCTTTTTACCCCGACATCATGCATTCACACGAAATAAGAGTTTGTTCACTAAGAACCGAATAGTGCATGGGCAACCTCCACAGAGGGTACCCGCAGATGTTGAATTTGAATGTGTACGTGACCTCCCTAAAGTGACAGACCAATCAGCTTATCAAATTTCTGGGTTCACTGAGAACGTTCACAACTGGACAAAGCGTAGTATCTTTTGGGACCTTCCATACTGGAGACACCAGCTACTGCATCACAACTTGGATGTGATGTACATAGAAAAGAACTTCTGTGAAAATATTATCAACACAGTTATGGATGTGTCAGGTAAAATGAAGGACAATGTGAAGGCTCGATTGGATTTAGTTGAGTTGTGTGCACGTGACGAATTACATCTTCAAACAAGGGAAAATGGCAACTCATACAAACCGAAAGCGAAGTACACATTGTCCTTGGAGCAGAGGAGGGCACTGTGTGAGTGGATGCGTGGGTTAACTTTACTAGACGGGTACAGCTCCAATTTTGTGTTTGTCAATTTTGCGAACATTGTCAACTTGACAAACACAAAATTGAAAAATCTAAAAAGTCATGACTATCATGTATTTATGGAGGCGCTCCTACCTATTGCATCCAATGCATTACCAACAGATGTGTTGGAGCCTTTAGTAAGCCTGAGTGAATATTTCAGGAATATATGTGCAAGTGTTCTTCGTGAGGATCAACTTATAGAGATGCACCAACAAATTGTCATAATATTATGCAAATTGGAGACAATATTTCCTCCTGACTTCTGGAATGTTATGGAACATCTTCCGGTGCATTTAGCACAAGAAGCTTACCTAGGTGGTCCAGTTCATTACCAATGGATGTACCCCTTCGAAAGGTTCTTCAAGTGGCTCAAACAAAAGGCCAAGAATAAATCTAAGCCTGAGAGTTCTATGGTAATAGCGTACCTCATCTACGAAATCCAAACATTTGGTTCTTACTACTTCGATGCAAATCTTCCATCCATGAACTCCACAATTGCAAGAAATGAAGTGTCGTACCAACATGGTCCACCTACAACATTTACGGTATTCCAAATGAAGGGCACTCCATTTAGTAAATGTCGTAAACGTTACCTCACACAAGTTGAGTACAATGCTGCCCATCTGCACATACTGCTTAACTGTAATGAGGTGCAACCGTATCTCCAGTAAGTACACATTACACACTTTGAAAATATTATGGTACTTGTGATGAGAATAACAAGCATAATGTATCCATAGGTACTTTCGTAATTGGATCACAACGGGACATGCTAATATGTCGCCTGAAGATATAGATAAAATTATTGAAGCCAAATTTTCAGAATGGTTCAAACAAAATGTGTGTACTTGTACATACCCCATCTACGTACTTTGCCTTATTTCATTACTGAATTCATTGTGAAAATTATCATGACATCGTAATTACTTAGGAGTTTGCACATGGTACAGGTTTATTGTTCACATGTATTCAATGATGAAAGGCAATCATGGTTACAACAAATGGCTAAAGGACCAATAAATATTGTACAGCCATTCACAGGATACATAGTGTATGGGATAAGGTTTTATACTAGAACAAGAAGTATGAATAAGAAGACCTCCTCATGTGGCGTTCTAGTGAAAGGAACTTCGGAAGGGGATGGGAGCGGGGTGGATTACTATGGAGTGCTTGAGGAAGTACTCCAATTGAAGTACTTAAGGGAGCCCATAAAACGATGCTGACTATTTCGGTGTGAATGGTATGATCCATCTAATCCTCGGGCCACACGATACTCCAAGTTGAACTGTACATATGAAATTAATATCCAACGTAAATATGCCAAGTATGATCCTTTCATCATTGGGGATGTTGCGTACCAAGTGTTTTACATCCCATACCCACGGGATATTCCCCATAAAGCAAATTGGTGTGCTGCTTTGATGAATTAGCCTAGACAATGTCCAAACATGCAAGGGGATGCGATTAACCCTAACCCTGTATTCCAGGAAGATGTAATGGTGTCAACTTCTCAACTTTCAGAAACCTTGCCACAATTTCTGGTTGACGTATCGGGGGTTATGGATGAAGTGCAAGTAGTTGATGTCACCGCATCAAAAGATGAACAACCCGATGATATGGACGAATTTGAGCAACGGGAGTGGGATGATGCGAAAACAGGTACCGAAAATGACGATGATGAAATGCAGTACAAATCAGATGACGATGATGAGGATGATGAGGATGATGATGAGCACATAGATAACAAAGAGGATTGGGATGAAGATGATGAATGTTAATTCGTATTCATTGCATCCTATTTATGTTTTCTATGTATGCAGTTGGAATACTGTCATTGTATATTGTATGCAAGTGTCAAATGATTTACTTTATGAATATGAACTTTTAATTTGCATTGTTAATTACAATGTGAAAATATTATTTTCATTGATTTCCATTATTACAGTTGATTGGCAATAACTACTTTCTATGTTAAAGTTGACAGATAAGGATCCGCGATGTCAGCGGCGCCGGAGAGGAGGGGCGAGGCTTTTCGATGCAGACAGTCATTCACCGGAGGCTGTGGGGGTGGGGGAGCACACGTATGGCTCCCCAGTCAGAGTTCCATTGATTGGGGTAAATAGTACGTCCTTCATGCCTACCCCACGGATGGATGCATGCATCGGGAACCCCTTTTTGGTCCCGAACCAGGTCCCTGGACGTAACCAAGATGCTGGTTTGCAAGCATCCTATGCTGGAGACACCTCAGGGGCAGGAGGAGTCAACACGGCATTTTGGAACACTTTTGGGTCATTCATACCATACAACGCAAACTTGATCATGAGCGCGCTGGGAAGCATGCAACAGGGTCAACCATTGCCTCAGTCTCCTCTGCACTCCCCTCCACCCCTATTCCACATCCTGCAGTAGTACCTACTCCACAACGTACTCCGGAGCCGCAGGCTACATCACAGCAATCTGGAGGGCGTACATTACCGTAGAGTGAGCATGAGATGGCAATTAGGGATAAGAGTCTAATAGAGCCGGAGGGAGACACGTACCTGCTCTTCCACCCTTTCACTAAATATGAAATGCTACTTGTGTGCAATTCAATGTTAGTGATACTTTGTTCTTCAATGTAATATGTTTATATGTTATTCCGTTTCAGGTTCAAGCCCTACCAAGGAGTCACCAAATGTATTGGTGAGATCATGAAGGGCAAGTACCCAGGAGTTTGGCCAACTTGGGGGGAAGTTCCTATTCAATAGCGAGACTTGTGGTTCGCTGAATTCAAGGTACGTACTTTGTGTTAGTAAGTTTCTTGCCATTTACTTGTTTCATGTGTTAACGTTGGAAGCATTTCAAAAACTTTCTACTATACATGTTTCATTATAAATGTTTGCATTGTCAAAATAAGGTCCCAATAGTTCTACCTAATTTCATGTCGTAACTACTTATGTGGATATTTTCGCAGAAATATTATTATTGGCTGCCTCAGCATGACAGACAAGTGCGTAGGAATTTTGAAGTTAGCGGGCAAAACAGTTGAAGAACTTGTTTGCCTATGCATGCAAGTTGGGTAAGGTGCCAGATTGGGTGTCCCCGGACAACTGGGCACAGCTTCAAAGTGTTAGGAGGGTCCTGATTTTCAGAAGATAAGCGCCCAAAATAAGAAGAACCGCAATAGTGACCCTGAGGGCGTGGGTCCATCCTTGCACACATGCAGGTCAATCCCAATAACTGAGCGACGCAGATGACT
The DNA here is from genome assembly GCA_029747015.1 of Carnegiea gigantea. Classification (NCBI taxonomy): domain Eukaryota; kingdom Viridiplantae; phylum Streptophyta; class Magnoliopsida; order Caryophyllales; family Cactaceae; genus Carnegiea; species Carnegiea gigantea. Next base: position 171,766 of record JAKOGI010000220.1, read on the forward strand.
GGTAATTTATAATATCAATATTCATGAACATACTCTTATTCAACGATTTATTACCTGTAACACAACCTATTTGCAATCTGTGCAGGCGACCTCACTTCAAAGGGAACCAACAATTGATGAGTTGTACAAGGACACCCATATGTGCAGGAAGAAGGACAATCAGGGCAATTGGGTGTGCAAAAAATCGGAGTTGAGATTGGTAAGATTGAATTCAATTCACATCAGGATGAGTTTTCCATTTACATATGGGTTCCAGTTCATAGATATTTCATTATACATTATTTTTGTGTGAATATGGAGGAGGAACACATAAAGAGATGGCAGGAGTACAGGTCCTCTCACTCCTTCACCGACGACAGTTCCCAAAGCCCTCCACTGTCTGAGCGTGACATTTGGGTTCAAGGAAATCTCACTAGCAAGGGTCGCATGTATGGCTTTGGTGTTGAGGAAGTTGTGATGAAGCAGCGGTCTCGCCTGTCAGTTTCGAGTCGTTCGTCCTCTGTTAACAACTATAATGCACACGAGATGGCAATGAGATTGAATAAGAGTGCTGTCAAAGCAGCGGAGGAGGCTCACCAAAAAGAGATTCAAGACCTTCACAAACAGGTCGAGGAGAAGGAAGCCAAATTCCAACATGAGCTAGCTCAAGAAAAGGCTGCGAGGTAGCGAGATAAGCAGAAAGTTAAAAGCAAGATAAGTAAGCTCTGGAGATTCTTCAAGAGTCAGCAAGCTGGGTCCTCAACAGCACCGCCAAATACAACTCCTTCAGAAGATGATGATGATGAAGATGAGCCCGATCCATCCGACTTAGGTGATTCCTCCCATGATTAGTTATGATGTGTTGTAGTAGTTGAACAATTTTTGTTATGTTGGTTGATTACGCATATGGAACCTATGTACGTACATTTTCAATCCCTCTAATGGCAATGTACGGTAATTTGTGAATTTTATTGTCTACATAATTTCACCTCGTTTGTTTCTTGACGTGCGATGACATTGATTAAAATTGGAAATGCTACATCTGGAAAAACATGTGAGTTCTTAATATTATATTTTTAATCGCATTCGTAGAAAATTTTGACGGAATGCACAGCTTCCGTCAAAATTTTTGACGAACTCAGCCAGAACATCCTGTCAAAAATCTTGCCCACATCTTACATTCCATTCCTGCACCAGTTTTTGACGGACAGCTTTAGCGGTCAAAATTTCGGTCAAAGGCTTGGTTTGACGGGAAATGAGTCCGTCAAAAAAGTCATCAAAATCATACTGGCAAGGTGTCAATCCGTCAAAAAGGCCTGTCAGGAAAACTTTGACGGATTGTCAGTCCGTCAAAAATTATTCGTCAAAATTTTTGACGGATCAGTCAAAAAAACATTTCGACGAAATTTTTTTGACTGACATTCTTTCCGTCAAAGTTTCCGTCAAAAAATACATTTTTCGTCAAAAACTCCACTTTTTCCTGTCAAAAATTCCGTCAAAAAAACGGCCTTTAGCCTGCAGTGAAGTAAATATGACTAATATATCACAATTGTCACAAATTATACTATACAACTCTTCAATAATTCAACAGCTCCTTACATCTATCCTTATAGCTCCTTGCAGCTCCTTACATCATCTTACAACTCCTTATATCTTCTTACAGCTTCTATAGTTCTTTACAGCTCCTGACAGTTCCTTACAGCTTCTTACAGCTCTTTATATTTTCTTACAACTTACAGCTGTATTGACAATCATTTTCTACTTCTAAGGCTCTAACTTCTCATTTAATACTCTTTTAGCATATTAAATCGTAAATATACAAGTAAAGGTGACACGGGACAAGTAAGAATCACATAACAAAACCTCCAATCCAACTATGTTTATTTATTCACTTGTATGATGTGATCAAGAACATCACACTCAATGCCACACTTTTGAATGAACAATATATATTAATAAGAGAAAAGCGAAAATCCCTAGAAGATTGAAGTAAATCTTCTAGGGGAATTTTCACTTTTCTCCGTTGTTTTTTGGCTAATCTAGTTTCTCCTTTGTTTTTTTCTTTCATACCATTTCACAATTTTAAACTTTCAAATCCACTTACTCTTTCTTTTCCTTTCCCCCTCTTTCCTCCTAAACTCCCAAAGCTAGGCCCCTTGGCCCTTGCTCTCCCCCTTGCAGAGGACAATATCGGAAAGTGGATGTGTATGTAGGAAATTCGTGCAATCACAATTTGACTTGGTCTTTAGTTGTTGACCTTAACTTACTAGCTTGGACAATTTTTAATTTTACGTTTTTCTGATCAATGTGTATAGTTAGTTCTGGCTGGCATGGCTATTTTTAACAAACACTCTCAGCAGCAATCAAAAGGGAAGAGTTAGAAATCTAACATAACCCTTTAGTTCGACAACGGATACTGAAAAGTTAATGGTTTTTTTAAATCAATGTAAGAGTGGTGATAACCAATGTGTCGTTCCCCTCTTTTATCAAATAAACATAGTGTCTTTGGTGTAATTGTTATTAAGGTCGCTTATAAGGTGTCAAGAATTATATAAAAATATCAAATTTTTCGGCCGACAAAAGTCTTCTTTATTCGCAAAAATAGTTAACGACAAACGAGTCCTTTCTACCCTTGTTATCTACAACTTCGACCTTTGTTGGACTTGATTTTGATCCATGCCCCCCCCCCCAAAAAAGTGAACCACACCTACCTAGTTTATGTAGCCAATATTGACCATTGAGCTGGCAACGATGGTCTCACTTGCCCTTTATAAAGAAAAAAAATTGATCACCTTTTTTTGACAAAATTGGTCACAATTTTATCGAGTAATTTGGCCATTGAATGTTTAATGTATTTAAGGTTTATAACTTTGGTGGTTAAAAAATTTAGTGGGTTAACCTAACTCCGATAACAATATAACGCAATAAGCTTTAATTATACTCAAATATTTAAGCTAGTATTTTATTAAGGCCGCATTTGATCCTAACTAAGAAAGCACAAAAGAAAATTAAATGAAAAAATATTGTAGGTAAAAAGAAATAGAAAAATAAATTTTTTTTTCATAATTTAGAAACAAGAAAATGAAACGGGAAATAAATCCGAATCTTCATTACAGATGGATGCAGTGGTGGGGAAGTGGGAAATGGGTAAATGATTTTGGAAGAATTTTCACTTTGGATGTTATAAAATGATCGCCACAGGGTGTGATCATGCCAGCAGTCATGCACCGGATCCCATCAGAACTCTGTTAAGCATGCTTAGGCGAGAGTTCTCATGTTGCGCCCCTTAAACAGATCGATGAGAACTTAGCCATGTGATTAATATTGAGGCCTTGAGTACATTAAGTCTCATATTCGATTCTTCTTTTCCCATTATATTGTACTACGTTCGTGACTCATTTGAAAAAAAAAAAAAAAGAATGGTCACCACACATATTTATATTGAAAACGGAGAGTAAAGGAAACAAGTTCAAGCACAACATTGGGAGCGTGAATGAATCAATATATTTCCTCCCATTTTCGTCTCAACAGGGGAGGAAAATGAAACTTGAAAATTTGGCTGAGTTTTTGAAAATTTTTCACTCCATTTTTTTGAAATCTATTTTTCTTTCAAATACGGGAACAGCCGATTTGTTTTTTTTTAACGGAAATTTTTGACGGGTTTGTAGCCCGTCAAAATGTGCGACCGAAATTTTGACAGGAAGAAAATTTTTTTGACAGAAATACTGTTAGCGCAGATCTCGAAAAATTCGTTGACGAGGTGGGGAAAATTTTGACCGCTTCCGTCAAAAATTCTCACTACCTTTGGCGGGATGTGAACGTTTTTGACGGGCGCGTCAAAAAATGGAAAAACATTTTTTTTTTTACCGTTGCTGTAATTAACCAGCGCTTCAATTACTCCCCTTTCCTTGCGAGCATCGGTCAGAGTTCCTTTCGTCTCTCACACCTTTCCTCTGTCAAAAGCTTAAAGCTCACCAAACCCCCTTTTGACTGCAAAAGCTTGAAGTCCCAGGCGCCCGTGAACATGGACAGACGCCCGTGAGTACCCCCTTCTCTCTTCTCCATAAATATTCATCCGGTTCTCGAGCTTCTCTGAATCTGCCGAACGGTTGTTGTTGCTCGCCATTCGCCATTGTTGTTGCTGTTGGTCAGCTCAGGGTTTGACAGGTATGCGCTCTACGTCTCCATTGTTTCAGTTGTTGTTGAATCGAAGTTGTTGTTGAATTTGTCAATCATACCCTAAATTTCTGATGTTTGCACGCTGGTGGCCCGGAAGCTGAGTTTGTACATAATTGTCAGTACAATGCATTTCCAACTGGCTGAATATATTCATTGCCTGGATAATGATAGTATAAATCTTGGGTAGCCTATTGAATTTGATTAAAATATGTCCATGTTTATAGTTGATCAATCGGAGGATAATTCATATAGTTGAACTTTAGACTCTTATGGATGTCCATTAATTGGAAGGATGAGAGTCCGTTAACTGGAAAGGGGGGCAGAGGGAAGCCAAAGTAAAAGCAAATTACGTTGCCAGCGTTGGTCTCTCCTGGCCTCAATCAAATCAGCTGATTGACCTTCAAAGACTTCAGCCATATCAGATCAGAGAGGAGAGGGATAACTGAGCATACCATGGGGCGTGAGGAGAGGGAGGAGTTTAGTGAATTCTCAGGTTTTATCAACAACCTACCACATAATCTAGATACACATGGCCTGAAAGGAATTTTTCAAAGAGCAGGGAAAGTGAGTGATTCATACATGTCTACTAGAAAAACAAGGAGGAATACAATGAGATTTGGCTTTGTTCGCTTGTGGAATAGAATTGATGTCTTTAAGGGTATCATCATGCTGAATAATGCATTTATTAATTAGAGGCAAAAAAGATCTCAATTTGCATGGCTCGTATCGAAAAAAGGAATGATTTCGACCACACAGGCATCAAATCAGGAGAGCCCCTAGTATTAGCAAATGTTCGAGTAAAAATGAGAAAGAGCAAGGGGGGGCATAAGAATGTTCAACTGGTTAGATTCAGCCAGGAAAATCAATCCCATAAAAAGTTCTTGAAAGGCCTGGCAAATTCAGAGTTTGAGGAGTGGTTGAACTGAAGCCTTGTGTGCACTTCGAATGAGCCTAGAGATCTAGCATCCATTGCCTCGGCAATTATCAATGGCCATGATCAGTGCATGAAGATCCATGCTTTAAGCAGCTTCAGATTTATTCTTACCTTCCGTACATTGGAAATGATGGAAGAGACCTTAAAGAAACAGGAAGAGCTAGATTTATGGTTTAGTGAAATCAAGAAGTGGAGCAGATATGATTGTTGTGAAAATAGAAGGGTTTGGCTTGAGATACATGGAGTACCTTCCCATGGATGGCTATAAGAATACTTTAATAGAATACCGTAACTTGTAGGGAGGTTAATCTGTCTTGGTAAGGCAATTTATCGCACAAACTCATTTGAAAGTATGAAGGTACAAATTGTCACATATAGCTTTCAAAGAATTGTTGAGGAAATATTATTGGCATTAGAAGATGGAGGATACAGGATATGGATCAAGGAAGTTGAAACTGCAACATTGATTCACAATATTCATTCATCACCATACTCTCCAGCCATGGAGAACATGGACAACATTGGTGAGGTTGTAAGTGATGCATATTCCCATATGCATCATTTTTATTTAAGGTCAACTTCCAAGAAGAAAAGTGTCAAACAAGCGCGTGCATGGGAACTCTCATATTTTCTCTTATTATGTGAGTTCAAGGACTTTAGACACCATGAAGAAGTCAAAAAATTTGCAAAACTTTGCCGGAAATTGGCGTTCATGCCCGAAGAGGTAATGCCGCCTTCATCCCGAAATTTCCCGATTTTTTGTGTGCACATTTGGCCTAACTAAAGTGGTCCCACAACTTGAGGCTCCACATGGTTTTGAAGTTTAAGATCTCAGCTTTCAAACAAGCCCAATTATGTTTAATTGGGACGTCGTTTGCTTGGGCTAAATATTACTCAAAGAAGACATGTCCTGCTCCAGTCTAGTTCTGATATAGGTGTAATGTTCAAACCATAACTTTTGATCTACTTATCCAAATTGAGCAAATGAGCCCATTCTGAAAAATAGATTTCCAGGGCTTTCTAACAAGCCCAGAATCACCTGATTTGGACATGTGTTCTGAGAGTTATGCTCAGTTGAAGTGAAGGCTGCTGCATGGAGTTAATGCTGGGCAAATGAAGAGACATAGGTTACATGACATCACCTTGCTGACATCATGCACGACTTGGATGGATTTCTTCAGCTGATAGGAAGTCTAGAATGTTCATTGTAACCTCCCCCATTCCTTTAAGTTGTGTCTTTTTATTTTTCCTAAGTCTTTTCAATTTTCTAGCTTTAAATTGCTAGGAGTTTGTGTCATTTGCTTGTCTTGTTGTTGCCTATATATAGTGGGTGTGTGAAGTGTTTCTCAATTCAGAGTTGTAAGCTTTCCCAAGTGAAATACAATTACCTTTGAGTGTGATTCTCAAAAGTATTCCAAATCCCTAATTCTATATCTTGAATTTTGGCAAGTTCAAGTGGTGTTCTAGGTTCTCTTTTCTTTTCCAATTGGAGTGATTCCTTGGTGAAGACGAGAGGATTTGCCCAAGATCAAGTCCTTGAGTGGCTCCGCGAAGGATTATCTCAAGTGCAAGGTCTTGTTTATCCTTTGTTCTGTTTTGCTATTATTTTCATTCCACCTCAATCAACCTTCCATTTTCTCTTTACTTTGGTTCAATTCTTATTTAGGTTTATTTGAGTTTGATTTGGTTCACTTACCACCCACATATACATCAATTGGTATCAGAGCCAAGGTTTTAAAGTGACCCACATCACACCCAAATACACAAAAAAAAAAAAACAAAAAAACCGTGAACATCCAGTGTCCACAGGCCAGAAAGTTCACACGGTGCCCCCGTGCCATACCACACGACCGTGCCATATTTATTTTCCAGAAATCTTCAAGTCGAGACGCAGCACGATGCCCCCGTGCCTACCAGCACGACCGTGCCACCATACTTTTCTGCATTTCCTCAAGTCGAAGCATAGCACGGCCTGCCCGTGCCCCCTTGCACGACCGTGCCACTTTCCCTGCTGCATATTCTTCCTTCAAAGCATCTCCAGCATGTCTACAAAGTCCACAAGAAGCGACCAAGCACGTGTGGAAGAGTTAGAAGCTCAAGTCACTTATCTTCAAACTCAACTTGGGCAACTTTTGGAGGAAAAACGAAGGTGGGTTCATAGCCCCACTCCCTCTCATCCTCATGAACCGGGGGTCGAATCGGAAGAAGAAGTCCTTCAATCCCGAGCCAATTCTAGTGACGAAGAAGCCCCAAGGAGACGAAGGCATGGAAGCAATATTGGTGGTGTCCGAATTGACATCCCCGAATTTGAAGGCCAACTTGACCCGGACTTATTTCTCGATTGGTTGCACACCATTGAGAGGATCTTTGAATATGAGGACATTCCGGAGGACAAGAAGGTAAAACTCGTAGCCCTTAAACTCTGCAAATATGCTTCAATCTGGTGGGCTAACCTTGGAGCGAAAAGAGCAAGAAATGGGAAAGGGAAAATTAGACCGTGGGCCAAAATGAAAGAAAAACTCAAGGCCAAGTTTCTTCCCTCACACTATGTGCAAGATAATTATCTGAAACTCCACCGCCTCAAGCAAGGATCAAAAAGTGTAGAGGAGTACACTCGGGAGTTTGAACAACTCTTACTCAAATGCGACTTGAAAGAAGATGACTCTCAAACCTTGGTAAGATACTTAACCGGACTTGATGAGTCTATTGCTCATATTGGTGAATTGCAACCATATTCATCCCTTGATGACTTGAGTTCTCTAGCCTACAAGGTAGAACAATAAAAGAAATCAAAGGGAAAGAGTATCCTTTCCAAGCCTCTCTCTCGTCCTTACCCCACACAAAGGCTTCCGTACTACCCTCCTCGTCCACAAAATCCCCCACCACCACAAACCAAAACACCACTCCAACCCCTCCAAAACCCCCCACACAAGAGCCCAAATCTAAAGACAAGGTTCGTTGCTTTCGGTGCCAAGGTATGGGACACTATGCATCTGAGTGTCCAAACAAGAGGATCGTTTCCCTAGCGGAGAACCAAGAAGCATGTGATGAACATGCCTATGACGAAGAAGAAGGAGAGCACTATGAAGAAGGAAGCTTGGAAGAAGTTGAAGAAGGCCCCGATGAAGGAGAGTTGCTTGTTATCCGCCGGGCCTTGAGTGGAATTGCCACTCAAAAGGACATGGAGCAAAGAGAAGCCATTTTTTCACACCAGGTGTACCGTAGGAGACAAGGTTTGTTCCCTTATCATTGATGGAGGTAGTTGTGCTAACGTTGCCTCAAAGACTATGGTGGACAAACTCAAGCTGCAAGTCTCACCTCGTCCAAATCCCTACACCATACAATGGTTGAATCAAGGCAAAGGTTTGCAAATTACTCACCGTTGTCTTGTTTCCTTTTCAATTGGGAAAAACTATATGGATGAGATATTGTGTGACATTCTTCCTATGGATGCAAGCCATATATTATTGGGTAGACCATGGATGTTTGATCGCCATGTAATTCATCATGGGCGCCTTAACACCTACTCCTTTATTAAAGATGAGAAGAAAATCACCTTGACCCCTATTCCATCGTGCCAAAGCCCCAAGTCACAAAAGGACCGACAAGCCTTAACCCTCATTCATCCTTCCCAAACCCTTGCCCCCAAAGAAGATTTCTCACTTCTGCCACTTCTCCTCACCAGGTATGACCTGTTTTATCATCCTCCCCTCACCCTCTTCTATATCTCTCTAGAGGTGATGCCCTGTGACCTCCTTCCCCAAAAGCTCCCATATTGTGAGCGTGACCCTTTTCTTGAGAGGCTTGCTAACCCTTTGAGTTTGAGGACAAACTCAAAACCACCCGGGGAGTATGATGTATATTCCCATATGCATCATTTTTATTTAAGGTCAACTTCCAAGAAGAAAAGTGTCAAACAAGAGCGTGCATGGGAACCCTCATATTTTCTCTTATTATGTGAGTTCAAGGACTTTAGACACCATGAAGAAGTCAAAGAAGTTGCAAAACTTTGCCGGAAATTGGCGTTCATGCCCGAAGAGGTAATGCCGCCTTCATCCCGAAATTTTCTGATTTTTTGTGTGCACTTTTGGCCTAACTAAAGTGGTCCCACAACTTGAGGCTCCACATGGTTTTGAATTTTAAGATCTCAGCTTTCAAACAAGCCCAATTATGTTTAATTTGGACGTCGTTTGGTTGGGCTAAATATTACTCAAAGATGACATGTCCTGCTCCAGTCCAGTTCTGATATTGGTGTAATGTTCGGACCATAACTTTTGATCTACTTATCCAAATTGAGCAAATGAGCCCATTCTGGAAATAGATTTCCAGGGCTTTCTAACAAGCCCAGAATCACCTGATTTGGACGTGTGTGCTGAGAGTTATGCTCAGTTGAAGTGAAGGCTGCTGCATGGAGTTAATGCTGGGCAAATGAAGAGACATAGGTTACATGACATCACCTTGCTGACATCATGCACGACTTGGATGGATTTCTTCAGCTGATAGGAAGTCTAGAATGTTCATTGTAACCTCCCCCATTCCTTTAAGTTGTGTCTTTTTATTTTTCCTAAGTCTTTTCAATTTTCTAGCTTTAAATTGCTAGGAGTTTGTGTCTTTTGCTTGTCTTGTTGTTGCCTATATATAGTGGGGGTGTGAAGTGTTTCTCAATTCAGAGTTGTAAGCTTTTCCAAGTGAAATACAATTACCTTTGAGTGTGATTCTCAAAAGTATTCCAAATCCCTAGTTCTATATCTTGAATTTTGGCAAGTTCAAGTGGTGTTCTAGGTTCTCTTTTCTTTTCCAATTGGAGTGATTCCTTGGTGAAGACAAGAGGATTTGCCCAAGATCAAGTCCTTGAGTGGCTCCGCGAAGGATTATCTCAAGTGCAAGGTCTTGTTTATCCTTTGTTCTGTTTTGCTATTATTTTCATTCCACCTCAATCAACCTTCCATTTTCTCTTTACTTTGGTTCAATTCTTATTTGGGTTTATTTGAGTTTGATTTGGTTCACTTACCACCCACATATACATCAGTAAGGGTCGCAGATCTCAATGATGACATGGCAGTAGACTATGAGGTGGCACAAAGTGATTTGAGGAAGACTTATGATGAGAAGGATGACATGACAGTAATCAATGTTGTGGAGGATAGAGAAGTAGTTCAAGAGACTCCTAGCCTCCAGTTCATTTCAAATTCAAATCGAGATATTGAAAGGGCAGAAGACAAGGGAGAAGAATGCACTTATGAATCTAGAACCAAGATGGTGAGTTTTAGCCAAAATGGCTCTTCAGAGGAAATGTTGAAAACATTACAGCATTTATGGCCTTTGGAAAATGGAGAACAACCACCTCCATGCTTTGAAAAGGAAAGAAACTATCATGCCTATGATTCGGATTCAAATACCAATCCTGCAACTTTGACAAGTGGAGAGAACCAGCTAGAGGAAGGTGAGTTTCACAGCCAACATAATTAAGAAGTGGAACCACCCATGGGATTTGAATTTTCAACTATTATGCAACCAAACATTAAGTCAAAAAAACACCTTCCTAGGAGATCAGTTAATAGCAAAAAAAATTTGTTCACACACTCAAACGTGCTGCTGCTGCAATCCTCTAGCCAAACATCTGAAAGTCTAGTGCAGCTTACAAGGTAATCTCTCCAAATAGGGAAACTCCTTGGTGTTTCTGTTATTCATAATGAAAAAGTTGTAGTTTCCAGAATCACAAATACTTTCAAGAAGACCAAGCTAGGACCAACATTTAAACTTGAGGACAAATAGAGCAAACGTTGTGCAAAGAAGGGACCTTTCGATGAAGATAGCTTACTGAAATGTCAAAGGTATACGCTGTAACAATAAGTATCGAAGAATTTATCAAGGAGCATTTCTGGATTGAGGTTCTTCTTTTAGAAAATTGTATGGCTATGCAAAGACGGCCTCTTTGTGTTTGGAGACTTCTTTTGAATGATTTTTGAAATTTATGACCTTGATCCATCCACTCTAAGCCATACAATAAAATGGAGAATATAATGCTCTATGGTCTAAGGTATGGAAAGAAGAGATTACATACTCCCCTGAAGAGTTGGCAAAAAACTTTCATTCCATCTCCATTCTATTCTCCTAGAAGACCTCATCTGAGGATCATAAGGGGTTGTTGTTGGCTTAAGGGAGGATGTGATTTTGGTGGATATGGTGGATCTTCATCCAAGTTTTCATCCAAATTTTGATCCTATTTGGACAATTTTAGATTTTTGGAGATAATTCCATCCTTCTAAAACAAAGGAAAATACCATTTTAATACTCAAAACAGGGTACAACATAATAGTTTTCTTTTGGTAATTTTGTCGAGTAGGTGCGGGCATTATGAATTCGAACTACATGACACTGTATTGTAGGGGAATTTGGTAGAGAAAAGGTAGAATTAGAGAGCTCTAAGGGTTAGTACACAAAGCAAGAGATTATTAGGCTTTTCGCCATTGTCTTTGGGGCCTCAACAGCTCAAGCTGAGTCAGAGATGGAGGGCTTGCGGTGTTCTAAATTGGTGGAAGTGTTTGTAGTTTTGTAATGTGTTGTTTTGGTTTACCAGGCTGGGAACCCCCCTTTTCATTACTCTGCTTTTGGTTTGGTTGTATTCCTTTTCTTTTCAGCCTAATTATGGCTTACTAATCGACAGGGGGGGTGAGATAGAAGAGGTGCCAGGTTCACTTACGCAAACTTTTGGCATAAAAAGTTTAGCAACTAAAAATATAAATGTTAAACAGCTTAGACACTTAACTATATATATATATATATATATATATATATATATATATATATATATATATATATATATATATATATATATACATATATATATATACATAATATATATATATATATATAATATATATGTGTGTGTGTGGTGTGTGTGTGTGTGTGTGTGTGTGTGTTGTGTGTGTGTGTGTGTGTGTATATATATATACACACACATACACACAACACACACACACACATATATATATATATATATATATATATATTATATATATAGATATATATATATATACACTATATATATATATATATAATATATATATATACATATACATATATATATATATATATATATATATATATATATATATATATATATATGTGTGTGTGTGTGTGATATATTTAAATAAAGATATTAATTCATATAGTTAAAAAATATTCCGTTATCATTTTGGCGATATTAGGTGAAACTCACTTAAACTTTACGTTCTAAAACATTGATAACTAAAATTTTGTACCCTAGATAGTTTAGTCACTAATTAGTTTATTCCGTTATCATTTTGGCACTATTAGGTGAAACTCACTTAAACTTTAGGTTCTAAAACATTGATAACTAAAAGTTTGTACCCTGGATAGTTTAGTCACTAATTAGTTTAATCACTAATTAGTTTAAATAAAGATGTTGCAATAGTTATCATTAAAAGATTCATAGAGTAGTGTAAATGTAAATAAGCTTTATTTGAAAGCTATACAGATTTGTCTATCCATAGGGTTTTTTTAATTAAAAAAAACTTTGGAATTACTGGACGAAAATAATCCAAACTTTAAAAGTTACTCCCAGTATGCTAAATTTTGAGGGTATTTATTTTTATTGGTTCAAGAATCATTTTAGATTGTATTTTCCAGCATTCTGAACTACAAAATGAATGTAGAAATTTTGAAACTCATATGTTTCTGTTATTCTATGGGTAATATCATTTGGAATTGCCTAAAAAACACAATGTAAGATGACTGTAGACTACTGAAAAATACCCTTAAAACTCAAAATGTTGGGAATTGTTTTTGAAGTTTGAATTATCCTCATCTAATACCCCAAATTTAGATTATTGGCACCCAATGACCCTTTATTTTTTTAAGAAAAATCAGATCACATAAATATAAGCTTTTAGTTACAGTGGAAATCTTTAGGTTCCGTTTGACCCTTAGAAAATTTGGTAGAAAGAAAAGTTGAAGAAAAAAATGTGAAGGAAAAAAAATATGGAGAAAATAATTTTTTTTCCCTCTTGTTTGGATTGAGAAAAAAATACAAGAATTTGGATGAGAAATTTTAATGCTGATGAACTATTTGAATTACATTGATATTATCTGAGCAATGTGAGGTTGGAGGAGGTTGGGAATTTTCCTCAAACTTTCTTCACAATTTTATGGGGAAAAATTTATCACTTATTTCTAACAATTTTTCCGCCCAACTTTCCTCTGTATTTTTTTCTTTGTGATTTTCTCTAAAGCAAAGGCAAGAAAAAAAGTAACTTTCCCAAATTTTTTCTTTTCACCAAATTTCTCAAGGCCCAAACGTAGCCTTAAAGTTCGAAGTAAACTTTTAGCTACATAGTTTACTTGAGTGTGCTAACAATTTTTTTTTTTCCTTGATAAGTTGATCTTGCGCATGCTAATTATTGAAAACTTTGGAAATAGAAAATAGTTGTAGAATAAAAATTTATGTAACCGAATAATCAAAGAGGACAAAACTTTCATTTCTTAGAATTTGGCTTCTTGTTAAATTTACATATATTAATTGGGTTATAAATAAAGAGTCATGCATAAAAGCCCAAATAAGGTTCCAACTTAAAACTAATTGGGAATAGATGGAGTAACTCACAAGTTTATATACATGCTCAAACCCTTTAATTTTATCAATGTGAGACAACAGTCAATTTCATACTCTTTGTATTTTATCAATATGAGACAATACCTACTTTTATACTTCAACATTTGTGCAGTCTGTTGAATGGAATGATACAGTTAACGAAGCAACCAAAATAAGTTGGAAGTGCTCCACACTAGCATAATTAAAGCAAATCAGTAAAACAATAATCATTTCATTAAACTTTTTCATTACAATATGGGTTATAATCAGTAGACCATTATAACATACCATAACACATTAACACTAATACATTTTGTTTCTTCTTCATTGCATTACATTAACCAATTGCATCATACAATATATAACATGCAATCAAACACAATACAAATGTTGCACCACCAAAAAAAAAAAAACAATACAAATGTTTATTAGTATCGTTCAAGTGTGATAGAACCAAACCATGGCAAAACTAGAGCTAAAACTTCATGCCTCGACCTGCCCAATCTCGTAAAATAGCCTGAATGTCATCAACAATGGCTACGGCATCATTTGATACACCTAGTAATCCCATTCTTGATAGACCAGCACAATACAATCTGTTCTTTCCTTTCCAGTGATTGGGAAAACGGTTCTTTAGGTATCCGTTGTCATTTAGGATATAATCATAATCCTACATACATATATGGCAAATTATTAGGTACACTCGAGAGTACGTGCTCTCACATTCTATTTATACCTAGAAAGGATGTTTAGTTGTTCGAAAAGCATTGTACTTACCTTAAGCCATTCGCACGTTGTGTTTTTATAACCAGTTGCGAATATTATTGCATCAAAATGGGCCTCATATTGGTCTTCAAAGAGCACACTATTCTCAAAAATCCTTGATATCCCGGGCAAAACCTAACATTTTGATAGGTACAGTACAAAATACATGCATTAGTTGTTAATTTTTGATGAAATTCCAAGAAGAAATTAAAGTCATATTAACCAGGTTAGCAGCACCAGGCCATAACCAATTGGCTTTATAATTGAAATTCACTTTCGTTATTCATTTATGTTTTGGGCTTTTTGATCCTCTATTAATTCAAAATTTAATTTGCATGCACAGTTATCCGTTTTTGTGTCTTTTATTCTCTATTGATTCGAATCGAACTACTATTGTCTCATGGAAAGGTCCAAAACTCTTATAATCCAGATATTATTCATTTATATTTTGGACTTTTTGATCCTCTGTTAATTGAAAATTTAATTTGCCGCTTATCTATTTTTGTGTACATCTTTGATCCTCTATTAATTAGAATCGAACTACCGTTGTCTTATAGAAAGGTCCAAAACTCTTATATTGCATATATTATTCATTTATGTTTTGGGTTTTTTGATCCTCTATTAATCGAAAATTTAACTTGCCATAGTTATCCGTTTTTGTTTCTTTGATCCTGTATTGATTAGAATCGAACTACTGTTATCTCACAGAAAGGTCTGAAACTCTTATAATGCAGATATTATCAATTTACAACAGTTAAACTGGAGATTTTATTCAAGAAAAGTAAGTGTGAAACTGCCTATAACGATTACCAGAATATTTTAGTTTAAGAGAATTTAACATTTAGATTGTCAATACTTATGTTGTGCGTTCTTATCAGGGAGCAATTATATAGCCAATTGAAAAAGTTACCTTAATTTCTCCTGCCTGAATTTTAGCGATAGTTCCAACATCAATGACTGGGCTTCTACCGTTAGCATTTTGAGACGGAAGGGTCCCCTTCTTGGCCGATGGATTCCAAATTTTGACAAGTCCCCGTACTTAATTTTGGCAGCCAATATGATCTCACAATCCACCACCGAAACTTTAACGTGCTTCAGGAGGTGCATTGCGACATGTATCATTTCCCTCGTAAACACATGCACCTTTTTGCGTCAGATAATCACCAAATTAATTCAATGTAATTAACAAGGTGTATATTAACTTGTTTTTTAAGTGGCAAAGTACACACAAATTAAGACTTGAAAATTTAATTATTTAGATTAA